>CAHIKZ030003900.1:725000-1325000 GCA_903632075.3 Acanthosepion pharaonis | reverse complement strand
TGACCAGCAGCTTTTTTAGTATCAAGACTTTTAATAAGTCTTGAGACTTCCCAGGCTGTAATAAAAATATTACTGAGATTGATGGGGGAAGTAGGGAAGGAGATGGCCTTTGTTATCTAATGTTGAGTTAGAGGCAAAAATGGGGTTTCTGATGAGAAAGAAATGATAATAGAAACTAAGTAATAATCAATATGGAAAGAATTTATTACTTGTACAATGTACTGATTTGAAGAACCCCATATTAGTTTAGGTACCTCCACTAATTTTTGATACCTAAGGTTTATAATGAATTTTTAGAAATGAAAAATCATTCTTGAAACTCTTTAGCTTTAATTGAAAGCTAAATTATTAAATTTACTATTTCCAGTAAGCAAAATACTCTGGCATATCTCAAATAGAAATTATATTGGTTGGAATCTCAACTTTTTGGTTGCTTTCAGTAAAATCTTTAAAATCAGCCATTTTTGACACATTTGTAAACAAGTTAAAAATCTTCCAAAAATAAAATATACTTTTCTGAAACTTTATTTGAGGAATATTAACTGATTTAAAGTATAATTAATCTAATTTGAAAATAGTATTATTTACTTAAATTTAAAATAACAAATGAATTTTTAAAACAAACAGTAGTGATGATTACACACTTGTCACCATTCATAAATCACTTAACAAGTGCTTTGAAGGTGCTGACACATATATTGTTGTTCAGTGGAGACTTTATCTGTTAAAACATAATTTAAAAAAATGATAGGTGAATTCCTTTTTTATATAATTTTAAGTACTCAGTAATCTTAAAAATGTTGGAAAATATTTTCCATAATCTAATTTTAGGAATGTTGTCTTTAAATTTATTATAGTCATTGCCTTTATTTTCTGATAATGTTGTGTATGGTCGACCATACTTTCAAACAGGGTCATGTTACATTATATTTTATATACTTAAAAACAAAATGAAAAATTATTTTTAAAATCTTGGTGCAAAATCATTTGTATTTAGCTTTTCAATTTTTGATTAGTAAATATAGTTTTCATTTAAATACAATATCACCTAACTGTAATGCAGAATTTTAAGATTTATATATTATAAAAAAATATGAAAACAATTCTTGTAAAAATTCATTATTCATCAGAATTTTTTTCTTAAGAAAATAGTATCCTTAATAAATGTTATTTATAAAAGAAATTAAAAGCTTTTCTAATTAAATGTCATAGTCATATTGCATTTTTTATTTTACAATTTGGAGCAGATTTTGGGGAAATGAGTAGTAGTTTGAAAAACAAAAATGGTTGATTTACATTCTCCAAGTAGTCCTGCTTTTAACTAATAAAAAAATTTTCAGATGAAAATTTAATTTCTCAAAATTTCATGAAATTAAGTGGGAGGAGGCAACATATGTTAAGAAATACTTAAAAAATAAGTTCATTTGTGAATAAGTCCTGAAATTTTCATTAAAATCTGACAATTATTTGATTTTTGCAGTAATTTCCAAATCAATGTGTTTGTCATCAGAAAAAAAGCACAAAATCACTAATCATAAATATTACATCGACTGTTGATGCAAAAAAAACCCAAACAATTTTAACCAAAATTTTGAATGTGCTAAAAAGGATTAAAGAATGTAATAATAAAAAATACTTTGGCCTTTCCTTTTTAATAATAACATAAACATTTTGATGATAAAACTTTATTTTTTATTAAGTTTGAAGCCTTTTTTTATCATTCTATGCTGTTGTTTCAGCAAAAAACAGCAGATACCTAGGTTAGATAAATCTGGTGAGCCCAAATGCTAAATTAAAATATGAAAATAAAATATTTCAAAAAATTCAAATCAGAAGAAACCATTTGCTTTCCTTAAAAACCCATATCTTTTTTCTCTATATATATTTACTCCCCCAACTAATGAGAAGACAACTCCTATAAAAAGAGGAATAAAAGAGTGAACAACTGATGCAAAATGGAAGTTTTCTGGTTCAATGTCTAGTTATTGTGACTAGAAATCTACCAAAATAAGAGAGGTTTCATGTATAACATTCTATAAAAAAAGAAAGAAATGCTAAAAAATAAAAGAATTTTGTCCAATCAAAAGAACAGACTTTTAATGTTAGCTGAAACCAAGGTTCCCACCAAGTAAATTTGGAGCCTTTAAGTGTATATAAAGAGACAGTGGACAGACAGCAGTAGAGAGGAGTCAGCCAGAGAAACCTGCCAATTGTGTCACATGAAGAATTAGCAGTCATTTGTTTGACATTCTTCCACCCCTTCTTGAGGACTGAGAAAACAGCATTTGACGTCCACAACATGTTTTCAAAGTAACCAACTACTACTAAAGTCTCACTCCTAAACTGTGACCTACCCGATTGAATTTTCACCAATCTAACTCCAATCAAAGTCAAATAAATAAATATATTTATTTATACCTTTTGATTCTGTTCATTTATTTCAGTTTCCATGGCTTGGAAAGTTCAAGTGTTCAAAATAATGTTTAAGTTGAGCCATGTGTTGAGAAATTGTTGCTTTGATATATAACTTTTGCTAGAAGCATTGATGCCTGTTTGAATAGTGTGAGTGAATGTCATGAGAGAATTTGTTAACCACAAGTAGCATTATAAATAAAGCTTAGCTGTGAGTCTTAAGGATCTCGATAGGTTTCTGGCAAATGACCTTTTGTAACCTTTTCGATTGCACAAAATGTGTTTTGATGCTATTGAATACTGAAAAGTCATTCTCCTATTTTCTGAGTGTTGATATATAGATTTTCTTTAACAAGGGAATTTAAAACCTTTGGAAATAATTATTTCCTTCTTACATATATTCGATTTTTGATATATTTGAAGAAGGATGTTGCTTTTTGGAATCTTTTTCTTTTTAAATTCTCAGATTCTTTGATGTCTGTACATTTCATCTGTAATGATTGTTTGTTTTTTTAATATTCAGGAGTTTATTATTCATATTATTAGCAGCTTAAATTCATTTGCTTAATTTTTGTTACATTGAAAATAGTAAAATCTTTGTTTGTTGATAGAGAATTTCATTCATGCTTAAAGATTTATTTGCTTAAAAAATTTTACAATTAGGTAAATAAAATACATTGTGTGTTTTTTTGTTATTTTTTTATCATTCCATTTTGTGTATTTCATTTCTTTCTTTCATGATTCATTACTTTTTTCTTCCTACATTCTAATCCAATTGAATTTTAATATTTCTCAAGGTTTAATCTTTTTTCCTTTTCCATTATAAAATTCTGATTACTGTCCAGCAAAATATATACAGAGGACTTACTTACCTTCAGTAGCAATAATTAAACATAATTGGTAATGTTCTGATCAATGCTTCATCCTATTGATTCCCACAAAGTAATCTTGAATGTTTTCTCATAATGTCAAATAAGTCAATTGTACATCTATGTGCCATCTCCCTTCACTACATGGGCAATCATGGCTCTCAACAACTTATCTCTTGTAGCTCTCAGTAAAGTTTGTCTTTTGACCATCTCTCTTCACCATTCCTCCATCCATTCACAGAATCTGGTCAGGTAGGTGTCCTGCTGCCTCCCTTTCCCTTTTGACTTTAATATGTACTGTGAGTGTCAAATTCTCCAAGCCCTCATGTGTCCAAGAAATTTCAGATGTCTTAACTTTATTCTGAGTATGAATGTCATTTTGTTTCCATTTTCCTTAAGACTTCTTTGTTGCATACATGCTCCATCTGTGATATTCTCAGCATCCTTCTGTAGAACTACATTTATGTTGCCTCCAGTTTTCTCATCTGTGATGAAATTGTCCAGCACTTACTAACATATAGGAGAATTGATATTACATAGTAGTTTAGTATTTTTTGTTTCTAATGAAATTTTCCTGTTTTTTAATACTTTGCTTAACTTTTACTCTGAATCTTCTGCTGTTCTAGTGCATGTTTGTGTTTCAGTGTCACATTTTCCATTCTTTGTTAAAGCACTTCCCAGATATTTAAACTTCTGTACTTGTTTGATTTTGACTTATCTAATTTATACTCTTCTGACAACCATATATCATAGTCTTCTTATAATTTGCTAGTCCTTGCTTTCCTTTACTACTTTGACTGGAGGTCCTGTAGTTTTCCTTCTGTGTCTGCCATCAATACAGTGTCATCTGTGTATCTTATATTAAGATTGCACCCACTGATAAAAAATCCTGATAGGGTCTCCATCCCCATTAGGATAGATTGAATAAGTCCAGTGAGAAGACACATCTTTATCTTATGGCTTTTTCTATTTTTGTGTACCAATAGTACATCCTAACGTAAAAACATTTGCTTCAACATTTTAAGTTTAACTGTTTTGTTAAAGAAAAAAGTTAAAGGTTATATGAACATATCTGAAATTGAAAAACTTGTGAATTAATTTCTTAGTTAAATTATTATTTGGCAAGCATTTCATAGAATAATAAGGCTTGTGACAAAAAAGCAGTAGAAATAAAACAAGAGAAATACAAGTAAAAAGAAATCCTGGTATTGAAGATGCTGCAGTATCCAGGACACCTGAATTTTGACTTCTAAAATTTGGAAATTAAAAGAAATAAAAATTTAAAAAACTTTATAAGATGCAAAGTAAATTTTCAATATTTATTTTTGGGTGGGATGGCATCTTTGATACTGGGAAATACACTACTAACTGAAGATTTATTTTTTCATGAAGTTTGAAATAGAGAACTCTTTTTGTGTGTTTTTTAAATCAAATCTATAAGGAATAAATTTCTTTTCAAATCCAAGAAGACTGCATTTATTTTCAACTACATTAATTGCTGGGATTTGTTGCACTCAGTTTCACATTAATGCCTCTGGGAAAGTCATAAATCATTCTTTTCTCCTCCCAGCTATGATTTGAATAGCAGGTTAGACTAGGTTCTCTAGCCTTGAGTAGCAACCAGTCTACATAAAGGAAAACTCAAAATTGCAATTCATGCAGAAAACATTTTCAAGAATACAACAATTCATGGCTAATAATGAAAAGAAATCTGGATTCATGACCACCTACATCCTGAAGAGACATGGCATTAAAAAAAATCACAGGCTGTATATGGTGAAAAATAAGTGCATTCCCCTTTCACTTGTAACCATCAATCACAATAAAATTTTTCAACACTAAAGCTGAATTAGTAAAATAAAGCTTCATAAGGTTCTACTTAAAATCATTGCTATATTACACTGTATAAGATTGTTTTTTTTTTTTAATGGGATTACATTGTTAGATTTTATTATACAAGTTAATGTTTTCACAAAATTGGTATTAACCATCTAATGTTAGTAAAATATTCAAGGCATACTTTTCTTTATATAATCAGTATATAGGCTTTCCATAATTTCCAACTCTCAAACTGGGACAGATTTTACATTTTATTAGGTTTAGGTTTTTGTATAATAGTGTTTTCATGACCCAATAACTCTTAAGCTTAAGAGTGGACACAAAATGTGAATACTGATAGCTTATCTCTAGTTGAACACAAGGGCAAAATTCTTGAGTTGGGTCAGTCCTGGACAAACTGGTAAGTATGGTAACTCTAGCAGTATATCATATGATTTTCAGCTTGTAATATCTGTCCTTATTTTAAAAGTATTGATGACTTGTTTTGAGTATAGGCCATGGAAACATATTTGATTAACACAATTTATTAATGTATATGGAATTTTATTTCATCTTGTATGTTAATATGGGCTCCTATACATTTTATAACCTTCATTAGTCTTTCAGCCATGGGTTTTTAACATTTTTACTGTTTTGACTTGAACATTACCTGAAGCAGTTTTTATTGCTTTCAAAGATTTTTGCCTGAATATTGTTTTCCATTCTCATGTACACCTCTTTTAATGATAGACCACAAATTTTCTGTTGAATTAACATCTGAAGGAGTAGGCTATTGCATTAAATTGGTTTTTGAAACTTTTTTTGCAAGGAGCATTATCTTGTGTGAATATACTATTTAGCTTCAAATTTATGACTGAATATCTTTTTCTTTTTATGTGCCATGTCCTTTCAGGATGTAAGTGATCATGGCTCTCCCTCTATCTCTTGCAGATCTCAACAAGTTACTTCTCTCTTCTTCCTCCCTGAGACCACATTCTCTCATCCATTTGCTTAAGTCCGCCAAGTATGTCATTCATTGTTATCCCTTGTCTTTCTTTCCCCTAATTCGATCCATGAGTATCAGATTCTCCAGGCCCTCCTCCCTCATTATGTGTCCCAGAAACTTCAGCTGCTTCTTCCTGATGTCAAGTATAAGCCTCCTCCTTGTTTGCAACCTCTCTAAGACCTCATCATTGCTCAGGTTTATGATATCCTTAGCATCCTTCTGTAGAACCACATCTCTCTCACCTCAAAAATCTTCATCTTTGAGAAAATTGTCCAACATTCGCTGCCATAAAGAAGGACAGATGTCACGTAACGGCTCAGTATTCTTTTCTTTGTTACCAAATAAATCCTCCTGTCTTGCAATACTCTGCCCAGTTTTTGGAATGCGTCCTTGGCCATTCTGATGTGTCTATGGATATCACTTACTATCCTCTGTCAAAACGCTTCCCAGGTATTTAAACTTCTGCGTCTGCTTGATTCTAGTGTTCCTGAACTGAAAATCGCATATTTTCCCAGAACTTACAACATCTATCTGCATCACTATCACCAATTTTGAAGGTACTTATAATTTTACTGCTTACAATATTTACTGAAAACATGATTCCACTCCTCCCTTTGTTGTTTAAGTTATGCAGGATGGCTATTTCCATGAAGTGCTTAGTGATCAGATTTATCCAATGTAGCTCTGCATTCATCAATAAACATTTCTATTCAATCATTTTTCATGTTCTTTTTCCCTCAGTTTACACATTTCTTTATGATGTTTATTTAAAGGTATTAGTTTGGTTTCTTTCATTTTATCCCCTGTTGAGAATGTTCTGTATCTTTCCTCAATGTCGTACCCTGTTGGAACTCCAGTTCATTAACTTGAAGTGCTCACTCTGACATCCACAGCTCATATAATGACAACAGACCTTAATTTCATCTGGCTCAGCAAACCCACTTCCAAAATATTGTCCCAAAATGCTATGGCCATAAAACAACTCTGATCAATCAAAAAAGGCCCACATAATTTTCACAGCAGACGTTTCTGAGCCACTGACTCACTATAAAGCCAACACTGATTTCATCCATGAAAGCAGATCCAACTTGGCTGGCATTAGCAACAGACCACACATCAGACAAATTTAATCAGGCCATCATCAGCGATAACAACAGTGATGTCTTTGACCAGCAACAAAACCACTGGCAGCAATAGAGACGAACTCATTTAGCTACATATGCATATTGTTTTTCTCCACATGTCTATTTTTTTATACTCAGAACAAATGTCTCCTATGAACAATATATGCTATCCCAAAGCAATCAAAACTTGTAAATTGTGGCAAATAAAACCTCTTTCACTTATCTCAACTACATCTTATCTCCACACATTTTTTTCTTGTTGAGGCCACCATTACATCCCTATTTATATTTGCAACATCATCGTCAAATGTTTTTTTGCTGGCCAATCCACTTTCCTTGCTTATTACCATTTTAATTTTTCTCAAATCTATCTTTGATATATTTTTAAAACCCATTTTTGTTTTTCTTTTTATCTTGCTAATTGCTTCACCTTCTTGATTTTTCTGATTTCTTTTCAACTTTTTTACAATTTCCGCCATTGTATTCCCATCAGTTAATAACTTGCAACTATCCTATTTCTCTATATCTTCCTTATGACCCATAGCAATCTTTATATATTTGAAATTGAAAAAAAGAAAATCAATAATTATACTATCCTATATACTTTTCATATTTAATGAACCATTGACAATTTACATCATAAAATCTCACATTACCAAATATTTTATGTATTATGTCCCTTCTGGACATGGGATTTTATAGCTCTTGTCCCTTGTAGTTCTAAGCAATGTCTGATTCTTTACAATCACACTTTGTATTCAAACTGCTATCCATTCACAAAAATACAAGTTATTCAGTTTCCCTCTGACACTCATGCCTTATAAACTGAAATGGTATATTTATCATTAATATAATTCTATTCTGAATATTTTCCAATATCAGTTGCATAATCCCAATTTCATTTCCTTATATAATAAAATCTAACAGTGAATTATTACAATGATGATGACTTTGCAAATATTTCAGTTCTGCACTTGGCTTAAGATATGAAAAATATCTTAAGCCAAATATCTTAAATATCTTATTTCATGGAAATAGCCAAAGGGAGGAGTGGAATTATGTTTTCAGTAAATATTGTAAGCAGTAAAATTATAAGTACCTTCAAAATTGGTGATAGTGATTCAGGTCAGGAATATGAACTTGAATTATTATAATTTGAATTTATTTATAACCTGAAAATACTAGAGAGCTGATAGCTAAAACATTGTCTTGAAAGACAAGAGAAGTATATTAGTAAAGATTAATCTAGGTGTAGTTTTAACAATTTTTAGGTCTATTTTTGATTACTGCAAAGGGTTTCATGAAACTCATAAATTAAACTTGTTTTGCAGGAAAACAATCTTTCGTATATTCTAAGTTTCTGAAAATATTTTAGGGCATTTTTACTGATGTATTCTTTTTAAAAAATTTGAAAACTAGATTTAATAAAATGCAGAAATTTTATTTTTACTGGATTAAATTACCAAAAATATTTCACTTTGGTTGTTTCTATTTGGTGCAAAAAAGACCTATTATAACTAAGCAGTTTCATATCAAATAAAGTTCTATATAAAAGTTAAAGAAGTTATATCCCAAACAGTTAAATGATTTTTTTTAAACTTTAAAGTAATCTTTCAATAAGATCAGGAAGTCAACATGAAATTTAGTCCTTTGGAATATTGCTAAAAAATTAAGTTCATAACTTTTACTCTTAAGGACATAGGCCAAATAAGCTAATATAGAAGTCATCATAATATTATCAATTTTATATATCTACTTTTTATATCCTTTGCTTAATGTTATCAGATAATTATTGTTATCTAAAAGACTACACTTTCATAAAGTGTCCACAATAAGTGACTGCTTTTGTATTTAAAAATTAAAAGACATTTGACCAATTTTGTTAGTTTTCAGGTCAGGAATATGAAGTTGAATTATTCAAATTAGAATTTATTTATAATCTGAAAATACTAGAGAGCTGATAGCTAAAACATTGTCTTGAAAGACAAGAGAAATATATTAGTAAAGATTAGTCAGAAACTAATTCCAGGACAGTCTTTTGTTTTTCTTATTATAACTGAATTTATAATAAAACTTTGTGACTTGTGATATTCTTTTAATACCCATTAATTGCCACATTACATCAGCTTGCAAATAGAAATACTCAAATCAAATAGTTAAATAAAAAGTATTAATGATTTTGAGTTACTAGTTTTTATTGTGGGTGAATGCTGAAACTTCTTGGCCTGACCCACTTCCTAAAATGCAGCTATACATCAGGTAATATATATATATATATATATATATATATATATATATATATATATATATATATGTGTGTGTGTGTTTTCTTTATCAAAAATTGTTCAGCATCTTTTGTAGCATATTAAGTAGAACCTTACAGAAATCAATAGGTATTGAATCTAATTGTGTACCAGGAATCATGCCAATGTAGTAGTTTGTAAGAGTTTATAAACATTAAATAAAACAGATCATGGACTTGACATTCCTGTATCTCTTAATTCTCCTTCTCATCTCTGCATTGAGGTGATTGTTATTGGCTAATCAGGATTAGACAGATAAATGTGGTTACAACAGCTAGTGGCTGTTCAGTGGAATTAACATCAGCTTCATTATGTGATCTTAACCTTTTAGAGTATTTTTGCTAATGCAGAAGACAGGGAAAAGTTTTCAGAACTCATTACTGTTTTTAATTGGAAATTTACTCATATTTTCCTCCTACCTGGGCAAACACAAATAGTCTTATCAAGGCTATCCAGTACCATTTATGTTGCCAATTTAAGTACAGAATATTGAATAAACAGAGAAATAGCAAAATTGTTTCTAATCTTAATAATGATATAGTTTCTGCCAGTCTCTAAAAATGCTTGCTTTACACTTGTATAATTTATTACTACTTACTCACCATAATTTACTCTGATCTCTAAGCTTTGAACATTCATTTATATGCAAATGACCAGAGACTAAATAGCAGGATTGTATAATGAAAAATCTGACCTTGTATCTGAAAAATTTAGCATAATATTCACTTGAAAAAAAAAAAAAAATTCTTTCAATCTACAATGCTTTAGTTTAAAATGGTTGAAAAGCCATAAAAAATAAATCAGTTAAATCAATCAGACCCCAAGCTTTGAACACCTTGAGCTTTCATATGTTAGATCAGTTCGTTATGTACCATGTGTGATACACGCTTAGGCGATCATGTATCTTTCGATACATGACTGATGAGGCAGATTTTTTTTCCTGCAGTGGGTTACCATTGCTTTCTGTGGTAGACCAGTGGCCATCCAAGACTATAGAACCCAGTTTGTCCTGCTATTTACCCATAACTGGGGGTGTGGGGAGAAAAAGAAGATTCATACCTTTCCCAAGGGTATTATCATGTAAATGAATGTAATGGATTTGACTGGAATTCAAACTCGGCTCTATGATTCCTCAATCTGAAACATTATCTATTACTCCACCATGCCTCCTCCATATGCTAGATATGCATCCATAATACCAGTGCAATTTAATGTCTGAATCTTTCTTAGGTTTCACCAACCAGCAATATGCAGTAATTTCTAGACTATAAAAATGCCTCTTTCTTAGTTGCTTGTCAGTACATAAAATAACTTGTGCAGATATTTTTACTGTGTATATTAAAATGGTAATAAATGATGTGTTTTTTCTTGTATTTGGCAACATCTTATTTATGGTCTGGACAATGATAAAATCTTCAGTATGAGTTTCCTACTTCATACATACTGCTTTCATTTTTTAATTTCTTTTATTTGGATTTGGTAGCAGGGGATCATGTTAGCAGTCACAGCCAAAATGATTGGGGTGATGTCATCCTTTGATGTAACATTGTGCCAATACACTGCTCCCATTTTCAAGTACGGTAATTCTCTAAATGTTCCAATGACATCTCTCTACTGTTGTTTACTGGGACTTCTGTGCATCAAATTTCAAGTTTAACGCCAACTTATGAAAAAACCCTTTAAACAGTTTGCTATAAAGTGTCATTGTTGATTAGTAGATCAATCAATGGACAATGTTCATTAAATGGGGCCTTCAAATTGTAAATTATATTTACTGAATCCTACAGTGAGTTAATCAATCAGTGCTCACTCTTATAATTGGTGATATCCATCCCAAATCAACTCCATATATCATTCACACCTAACTTAACTCTTGGTCAGCACACTGGGGCTGGGTTAATAGACTGCTACTCCCTGCATTCTCTGACTACCACTTTAATAACTGTACAAGGTCCATTTAATACTAAGATGGTCACTTCACCAATTTATAGCCTTTAACTGATTGGGACCTAATTCATCTATTGATGCTTCACATATATATTGCACAGGTTTAACCTCCTTTTTATTTTTATTTTGTACAGACCAATATCTCTATTGGGTTATGGTAACAACCATCCATTTTCCAGTCATACTTACAACTCAAATTCATATTCATCCTTAACTTGTTTAGGCACGGATATTCAGGTATGCTGTTCTACAGCTTCTCTGGTGACTGGCCATCAGACCACTTTCACAATGCACACCATCTTTGAATGCTGCAGACCTGTCAAACCTGGAAAATTGTCACCTAATGTGGTTATATGGACCCTACCCAACTCTTTAATAATACTCATTCAAAGGAGCAAGCCAAACCCCAATAATTTGAACTTTATCAACAAAATTTTGTCTTTGACACAGTTCATATTGTACACACAGATGTATGCTCCCAACTCCGCAACATTTAAGAACCTTTCTGTCAGACATTAGTACATCTGACTCTCATCAGCTCCAAGAACAGCAAACCAATTTACTCATGAGTAACAGGAAACAACCTGAACCCAACAAAGCATTTCACTCCCATCAATCAAAAGCTCCACATGAGGAGGAGACTGGTGCCAATATTATGTCCCCTATCTCATTTCCCTGACACTCTAGATTATGTTTTTTAGTTCATGGCATCAGAAGCATTGTGCTTCCATGTGTGCCTTTCACACATGACCATTTCATGTTCCTTCATGTTAATGCATGCAATCTTTAGGTCTCGTCCATTATTAACAATTAATATTTCTATGATGATTAGTATAGAGAAAATATCAATGTTATCTTCAACCATCTGTATAGCCACCATGACTCATTCCTCATTATGGTTCATACTCTAGTTAGCAGTTGATTGATAGTCATATCCATCCCGGATGATGCTTGCATTAATTGCTTGACATAGTCTGGCAATCCAGTCATGAACACACACACACACACACACACACAGCATGCCTCAGTTGGGAATTCCTCTAAATGGCATGGCAAGCTTCCATAGTTTTGCACAGAAAATGTTGGTAGACTCTTCAGAGTACAGATGTTGAATAGACCCATTACAAAAGTAGTTAGCATGCTTTATTTGTTCAATTTCAGATTTTTTGTTCCTTGCTCAACTACTGATAAACAGCAAAAGCCTCACCAGTTAAACATAGTGGAATGACTTGTATGATTTTCTTTATTACTTACAAGTTAAAAAGGAGCTTCTCTTTCTCTGCCACAAACTGTTAAGTTCAGATTAATCTAATGTTAAATAGGTTCAGAATACTGATTGGGATTCATTTTGTGACACCCTTTGGACTGATATTCTTAACCTTCCTAATGACAATTGTACCACAGAGGTTTCTTCTTGGGTTAAAGTCAGCATTGATACAAAAATCAGGTGAAACTAAAATCTTCTCTTTCATTCACACCAGCCTGTTCAGCTGCTATAGCCCATGGGAATCACTTTTTTCAAGTGTATCAGTGTGATAATTCTGATCACAACAGACCCCTATTTGTGTCTGCTCAAAATAATTGTAAATATGTCATCAAAGAGGCTAAGTCTTCGTTTACTGATAGAATGAGACACCATATAGCCTCTAACAATATTTGGTTCATGTGACTACTCATGGATCTGTAATAGCATGTTAAATAAGAGTATGTCTTCTATTCCTTCTCTCTCCACTCAATTTGAGGTGATTCTTTTCAAATTCTACTCTTGACTCATTTGAAGTATATTTGCCTGACTTTCCACTTAAAACTGAATCATGGTTCCTACTGTCATTTCTAAACTGGATTCTCACAAAGCATAGTGACTTGATGTTATCCCAGTAATAGTCCTTAAGATATGTGCTCCTGAACTGACTCCTGTTCTCTCTAAAGTTTACAATAAATGCTTTGCTGCTTGATAGAAATCTTCTTCTGTAGTTCCAGGTTTTAAGAAATCTGGCAAACCAACTGATGCTACTATCAGCCTATTAACCTTCTACCTCTTTTTGGCAAAGTACTAGAGGCTCTAATTAATCAATTAAGCATCTCACCTCACAAGGACTGCTTTCAGATAAGCAATATGGCTTTAGCTTCTCTAGGTCATCTGCTGGTGTATTAATGATTATTGCTGAAAGTGTCTATCAAGCTTTAGATAAGAATGGTGATGCTTGGGCTGTTGCTTTGCATATTTCAAAGACATTTGACAGGGTTTGGCACACTGATCTTTTTCATAAGTTGAAAGGTTATGGCATTTCTGGGCAAATTTTTGAACTGATTCAGCCTTTCTTATCAAATCAGGAAATTAAAGTTGTCTTGAATGGCCACTCTTCCAGATCTTTAATGCAGGTGTTCCCCATGGCTCTTTCCTTGGACCTACATTGTTGCTAATTTTCATCAATTCTCAACTCTGTATATATGCTGATGTTACAACTATTTACTCCTCTCTTAATAGTAAGTCTGATTGGTTTGATATGGTCAAATTGGTAGCTGATCTCAAAAATCATCTACAATCTGTTAACTGGAGCCATGGAGTGGCTTGTTAGTTTTAACACCTCCAAAATAAAACTGCTCTCTTTTAATCATCTTTTTTTTAGCTTCCATGAGCATGGCTGATGCTAACCTCTAGGAGAGTGACTCATTACACCTTCTTGGACTAACGTTTTCTGCTGGTATGAAGTGCAAAGAGTATATTGAATCAGTTTCTAAGTCTGCAGCTAAGAAAGTTGATTCACTGTGTCATACTAGACAATTTTTCTCACCAGAATCTACCTTAGATATTTATAAGTCTACTTTTTTTTAGCTTGAGCCAAAATGGGTTTAAATTAATCAAACACTATTAATTAGAGCCTGTCTATATTTCTGAGATGAGGTATTATGTACATTATTTACATTATTCGGACTATTGTCCTCATCTTTGTCACCATATTTATCACAATGTTTCGTCCGTTGTACGCTCATTATTAATTAGTTTCTTCCATTCTTGTGTATCCTATGATCTTCCTCAATTCTTCACTCATCAAACCAGTATCATTTTATAGCTGATCCACATGTTTTAGCCAGTTTTCCTTTCTTCCATTTTTTTTTGTGTTGAGATACCCACAAGAATACTTTACTTGACAACTCTTCTTGCCTCCTCCAAATGTATCCAATGAATTGCATTCTTCTAATTCATAATGATTCTGTCACACACTTTTTACTTGTTTGTTTTGTGTTCTTTCCACAATACACAAATTCTAGCCCTAAATATCTTTGTATATGTACTGTCAAGCCAATCACTTATCTTTAAGGTCCAGCTTTCAGCACCATACAGTTGTACACTGTGGCTCAAAAGAAACTTATTTTCAGATGGTTTTGAAGTTTTGACTTTCATAATACTCTTTTCACTTTAGCAAGCCCGGAGTACACTAAACAATTTCTGATCTACATGTCATTTTCAATTAACAATCCAAGCACCAAGTTACTAAAAAGTAGTTTTGCTACTGACCCACTTCCAAAATTTAAGTTCACTTAAATTTAATTTCTTTTTGCAGCTTTATAAAAAGCAAACCAAACCAAAATTTGATTGTTCATCTTAAACAAATTTTAAAAAAATTGAAATTTCTGACAGCTAATTACACTGTGTTTTTAAGAGGGTGGGAAGATACTGGTTAGATGTTGATAAAACTGGTTGATTCACTGTAGGCTGAATTTAAATGGGTCTGGCAAACATACTTTTCTGGAATTTCTATATTTTGTTTCACCTAGCCTTAAAAGGAAAGCATACAAATTGGATCTGCTTATTATCCATTTAATAAGTCATGAAAATAAGAGAATACAGCTGAAAGTAACTTATATAATGTCTTAAATAAAATAATGATTGTTGAACAGAATATTATTTTTTGTGACTAACTAGTGAAATTGAGTTTTCTTTATACAACTGAATTTTGTATTAACAATTTATTGAAGATAACAATGAATTTTCCAGAAGTCATACTATTTAACCCATAGGTGGGAGAAGAGAATGATTCATATCTTTCTTAAGGGTATTTGCATGTAAATGAGTATAACAAACTCTACTGGAACTTGGACATGGCTCTCTGATTTCTCATTCTGGGCTGCTATCCATTATGCCACTCGCACATCACTAACTAGTGAAAGACTATGCTAAAACATTTAGCCTTGATAGAGTTCTCAATCATTTACACAATCTTATAGGTGATGACTTATTTTCCACTCTACAACCATTTTCCTACAGACACAAAATTGCAAGACTATCTCTACTCTCACTGTTTCCATTATAAATGTTCAGATGAGCTCTGTTCTCGAGTTTCAACAGTTCAGATCTTTACTGCTAAAACATGTCATGCTACACAGTTCATTCATCCTCATCTGCTTTGTATTCCAAAGCTAAGTAAAAAGTTCCAATCAGACAATTTTTTTCCCAAAGAACTACCACTTTGTGGAACAGCATTCCTTGTGAATGCTTTCCTGGACACTTTAATCTTAACCTGTCACAGGTAAATTGTTATCTATTCTTTTTATCATAATTTCTACTTTTTACTGCCTTCTCTTTCACTCATATCTTATACCTGATTTATCATTTCCATTCCAACTGTAACCTTCTACCTTGAATAGCTCTCAAGCCTTTTATTGGGTGAAATTTAGTTAAAAAACAAAAAACTCCACCTACTTTTTATCAGCAAAGTCTTTGATCTCAATAAAGCAAGTGTATATTTTTTACTCTAGTTTAAACTCTTAGCTCTTCTGGTCAATGCCCATAGTCTATACTATCTTAATCATGACATTGTCAAGGTGTCAGTTAACTTTGGACAGAAGGAATTCAGCTTTTATGCTCAGTAACATGCATGATGATTTATTAAATGATGATTTATTAAAACCTAATTTATGTTCTATTAATAGCAATCTTAATATTGTACTCAACCAACAGGAATAGATAGGTTCACCTATTGTCTGTTTCACATTCTTCTCTGGCCTTTTGAACAGGAGTAAAGGTTTATCCTTTTTTTCCTGTTTAGAATTAGGTTTCCAGTTCCTTCTAAAGTCTACTTCAGCTCTATATTCCTAATACTTGTCCTTTCCTACACTAATATACCTCCACACAGTAACCTTGAGTGGCTCTTGGGCCTTGTATTGGATGAACTAATAAAAAGAAATATCCATTATTTGATATATAAGAGAGCAGTCTTTGTGAAAGCTTCATGTGTAAGTCCTATATTTATTATCAATCAAAAAGTAGTTGTTTGGCTTTCAGCCACATTTTTGTTTACAAGATATTTTAACCACATCTCTTATTTCTGTGTTGTAATAGCCATCTGAGAAGGTTGTTAATGCCATTATATGCTGAACATGATCAGAGTACATACCCATTGTGTATATGAATCCATATAGAAAATCTATGCAATGCTTAGGTGAATGATGAAAATGATAGCAATGAGACAACTGATATTACTATCATCCATTAAATCAAGTTTTGTATTTATTTATATTGGTTGTTTACAACAGTTCAAAAAAACCTAAAAAGGTTAAATTTTATTCATTCATGTGCCAATATATTTAGAATATATAAAGAAAAAGATATCTTGATAAAACTAGTTTGAAACACATTTGAACTTATGTAAGTGCAAATGAACTTTTCTTTTCTTTTTTCTAATTGTATTAATGCGATAATTTCAAAAAACGTAAACGTTATAATCATGAAACTTAACATCAAAGTAAGTAAATCTTTAAATACATTTAGGCTGATGTCTTTTGAATTGACTGAATTATCAGATGTGATGAAACATTTTTATTCTTTTACTTTCAAGATGTTCATTAAAATATAAGTTAAAATGTCTCATTCAATTTAAAAATAACTTTTGACAAATAAGATATTTACTTGCTTTAATTTTTCTCTGAATTTCTGGGATGAGGAGTTATTATTATTTACTGAATTTATGTCTAGACTATTGTTCTCATCTTTGTTGTTGTTATCATAACGTTTCAACCATTGTGCCCTCTGGCTTTCCTCAGGTGTATAGCAATCTGGGTATTAGCCGCTAATAAAGACAAATGACAGCAAGTCTTCAACCACAGTGATCAAAATTTGGGCAGTTGCAACCTAATCAGCTGTTAGGTTAAATTTAAGGCTCTAAGTTTATTACAGCAAATTGTCCAATGGGATAAAAACATTGGTTTGTGAATTTGTTAAAATGGTTGCAAGTTCAATCTGAGGGTCAAGCAGTGTGTACTTACACTCATTGTGCTTACACTAAATAAAATAAAAACTATATGATATTCCTAGACCTGAGCAGTGGAACATAGATTAAATAAAAAGTTTAGTTCAGATGTTACCCAAATCAATTACCACCTGAGAAACATATTGAGGACAATAGTCTGAATATAAATAGTGTAAATATTGTTTAGTTTAGTCAGTGAGATAAAAGATGGCGGTCTGGAAATAAATATACTACTACTCACAGGTTTAACTTTTGTGTCTTTTGTGAGACTGTCACAATAACATATTTTTTATTCATTGCTAAGTCAAGAGAAAATAATTAAGTTTTATAATGCTACAACTAATTTCTGCTTAATTTAATGACTATTTACAAATCTAACAGAAAACTTTTAAAATAAACAGAAGTATTTTCTTTTTTTTATATTTGCTCAATATTTCAACTAATCAAAACTGATACTATTTTTCTTTAGTACAGAGCTGAAAAATTATTTTCTGTACATGTTTCTTTTTATTATAGATGCCATATGCAAACTAACATCCTTTTTCTAATAAGTGTTACAATTTATTCTTGATAACAAGAATTGAAACGTGATTTAACTTGTTCATATCTTTATCTATACTATTCTCTCTGTTCACTTAAAAATGTTATCTTTGAGTTGCTTATAAAGAAAGAGGCATTTGTTTTTGTGTACATTCACACAATTCTTTTTCTAAGTAATTTTGAAAGATCATTCTTTATAATGAACCAAAGTTCCATTGAACAACAGAATTCTATGAATTATTCTGATTGTCTTCAACTTTTGATCGCTCTTTTATCCACTGCATTCTTTTCTCTTTCTTGGATATGTAATCTTTTATAGTTTTACTTATGCCAGTTTACCTGAAAAGAAACAAATGCAGTTATTAATAAGAAGAGTTGAAATTAATGCATGCAAGATTTCATAGCTCTAGCATGATTCCTTCATAGTCAGCCTATGAACTTTTCAGCCCACCTTCGTATGTGGTGCTAGGTGATAAAGAAAATTGATGAGTAATTTAAAGCTTGTTATGTTCATTTTGTATTAATGACCTTTGAAAAGGTATGAATCTACTTCTCTGTATACTCAATCCCACAGAACTTAAACACCTGCAGGGAACTGTTCTTATAATCAATATTTTCCTTATATTTTAATAAGTTTAATAAATTTATTTGCCTCTTCCACTACTTTTGCAGTAGCAGTATTGAGCTTGACTTACCCATCAAGGGCCAACATACAATCGATTTTAAGTTCAGCAAGACCTGTTCTATTTCTACTCCAGAGATTGACCTCCCTGAGCGACTGCATATAATTCATCAGTTCCCTGATAAGTGGGTACAAATGCACTTTGTCACAATGTCTCCTTCACTATTTTTTTTTTTTTAATTTTTATAAGAAATAATAAAGAAATTAAGGAAAGTGAAAATAAGTATAAAATTTTTAAATAGAATTAAAAAGTTCTTATAAGAATATTAGTTCAATGCAAAATGATTGACTTGTTCTGTGTGGGTGGAGGATTGATTGAGATGCAATACAATACTTAGCTGTATTTTGAAAAATGTTATGTTTATTCATATGTAAAAAAAAATTCAAAATTATTTTTGAAATAATGGTGTTTGATCATTTGTATTAAGTTTTTTCATTTATGATTAGTAAATATAGTTTTCGCTTAATATCGTCTAAAAGGATGAAATTAATACAGAATTTTAAGATTTAAAACTTAAATTTTTTAATTAAAATTAAAAAAGTGAAAACTATTCTTGTAAAAAAAAAACTCAGGTTGTAAAAAGTTCATGGTTCAACCAAAAAGCTTTATAAAGAATTAAGATAAACTTAGGTACCTCCAAAATTTTCTAAAAAAAGAGTATACCATGATGAAAAAGGCTCCAAACTTGATAAAAATAAAGTTTTATTATAAAACCGTTTTTATGAATAAGAGGAAAGAACAAAGTATTTTTTATTATTTTATAAAGATTTTTTAATTCATCCTAGCACATTCAAAATTTTGGTTAAAAATTTTGTTTACTTGCAACAGAGGTCAGCCAAAGATTACTATGAGAAAATTAGCTTCTTTTCTTGCAGTAAAAAAAAAAAACATTGTTTTGTAAATACTTACAAAAACCAAATAATTGTCAGATTTTAATAACATTTTCAAGAATTACTCACAAATGAAGTTATTTTTTTAAATATTTTTTTGTTACCCCCACTTAATTTTATGAAATTTCAAGAAATTAAAATTTCAGGATCTTTGTATTTTTAGTTAAAATCAGGGCTCCTTGGAGAATTTAAATCATCAATTTGTTTTTGTCAAACAGAAACACCATTTACCAAAAATCTGTTCTGAATTTTAAAATAAAAAAAATGCAATAAAGCTACTTAATTAGAAAAGCTTTTAATTGCTTTTATAAATAAGATATATTAAGGATACTATTGTCTTAATTTTTTTTTTTACAAGAATTGTTTTAATTTTAATTAGAAAAATTTAAGTTTTAAATCTTTTTGAAATTCTGTATTAATTTCAGCCTTTTACATGATATTATTAAAATGGAAACTATATTTACTAATCATAAATGAAAAAGCTTAATACAAATCATCAAACACCAATATTTCAAAAATAATTTTGAATTTTTTTGATGTTTATGTATGTATAAACCTACCATATTTTGTAATTATGAGTGACTATACACAACATTATCAGAAAATAGAAGCAATAACTATAGTAAATTTAAAGTCAACATTACTAAAATTCAATAAACAGATTTTGGAGAATATTTTCCTAAATTTTTAACATTTCCAAGTACTTAAAAATTAAATAAAAAAGTGCTCACATCATTTTCTTCAATTATGCTTTATAGATAAAGTCTCCATAGAACAACAATATATTTGTCATCACCCGGTCAAACACATCATCATAGCTACTGTTGGATTAATTTCTGTGATATTTTAAACTTAAAGTAAATAATATTTGTTTAAAATCTGATTAATTATACTTTAAATCAGCTAATATTCCTCAAATAAAATTTCAGAAAAGCATATTTTATTTTTGGAAGATTTTTTAATAAAGAGAATTTTAATAAAGAGAATAACTAAGTTTTGACTTGAAAAATTCATCTTGACATGTTTTAAGCTCCACATTGTTGTTGAATGAAACACTCTTCAAACTGTTAGAAAGCAACTGAAAAAGGGGGTAGTCTGAAGAGGCTAAATCAGGAGAATATGATCACTGGCAGAACTTCCCAACCAAGCCCTTTAATTATATGTTTGGTCATGTTAGTGATGTGTGTGGGGAAGGTAGAGCATTGCCATGTTGAATAATCACATTTTATCACCAGTCAGATCTTTTCAGCTGAATTGCCTCTTTGAGCCTATTCATTAATTCGACATACAGCTTAGCATTAGCTGCTTAGTTGTTTTGAAGCATTTCATCTCTTTACGCAACTTTGGCTGCTTTGTGACCTTGATTAAAAAGCAAAGAGAAAAAAATATCAACCATGCTCATTCTTGCTTACTTGGCATTCTATCTCAAAGAAGTGTATTATGTGGCACCATTTACCAAGGCAGAAAAAGATAAGAAAGGAAAGAAAGGAAAAGAGAGGCGAAGACCCAAAGCGTGGATAATAAGCAGAACGCCCACAGCTAAGAGACAATGGATAAAGGATATTTTGATAAATAACAAATGCCGAAGAGTGTCATTACAATGAAAAAAAAATTCTGAGTGGATAAAGGAATCGGGTGTGTTCTGACGGGCTGTGTTATACATAAACAAACCGCTAATGCGGGAAGGCATCTGATTGGCAAACCACAGACCGACTAGCCAAAGAAAAATCCAAATGAAAATGTTATTTTGATAAGTGACTAAAAACAGGTGGTCTACAGGGCTTTGGATAGATATGAAAAATTGTGTCAAAAGCCGCACAGGAGGTGGCCACTGACCGATTTCTTTTGACAGAACATCTTTAGCCTGCGATAATAAAACTGTTATCAGAAATATGTACCAAAAAAATGAATGGGAACCTAGAAATGTTCTTTTCGAGGCGACGGTCTGGCCGTGTTAAAAAGACCACCCATTCTGATAATTAGCGATAAGATGACTGACGAAGCCCAGGTGAGAACAAGAGTTATGACCACCATCGATCGTATTGTTCTGTTTGCGGCTAGAGAAAATGATAACTGCGATTAAAAGAAAGAAAAGAAAAAGATAATTTTTTTTTGTTAAGCAAGATATTTTTTTTTTCCTGAAACAAAGCCGCGGGATCGTACACGCCCGACTAGACATCATTGGTCGAGTGGTGATCACGTGACGCAAAGGAGGAGGCTGTCGCCGCTCATCTAGAGGATGGGTATGAGAGGTTGCTACGAAGAAGTGGGGAGGGCAGTTCACGACCCTCTGAAGTATGGTGAGAAGGTGGGAGTAAGAGAAGGCTCCCAAAAATGGAAAAAAAAAAAAAAAGGAAAATTCCTAACCAGAAATAAAAAGAGGTGGATATGTATTTAGAATTATCGAGGACCCCCCCGGCGCCGACAAACCCACCCCAGTTTTGGTCGGCGTCCATATAAGCAAAGTCGCAGCGAGCAGAAATCAGTTGAGTTCGAGTTAGTTCCAGTTCCAGCAGAGAGCTCAAAGTTCGCAGTGGAAGTTGGTTCCACCTCGCAGATAGCTGACTTGAAAGATTCACGCAAATTCCGGACTCCTCTTCAATCCAAGAACAATTAATTTGAAGAGCGACTTAGATCCAGACCACCAAAATAAGTTTTTTTTTTTTTTTCGACTTTCGCCCGAAGACACACCGAAAAACCCATTTCTTAAAGAGCAAACAACTTGAAGCGTTAAAACTCGCCTAACGGAAAACAACGTGTCACAATCCATAGAACGGGTCGGGAAATAGACGCAGTCCTATGTATCCAACAACTAGACATAAAGTTTATCCTTTTTTTTGATACCTTGAATTTTTGAGTTATCATTTTATTTTCTTTTATGCATATTTGTGCGGTCTCAGCCCCGTTTGAACCCGATTTGCATTATGGCCCCAACTACTGATTGATCTCGTCTGCCTAAGATCAATTCACAACATGGGTAGGCAGACTGGAGATCAGTGCAGTTACTTTGGTAACCAGGCGTTGGAAGCGAGTTGGGAACGACGAGGCTGATATCGAATCTAACCAGATTCCCATCCGAATCACAAAAAGGTTAGAACGTCACATTTGGGTGCCGCGGCCGATACCAAGCCAGTTGGTCATCACAGGACGAGACAACACGACTGACGCGACAGGCAGACGTCACGTTTGGAGCGACGACACCCGAACAGAGCAGCGAGGAGCGAGTGAAGGCTGCGTTTAAGGACGTCGCAGCTGACGCCGTGACCAAAGGACGTCACAATTATCTAAAATAAAATCCAGGATGACTGGAGTTATTAAGAAGCAAAAAATATTACAAAAGATTATTCAGAATCATTTGTAGAACATCAGAAAAATGAAATGAATATATGTAACAGTCTAATATGTAGTGGATTCTTTTAGTAATGTAGGAATTATCCTTTTTGTGACATAATTCATAATTCTGTTATGCATTTAGAACTTCTTGACAAAAATCTAAAAGAAAATATGCAATGTTATCAGATATAACCTAGCATCTAACTTCAGTCATTTTCCCACTACTCTAATGTAGTTTACCTGTGCTTTTTCCTATATTTTCATGGTAATTGTTCTGATAAGCTTTCCTCTTTGATACCTTGACTTCATGAATTTAAGCATAGTATTAGATTGACAGCTAGGTTTACTTTTACTGTTGAAATTGTTAGATGTCACCATAAGTTTTATACTAGTAGTTCCTTATCTCACTTGTGGAACTTTCTTCTGGATTTTTGCTTTCCTGTCAATTACAATCTTAAAAAATCTAAATGCAACATCGATCACCATCTTGTCTCCTTGAATTTTGTCCTTTTAGTGTTCACTCTCCTAAATAATGTTTTCTTACTTTCCTTCACTTATGCCTTAGTGGCTTTATCACCTTGTTTGGGATGAAATGATTAAAAAAAAAAAAAAACAAACTGAATAGATTGTTTAGTTTAGTTTAACAATTACAAAGTAAATGAGAAAACTCAGTGCACCAAAGTTTTTTTTTTATATATTTTATAGATCCAATGCAATTATAAAATTAAATATTTCTATCATTTATTTTTTAATGTTTGGATGATGTGGATAAACTAGTTTGTTTATAAATTGAGTGACTTAATAGAAAATAAAGCAGGAAGTGAAAATGTTGGCAAATTAACTTTTGTAGCCACAAAAAAAATGGTATATGAAAAAGATGGTTTTTCCCTTGACACTGCTATAATTTTGTACTGCTTTCACTCTCTTGGCAATGTTTATTTACAAGATTATAAAAATATGTGAACCAAGTACAATATGATATTTATTATTTGTCATTTTATAAAGAAATAAATGTGAAAAGAAATATTTTTATTCAAAAATTTTAAAGTTTCAAAATTATAAAAATATGAAAACCATCTACAATGCAATATTTATTATTTCCCATTTTATAAATATTTATGAAAGCGATTTTTTTTTTTTTTTTTTTTTTTTTTTTTTTTTTTTATTCATAATTTTATAAAAATATCAATTACTGAATGAAAAAATGCCTGGAAAATGCATTTTTCCCAAAAATTTATAATTACATTTACTTGTAACCTGTCTATTTAAATTTTCTCATTAAGATATTTTTTATAACAATATGAATAAAAAAGAATATTTTCATATTTATTTCTATATAAATTTAAAATGATAAACCTTGCATTGTATTAATTCGTTCACATTCTTATAATGATGTAAATATAAAACTATTCTTGTAAATAAACACTTTAATAAATAAATAGTGTTTAATATTTTTGCTGTAAATTCTCAAAGAAAATTTATAAATTCACTTTCACATGTTTGGGTTTTATTAAAATTCTAATCATCACTTTTTAAAATGACAAACATTGCTAAGGTAGTTAAAATAATAGCTGTGTCAAGGGAAAAAAATGTCCTTTTGAAACCCCATTTTATTGCAAGCATGAAAGTTTGTTGAAATATCAACATAAATTTTTCTGTCTAAATACTGACCACGACAAGTCTATTATCATATTGTTAAAAGTTAGATCCATTAGTTGGAATATAGCAAAGGATTTATGTATGAATAAATGGCTAGTAAAGTATGACTTGTGACTATTTTCAGAACAGAAGGTAGTTTTTGAACTATCAGACACTCAGCCTAATGAGTCATATAACAAAACTTATTATCTGAATTCTGACAACTAAAACATGGAGCAGAATCAGACCAGAAATAGAACAAGAACAGTGAAGGTTTGTCAAAGAGACTGGGACAAGGAATGTGATATTTATGCTCAGAATGTTATCAGAAAGAGCAGTACAAATGCAGAAGGATATGTACCTGTGTTTTATAGATTATGCAAAGGCATTCAAAAGAATTAGAAGTCCTACCAGGATTCATTATTGGCCACCACAAACGTAACATAAGATATGAAGATGGCCAAGTGTTGATAGCAGACACAGAAAGAAAACTATAGAAGCTATTGAGGGAAAGAAGAAAGGATTAAACATCAACTGCAAGAAGACAGAATGCATGGTTGTTAACAAAAGGATGAGCCCAAAATGCAAATTACAAATTGGAAATACCAAAATCAAACATGTACAAAAATGTAAATATCTGGGAAGTGTTTTAACAGAAGACAGAAAGTGAGACACTGAAATCCGAAGACACATTGGGATAGCCAAAGATGCATTCCAAAAACTAAGCAGAGTATTAAGAAACAGAAAAACATTGTTAAAAACAAAAAAAGAATACTGAACTGTTATGTGACATCTGTCTTATAAGGCAGTGAATGCTGCATAATCTTCTCAAATATGATGAGACACGAAGTAACAAAAATGTTGTTCTACAGAAGGATGCTGAGCATACTATGGACCATGCATGTGAGCAATGACAAAGTTTTAGAGAAAATGGAAATAAAAAGAAAACTTAAACTTACCACCAGAAAGAGTTAAAATTTTTAGGGCACATAATGAGGAAAGAGGGCTTGGAAAATTTGATACTCACAAGACAGCTTGAAGGCAAGAGGGACAGAGGAAGGCAATGCATAATATACTTAGTGAGCTTGAGTTAATAGATGGGGAAACAGGGTTTAGGAGAAATAACAAAAAGACAAAATTTATTAAGAATTACAAAGGACAGGAAATTGTGGAGAGTCATGATCACCAATGTCCTAAGGACACACATCACATAAAGAAGTGTAAGCAGTATTATATACATCATAGTCAGATAATAAAAAAATTATTTTAGCATACAATAGAAATAAAAATTACCAAAAATATGATCTAGCAGATAGGCATAACTTAAATAACGAATAGTTAAGTCTAACAATTGGTTTATTTTAGAAACTGTTGTGGTAGGATCCACCTAATTTGCATAGTGGAGTACCGACCATATAAATATGGTTGGTACTGGGAAGAGAGGGAGGAATCAAGAGATTCAACCAGAGACTCTGCCCAACTGCGACTCAGTCAACACATTCTCCAGGAACGGTCTTACCAGGAATATACAAAAGACTATATGTAAATATTGTGTACACTTTCTTGTTTCAATACACTTTGTTCTAAGTACATTTTGTGTTGCATTATTATTTCATGCATTAGTCAAGTTTCAACAGAAACTATTGAGTTTAACTAGAAGTTCATTTGTCTGCTAACTTTGCCAATTGGCATGCAGAGGAAACTGGCAATTACCCTGAAAAGTTATTGTGGAGTTGTTGCCCAACTTCTCAATATTAGCAGAAACTTGGCCACTAGTGTAGCATTTTTCAAAGTATGTTGCCAATAAAAAAATAAGGTAAAAATTTTAATTTTTCTCTAAAGAAAACTATAGAAACAAAATTTCTAATCTTGTCTCGGAAATTGCTATTTCAAATTTTAAAAATGTAAAAGTTTTACATTAATAATAATTTTCAATAAAAAATTAAAACTGTTAGCAATTTTTTATCTTTAAATTTAACCACTTACAACCAGTTAATTTTGTGAGAAATTTCTTGTCCTACAAAGAAAGTAAAAATATCATTCTAGTACCAAATAATATATCACTATTATTGATGTTAATTAAGCTTAATGTCATATGGTAGGAAGATTGTTATGCTAGGGGTGGGTGAGGATTGCTTGACATGAAAATCACGCAGCCTTTTTACCTTAAATTCAATACAAAACTTTGGCATAAGAGGGAAATGTGTATTTAAAAGTAAAACTTTATAAGGAAGAAATATTTATTTTTTTCAAGATCTTCAAAACAGTAGACTATATATGAGAGGATCTATGACTGTAGCTTGACATATAAGCTATAAGTTATAAGCTGAATTTCTAATTTGAAATTTTCATTGTATAATGTTCAATATATTTGATTAATGTTTGCCACTAAATTAAACGTACTCGGGGTAATCAACTTACATCAGATATCCATTCCTACAGTGCAACATAACCTGATTTTTGACATAGATCAGAACTCACCTACATAAGCACCCACAAGTCTGCCTTACAATTGAGGGCCATAATGAAGGGCAAAAAGTTCCCAAAAAACTACACAAACAATAGATAGCGAATGTAACACAATCCAATATGGTGTACTGCCAGTGAAGAAACAAAACCATCTTCCTCATATGGCACTGCATGACAATGTATTATATCATGAAAGATGGTACCATAACCACAAAACATCATACGTTGAATCCGACATAACCTGAGGATATTCTGTATTGACAAAGATTGTTGAAAAGTAAATGATTTTTACATAACTATTTTTCATCATTAGACTGTACACATTGATGTACCTAAGTATATAGCAATTCTTGCTTAAGTATTAGACATTAGTGTTTAACTCCTGTTGAAGGAATCCAATATAAATCTATTTTATATAATGTTTTCAACTACTCCTGGAAAATTATGTAATTAGCATGTTTGGATTGTTTTTTTTTTATTTAGCACTAAATAAACTAATGACAGATAAGTTGAAAAACCTTTATTTAATAGCTGAACATTCTGGTTTCATAAAACATATTTTAAACAAACTAGATTAAATTATTTAAATCAAGAGCATCATTTTTTCCAAGGTATGTAGAGAAAAATATAGAATAATCCAATAATGAGGAAGAAAATTATGGAATACATCAAAAAAATTGGAACCGATAACTGCCCCTCCAATTTTTTATGGCAGTCTTAATTCTTTCAGACATGAATTTCAATAATTTAAAACAATATTCTTTATCAAAGTGGTTCCAACTTCTCCAAATGATAATTAAAATAGATCTTTTTTGGTGGATGGAGCTTTCTAATAGATTTTTAAAAAATTTCAACCATAAATTTTTAATTCAATTTAGATTCGGAATCCAGGTTATTCACTGGACATGTCTTCATATTGTTTCTTTTTGTTTTTTTTGGCTTGTTTTTTTTTTTTGTCTTTCCTGAAGAAAAGTTTGAATCCCCTTTGCTCTGTGACAAGATGCATTATCATCTTGAAAAATTACTTTATGACCAAACCCATTTTCTATTGATAAAAAGAGAAAATTGATTGTTGCAGTAATGATTTCCATCTCCCCATGTCCTTTAAATGATATGCAATTCCACATCATGAATAACTTGGTAAATTTACTTGTTTCCTTCAGGCAGTCATATTTATGTTTCATTTGAATGACACCAGTATCATTACCTTGACTAATGCAGATTCTTGATTCATCACTGAATATCACTTTCATCCAATCATCCACACACCATAATTGTTTCTCTTTATCCCACTTTAATCACTTTTTTTTGTGTTAATGCTGGTTTTCATTTGGTTTTTCTCTATATAATCCCATTTCATTCAGCCAATTTCTTACAGTTCTGCCACAAGCATCAACTTCTGTTTTTGATCTACTTGTTTTCATTTGCTTTGTGGTACATTTTCTATTTTCAAGGTGCCTTGCTTTGAGCATTCTCTCTTGATGCTTTGATGTTTCATGGTCTACCAATGTTTTCCTTTTTTAACCATCCCATTTTATTTATACTTCAGTAAATTTTATACACAACTGACTTGAAATGGCCAATATCTTTCATCACACTCCACTGTGAAATGCTTTCTTAAATGAGTTTTATGATTCTTTCCATTGTTTCAATTGTCAGTTCTTTTGTTGCAGTCAGGTTTCCTTTCAATTACATATGCCTAACTGATTGTTGAAGTCTGGAAGAACTCTTTTAACTGTAGATTGATTTACATATCTTAACTTCTGATGGCATTTGGTTTAGGAATGCAAATCACAAGATCCTTATGTAATTTTTCCTCAACATTGAATTATTCTATAGTTTCCTCTTCACAACTTGAAAAAAGATTATACCACTAATTTAAATAATTCAATTTGGTTTGTTTAATGTATATTTTATGAAGCCAGAATGTTCAGCTATTAAAAACAAATATTTTATCTGTTATTAGTTTATTTACTGTTAAATAAAAAAGCAAGGTAAACATCCTCTACATACGTTAATTCCATAATTTTTGCCAACATTTGTGCTACAGGTGATTTACTAACCTTATTGCTAGTATGTCAGAATACTACAGCAGCAGAACACTATTGAGGATTGAATTTGTAAGATTGACTCACTGATCATTCTGACACTTTAGTAAGCTAGTTTCAGTTTATTAAAAAATGATTCCAATCAGGCTTGAAACCGATCTTATATTCCTGTCAAATTGTTCAAAGGTTTGTATTAAAATCTTATCTAGAACATTGAGATAAATTTGTTTTTATTTTTTGTTATGAATATTATTATTAGTGCTTATAGTAAAGACTACAGTTTTGTAATTTAGTGGGAACAATGTATAAGTACTTAGAATAATCATTGAAGATAATAGAAAACTAATTGATTACCAATAAAATATGCAAATTAGCCATTGTAAGATTTAAGTGTATAAGCAGCTCAAACAATCTGGTCACAGTTCATTGTCCATGTGAACAGTGCTGTTATCTTTATATTGTCTATATATCCAAATTATTAAGTATTTAAAATTCCAAACTAAGCTTGCAATTATTTGTTCATGTTCTTTACTACTTCACAATAGTTTTCTTTTTTTTTTTTGTTGGGCAAATGAGCACTGAAAGAAATAAGTAAAAAAGTAACTTGTAAAATTAGCAAAACTAGTTTGTTCACAAACAAGTGACATTTATGTATGTTATATAAAAACTTGGAAAAAAAGGCAAATCTATAGGTAATTATAATAGATTAAAGATACTTAGCCTACCTATTTAGAACTAGTTATTTATGCGACTCATGATAGCACTTATTAAATAAATACATTAAAAAGAAACTATTCTTTCAAGTCATTACAGTGAATTCTGAAAGTGAGGCTGGAATAAAATTTTTATTTTACAACCAGATTTAATTATACAAGTCCATGTTTTCACAATAAAATTAGTATTAATCAATGCTGATAAAATTTACAGGATGTATTTATATTCATGATAAATGCACTGTGCGTATTTCAGCTTGTTTTATTAGAAATATCTACAATAGCTTCATTGGTGGCCTGAGGGTTGTTTATCATATTGCAAATATATATTGTATAGTTGATATTTTAATTTTTGATATATATGTTGTAAGAATGATATAATCTCAAAAGAGAAATAAGACATTGTGCTGTGTTCCTTCAGGATGTTAACAATCATGGCTCTCCAAAATTTCCACAAAATTAAAACAAAAATCTAGTATTAATTACAAAAATTAAAACAAAAATCTGGTATTAATTATCAGTTGATGCCTATAAGCCATTAATGTCCAGTGTCCAAGAAATTAGTGTTCAGTCAACCTGGTAATCAGAGAATCATTGTTTATTTTCTGTGCTCCCTCAGGACATAGGCAATCATGTCTCTCCACAATTTTGTATCTTTTATAGCTCTTAATAAACTTCATTTTTTTGTTATCTCTAAACCCTGTTCTGCCATCAATTTACTCAAGCTCGCTAGGTAGATTGTGTATTGTTTTCTTGTGTCCCTCTTGCCTTTAATCTGTCCTGTGAGTATCAAATGTTCCAAGCTCACTTTCCTCATGATGTGACCTAGAAATTTTACCTGTCTCTTTCTGATGTTAAATATAAATTTGTTCGGATTTCAGTGTTGCACTTTTCATCCTCTGTTAAAACACTTCCCAGATATTTAAATTGTTGTACTTGTTTGATTTTGGTATCTCTGATTTATAATTTTCATGTTGGGCTGTTCCTTTTGCTAACAACCATGCATTCTGTCTTCTTGCAATTGCTATTTAGTCCTTTCTTCTAACTTTCCTTCACTACTTTACACAAAACAATAAAACATGTCTCAAAGTGATTTGTTAAAAATTAAGAGTAATAAGGAAGAAAATATTTGAAGAGGCTGATGAAGAAAAAAAAGACACAGAATATTAAGAACACTGGCTAAATTCCTGAAAACAACCAAGGAAGTTTTTAAGTAAATGTCACAAAGTGTGTAAGTTGGGTAAAGAAATAAATAAAAAATAATTTTTCAACAGTAATGTTTAGTGGTGAATGTAGAGCTATATTGGAGGCACCTGATGGCTGGGTTAGAGGTTGGGTCCGTCATGTAAATAGTTAACCATTTATAAAAACAGCATAGAAAGATGGTGTAAAGTTTTGGATTAATATTATAGTCAGTAAAGTTTTAGCTCCATTCAAATTTAATGATATCATCAAGATAAATACCAAGAATTATTATAAGATATTTCTGTGTGTGCATGTATGTGTGTGGAATGTGTATAGGTCACAACCAAGAAGCTTTATGCCAATCTGTAATATTCATGCAAGATAATACTTCTTTGCATTCTACAAAGCTGACTATTCTCATTGTACCCCCAAAAGGTTTAAAATAATACCAGATTACCACATTAATAGAATACTCCCCAGCATCTCCAGAATATTAATCCAACAAACATTGTGGCTCATCATTAAAAGAAATATATATAAGAATAGAAAACAATATAAAATTAAAGAATAGCCAATAATTTATTCAGGTATATGAGATGTAGTGCTAATAAAATATTATTATATAAAATGCACCATATCTTTTGTATTTATTTATTAGTAAAAATGAATGTTATAATTTTTTTTTTTTTGCATAATAAAACCTGACACCTCCCAAACAAGTTGTTATTTTTAATAAGGATAGATATTATGAGCTGAAAGGGAAATGCTATAAGTATATCCTGAAAATTTCACTAACATTAGTTAATCTTTGTTTTTTTTGGTGGGGAGGTAAACACTGACTTGTATAATAAAATCTGACAGTGAAGTACCAACTGCATTTAAAACATAAATGATGTAATCATTATTAGCATGGAAAATGGAATTTGTCAGCTCAGTTCAAGTTTCCTCCTGTTTTTTTTATATTTACTTTGTACTAATACTCTTAGGAAAGGCATGATTTCATTTCTTCTCTTCCCTGTTATAGATTAAATAGTAGGATAGATTGGGATACACAAGCTTTGAGTCAGTCAGTTTTGTAGAAAGGAATCTCTGAATTCAAGAAATATGAAGGTAATAATAAAGCACAATACTATTTTTCCCAAGAAGTTGTCATATCCTGTCAACACTCTCACATTTTTTAAAAACAATTGGAAGAAAAAGCTTCACTAGCAATCATTGTAAAACTTATCCAAGATATAAAAAGCCTCAAAGCATAAAGAAGCACCTTCTGCAGCTCATGCTGGGTAGGATTATCATCTCATTTGTGTCTGTAGTCATGCTGGTGCCAGTGCAACTGGTTGTGGAGACTGGGCATTTTTGTCCCTGGCCTGAGTATATATGCTTGGGTTCTTCACATTAAACCCAACTTTGCATCACATCTTATCTCAGTGAGCAGACTGATGATTAGGATGACAGCTAGCCAGAATCATTTGCAGCTCCAGCTCATAATTGGTTGCTGCTCCAGCCACCCTCACCAGCAGTAACAATCTCTATCTATAAAAGGCAAGATGTGTGTGTGTGTGTGTGTGTGTGTGTGTAACGAATGCACAGCCACAATTTTCGACAGATTTGCACCAAAATTTACATGCACATGCTCCAAGTTAGAGGAAAGGTCAAGACTGACTTTGCATTTCCCAACTCCCATCGATAGTGGAAATAATCAATTTTTTCATGCTTCTATGGCAGTTTTCATGTAGTTTGCGGCCATTTTCTACTGGCCAGAGTGAGAGCCAATAGCTGGCTGCCACGAATAGGCATGAAGATTCTATTGGCCAGCGTGAGAGCCAACAGCTGACTGTTAACTAGCATGCAAAAAAAATCAATAGCTGCATTCGTCACAAGTGGGAAAAATTTAAATCTGCATGGCACTTTACGCCAATTGGCTCATTCGCTTGCTTAAACTCAATGTTGATTCTGATTCCGCTGAACTGGGTTGGGTGTGAAAAAGTTTTTTTGTTAACATTCTTTTTCATTTGTTTTTTCCAGTTACAAGTCCTTTTTTTAAAGCTGATCGTTTTGTGTTCATTTAATTTAGTTCTTTTTTTTGTAACAGATTTAATGTTTAGTATAGATCTTAGAAAAAATTTGCAGTGTGAGATAGGCAAGAAGTAAGGCATGTAGCAACATCAGCATGGCAAAGGGCACTCCTTTAAAGGCAAGGAAGGGCAAAAATATTTTAAGTCAAGTGATAGCGATTGCTGTATGAGTCGTATGATTTTTGAATCAAGCACGGGCAACACTGGGCCATGCTGCTAGTATGCAATAAAACTGTCCTTTTCAGGACAACACTTTTCAATGATTACCAAAAACTGATCTTTTCTGAACAATGCTCTTCTCACCTGATACATGAGCTTGCAGTGATATTTTTTGACTAGTGCACTGTCCTTATTTTTGTTAATGTATTTTCTTTAACAAAAATAAACCTGGCAATATATTTTTTTACTCGAGTCTTTGTCTTGTTTGTTGTTGTCTTCTGTTATTCAATATCTGTTTGTGGGCTAACATACCACCTGCAACAAAGTTATGGCAATTCTCAAATAAAGAAATGGAATCTGGGGGGCTGTGGTTGCTTACAACCTGAAACTGAAACTTCCTTTTATTTATACTGTTTCCCTCTTTATCACTTTATTTACACGACACACCATAACACCCACTTATTTTAGTTACATTCTATGCTAACAATTAATTTTCTTTTCTGGACGTCTTTTTATGGTGACAAAGAGATTTGTAACACTGGATTTTGCAATTTTTTATTTAAAATTTCAGCACTTGATTTGTATTGTTTTCTAACTGACAATACAGTTATCTTCTGCATATTAATATGATACTATCTACCTACCTACCTTATGAGGTGTGAATCAGGGTACATCCCCCCCCCCAAAAAAAAAGAAAACTTCACTCACTTTTAAAAGGGATAAAACTAAAGATGTAAAACTATTTTTCTTCTATCCCCATACATTATCTCTCACCTGCTTTCCTTTTCATTTTTTCTCTAGCTTCCTTACTCTCTAACTTTTCTCTTTCATATCGTTTCTTCTTCCTCCTTTCCTTTACTTTCCCAATTCTATTGTGTGGAAATGAACAGATGCACCAGATGGCTTGTGTGTGTGTCTGTAATACTTTTAAGTGTGCAGAATTTACATTCATTCTCAACAGAGTACACAGATGCTCTCATCTGAGGCACAAATACCAATCTATACATAAATACTATTATCATTTATTTTTTTCCACAGATTTTATGTTAGTATGTATAATCATTTCTAATGTACATTTGCTGAAGAGACTGTTAAATTCCATTAAAATTAAAGACATATTGCAGCTTGACTCAAAAGAATTACTTCTATACTTTTTACTTTGTATTGGAGCTTGTTGTAGAATGGTTAGCTTGGCCTGTAATTTTCCTTGTGAGTTCATACTTCACTGTGCCAAACTATTGTGACTTTGTACCAAACTAAAATAAGTAAATATTTCTATGTATCTTAACATTTGATATTTGTAGTATTCTTTTAAGCATGCGCTGTGATATAACTATGCATTTTGTGTTCTCAAAAATAACAAGATGTTAAATCATCATTCTCTTCTTACCAGTTATAATGGAAAATACTTTTATGAGCCAGTATTATTTAGCATGATGGCATTTTAGAATTTGTTATTGATACTAATGGCTCAAGATGGTATATCAGCTATTGTCTTGTGAGTAGGCTTCTGTCTGAGATATAACCCACCATACAACAAAACCATCATAACAAACATCAGCAGAACATTCCTAAATCTAATAGAAAAACAATTCTCTGTAACAACTCCCCTAGCAAAATTATTTAACAAAAACAATGTAAAAGTTAGCTACAGTTGCATTAAGAATATAACACAAATAATAAAAAAAAAGACAAAAAAAAAAACCCTACAATAACGCAAACAAAGACCCCCAATGCAGCTGCAGAGTCAAAAAACTCATGCCCACTACAAGGAAACTGCCTACAAACATAGTATACAAAGCTAAAGTCAATGCAAACAATACTACCATGCACTACATTATCACCACAGAAGGAACATTCAAACAAAGAAAATCACACGACTTCTCATTCTCCAACAGAAAATACTCCAACAGCACCACAATATCCACATACATATGGCAACTAAAAGGAAAAAACATAACACTAAACATAACCTGGGGAAATTATGAAACATGCACCTGCCTGCAACAATATATCAAGGGGCTGTCTACTTTGCCTGCAAGAAAAAGTGGCTATAATCACCCACACACAACAAAAATCATTACTAACCCAAAGATCAGAAATAATCTCAAAATGCAGACACAAAAACAAATATCTACTATTACAGTTCAATCCGAATGGATAGCACCAACAATAAAAACTGCACACAGATGGGAATGAACCTACTGAAAAATGGTAGAACCACCAAAACATAACCACCAACAAGAAAAATACTACCAGCACTGTAGCCAACACTACCACTACCCCCACTAACACAACCTCCGCCATAACAAATAACATGATCATCACAACAGATATAACCCTTAACACTCCAAAATTATTTATTATTTTTTGTTTTTTTACCATTCATCATACTTAATAACATATAAATTATTGTTTCTCAGAGTTAACCTGGAAAAAAGACAATATTTATAAATATAGATGACAATAGGAAAACTGTAATAGTTGACAACACGTTTTGTCCACTGTGGATTTTCTCAAGGCAAAAAACGAAATGAATTTATTTAAACATAGTAACTAATAATAACAAAAACAAAATGTCCTTAGCAACTGGAAGAATTTAGAGAACACTATTTTCATACTGTTAATTGAAAATTACATCAATTACTGTCATGTGTTGAGATATTGTTATTATTGCTGTGTTGATGGATTCAACTATTTTCTTTTGATTTCATGATATTGTTGTGTACATTTGTTTGGGAGAGTAGTAATTCTGTTAAGAAAGGCGAAATAGGGAAAACAACTGGGAGTAGATTAATATTTGGGTAATATTCAATGGCAGCACTCTCAAGGATTTTCCTTTTGAGTGAGTTATTTTCTTTTTTTATGAGTGTAACATTTTAAAAATCAAAATTGTGGTTGAATTTATTTCTATGTATGACTAGTGCATTAGCTAAGTTGTTTTTTGTGGGGTCTCTTTTGTGCTCATAAATACATTTTATTAAATTTCTACTTGTTTCTCCAATATATTGGGAGGAACAGTTTTGGCAATTTATTTTATAAATGCCTGCTTCAGAAATATTATTGCTATTAGTGTTTAAAGATCTGAGTATATCCATAATGGTTTTGGAAATGTTTGTGATTATTTTAAGATTATTTAGATGGGATAAGTTATTCTGGATAGTGGAAAGAAGAAAGGCATACAAAATATACAACCAAAACAATACTAATAACATAATCCGCAATAGTAAATTACATGTAAACAGATACATAATACTACTGACCAACTCTGTCACGTCCACAGTAATTGACATAATTTTCAGTTAACAGTATGAAAATTAGCATTCTCTAAATTCTTCCAGTTGCTAAAGAACATTTTGTTTTTTTTTATTATTTGTTACTTTGTTTAAATAAATTCATTTCGTTTTTTGCCTTGAGAAAGTCCACATTGGACGAAATTCGTTGGCAACTACTTCAGTTTTCCTATTGTCATTTATATCTATAAATATAAATTATTATTAATATATCAATAACAATATCACAACTAATATTATCATTAACATAATTATAATTATTAATAACACAGCTGCAGTTGTTAAAAAAATACAAACACCGTCACCATGTCTACAGACAAAACCCAACTTGACCCATGTGGTAGTAATAGACCCAAATTAATGAGTGTGAACATCTGCACTCATTGATTTGGGTCTATGCTACAATCTTAACACTGAAATAGACAAAATGAAAATTGCGTACATACCTGTGCTCAAACATATGAATGTGTAACTGTGCCTAACCTAAAATTATAAATATGGGTGTGTATGTATGTTCTAACATATACACACCTGTATGTATGTGTTTCTATACATATATGAGTATCATCTTAAACAAAGCCAGAAAAAATTCCTCCCTCCCACCACCACACACAAATAATCAAACCCAAATAACTCATAAATAGATCCACTTTTGAAAAAATAAACCAGTTTGTCTGAAAATCATGAATGCGTGAAACCTAAGGCCACAAGCAACTCTCTATACAACTGCATATATATATATATATATATATATATATATATATATATATATATATATATATATTATAATCTGTCTATCTTTCTGAGATGAGGTATTGTAATTATTTACATTGTTTGGACTGTTGTCCTTATCTTTATGAGTCATATTCACAATGCTTTGGCCTTCTTTAGATGATATACGTTGGAATTTTAAACCAAACCCTTTATTTAGTTCATTGAGGTAGATTGTTCTACTTTTACATGTCATGCTTTTCTGGATATCTGTTTCAGTTATTTTCCTTATGTAACTCAACTCGCTAAGTTTTTTCTCACCTCTGCTGTGGCCAGGTATTGAGCTCACAACTCTTTGGTTCAAGTCACTGGATTATTTCAATCAATGCCTTTATCTACTAGGCCATGTGTATTGACCCTAAATGTTGAATATATATGGTATGTCAGGGTTAAATTGTGTAGAGAAAATAAATTGAATTTAAATTTCAGTTACATTAATATTGGTATATATATAACTGCAATTTAGTCTGAAAAGGATAAAAAATTAATTTTTTATTTTATTTAATTGTTTTGCTGACCATCTAAGCTTCAAATATTATTGCATGAATGAAATAACCTTGTAGATTATCTAATTTCATACTAGTTCTAATTGTTACCTAAAAAGCCAATCAATCATTTTTTTTTATCTTTCTTTGGCTTAAAAACCATTTTCTTTAACTTCTTGCTTTTGTTCCCAGTGACTTTCTGATCCTCTGCCAATGTTTCTTACTGATTGATAGGTTTTCTTTAGTGAGGTCATCATAACTACTTTTCAGCTTCCTCAATATTAGCCAACTTTAGGAATTTGAGCCAAAAGTTATGTAAAGATGTATTTGAAGTTTTCTTAGATATTCAAATGAAAAAATTGCAGAACGGATCTAAAATTATCATGTGCATATATTAGATGAAGCATTGTCAATCATTATTAATGTTATAACAAGCATTTGGTTGCAAAGGAAGGGAACAAACGAGGATTAAAATTTCAACAGCATGTATTCATCAAATTTTGAAATATATACATAGTTGTTTGAAAGGTGGCAAAAGGTATGGTTCTTTAGTTGCTGTTGGTAAGGAAAGTAATTAAGCATAAGGGTGTCATTGGCAGGGCTGGGAGTTTACCGATTTCTTGGGTTGGTTGGCTGGGGTCAGGAGATAAGTCTTGAGTGGATTAATGATGCCAAGTATAACGTTGATGACATAAGCCCTTCTTCATGGTTTAAATTGACTGCTAATACAGAGAATGTGAGGTTGAAGATTTGGAAAAGTCATGAATCTGATTTTGCCGATATTGTGGATGCACCAACAAGCTGGTAGCAGAATGTCTCTGTTGGGTTCTGGTCAAATGTGGTATCAACAGAACAGGTTCACAGTGTTGACAAGGAGGGAGGCCTGGAAAAGATAGTGAAGGGTTGATTGAGTGGAATGTCTCTGTTGGATTCTGGTCAAATGTGGTATCAACAGTAGTTACAAAAGGAGGCCTGGAGCTGGATAGTAAAGGTGTTAGAAATCATGGTGGTGACATTGGGTGTTTGGTGGTATCAAAGCTGACATGTCAGCTGCATACTGCATGTGATGAAATGAGTGAGTTTAGTGAAGCCTGGGTGAAATCATGATGGTAACGAGAGAGGTAATTATGTCAGTGATGGTAATGGTGCACCTATGTCAACAGGTGGACATCCAGCCCACAACTGTGTTTGTTTGTCATTTACAAGAGTTTTTCTCTGGTGGTCCCCAGGGTCTTTTTTTTTTTTTTTTTTTTTTTTGCAAGACTGTTCATGATTGGCTATTGCATTTTATTGCAGAGATTTGTTTCAGGAACCAGATGTAATGTTCTGAGCCACCCTGCAGAAAATAACTTTTTTATTTTATATTTGCTTTCTTAGCATTCACATCTGGCTGAAATGTAGAGTGAATTAGAAAGTTCTAATTGCAGTAGAGTATAACTTTTTTTTTGACAATTTCTTCTTTTTCATCATATTTGTTGCTTATTTACCCTGTAGTAGTAGTAAATATAATAGTTGTACATTTTTTTTTACATGAAGTATTGTCATTATTCATTTTATAATTATTTCTTTAGTATAGACTTTAATGTTTTCTCTATCAATTTACATATATCATTAAAAACATTTTAAAAACTTGTCAAAAGTAGGTATTGATTTCAATCCTGCTGGGAATGTGTACTTATTGTTTGCTTTTTTACAAACAATTGTGGCACAAGGCTGAGGGGAAAGTGGGGTAAGGTTGGTCAACATTAACTAGACTTAGCTAATCAGATTCATGACCAATTTATTCATGACAAAACTCATCCATCACCATCCAACTCTACATATACCACAAGACCATGTCTTCACAGAGAACCTACCAAAAGCCCCCTAACATAAAAAATTTCATAAAGTTCAATTGTCTTTTTTCCTTTTTTTTCTCTTTTTCCTTATAAAAATTTCATGAACATAAAATGATGTGGGAGAAGATGAAACCAAAAACAAAACTAAAAAAAACATTCAAACTAAAGCATTAACATGTGTTACTAGTATTTAGAGTGGCCACTGTATTCTGCCTATAGAAAGAATCAAGAAATACACTCACTAATGGAGTGGGAAGAAAAAATAAATGACTGAGTGGGGAAAATCAAAGACTGACCCAGATGATATTATAAAAATAGGGGACAAAACAAACTGGGAAGATTGGGAATGTCAACATGGATGATAACCAAAGCGAATGATGGGAATAAACCAGGAACAACACTCACACTAATTAGATAAACAAATAGTGTCTAACTTAATTGGAGGAGAGTTCCCAGAAAACTAACCAGCTGTGTCAAAAGGGGCTTAAAAAAGAAAATCAAGGCTAGACCATTCAAGTGAACCAGGCTCATCATAGTTATCCACCTTTTGCTGAAATCTGTCAATAACAAACACTTTCTATCAGTTCTGATCTTCATCCTGAGCTGATGCCCAAAGAATCCAACCAGATCCTGATTAGAATGCATTTGTATCACAAGATTCCACACCCTTCTTGCCACAGCTAGCAACATCAGATAAACCATCTATTTCATCCCAGAGAACAAAGGTGCCAGATTATCCCACTCATATGCAAGATCGCTGGACATGAGATGTTCAGGATCAATACAAGCCATCATCTTGCCCTGTTTGTTTTCTCTTTTTATTGCAAACTTTTTTAATCCTGTTTGTTGGACAGTTCTGTTATTTATTTTACATCTGATCATGTCTACTCATGCCATAGTACGAGTTGGAATAAACAAATCAAGTGATATTATTTTTAATTTATTATTAGATGAAGCATTGTTAATTATTATTCATTCTTAACTTGTATACATTTCATCTTAATTTCAACTGCTTTTTATTGCAACTCCTCACCTTGTCATTGTACAGATATAAGTAAGATTAATAAATAAACTGAATCTTACCTTGGCAAGTAACCTTACCAAAATTTCTCATGCTTAAACAAAATAATGTAGATCCTTTATTGTGTGTGTCTTTTCATTTGTTAGGTAATATAACAATTCCTTGTTATTTAAACAAAGGACATGGTGATATTTAGCAAGGTTGAGACAATTGACAGGATATTTTGACAACTTTACACTTCTCTTGCTTTGATAGGAGACAACGAGTTTTAGTGGTGGGAAAGTAATCTTAGGGTCATGTCAGTATGCAGATGTTTTGTTTCAGCAAGTTGTGAAGATATATCTAACTAGCTGAGGTACTCAGCGTTGCCAGGGTGTACATGGCTGCAATTGTATAACCACACTCCCTAGTATACCCACACACCCCTGTCTAGAAATGTCTGCCTGTGTCCCTGCTTGCATCCATCATCCATTGGTATACTAAGCTACTCCCCCATCATCTTTTTTATGGCATGTCCTTCTCAAGTTTTGATTCTTCTTAATAAAGGAATTCCACCGATAAAACCTTCTTGTGTGGTTGTTGCTTGGGGTTAAATTGTTTCAATGTTTTAGATATTCAGTAAATTTCCTATGGCCATTTTAACTTTCAAATAGTATGGCATTTTTCACAAAGCTAATAATTAAACCAAAACAGGGATGAAGCGTCAGAGCTTGATTTAACTGCAAGTGCAAACACATGAATGCCCTCATCTTGTTCACATGTTTACTGTAAAGCTGGGGTTTATAAGAGGTTCTTTGGGAATTTTTCCCTTTTAACACTTCAGTAATCCTTCTTAAACAATCTTTGCATCAAAGGATGTTCAAATGCCAATTTAGGATGGAATCATATGAAGAAACTATTGGCTAAATAGCAAAAGACGATTTTGGACTTAGCTTTTCACAGATTTTGTCCACTTAACTGAAATAATCTAAACCAAACATTCATGCAAGACAATTTGTGTGTCATATGTAATTTACATGGCAAATTTGGAAAGCATCAGATGAAAAAACCAATGTGTTATGGTTGAAAAACAGGCTTTTTGAACAGTTTTTGTGGTTCTTCATTATACACTAGGAAGTGAGCAAGACTAAAATCATACTATCTTATTTCTTGCAAATTGTTTGTGACATGTTTGAAGAAGATTGGATAAAAAAATGAAGAAGTTATTCAAGTTTTTATTTTAAGTAGTACAAAAAACAAGTTTTTTTTCAGTTTTTTGCAATTTTTTTGTGTGAAGTCAATGTCACAAGAAAACTATCAAGCACTCTACATAAACCTTGTAATATGAGCTATGTTTTGCATTAAGTGCAAAGAACATCAGCTCATCTAGTAAAAATTTTGTTTGCATTAATTTTGCCTTGGTTTTTGTAAAAAGTTGTACCCAACTTCAGTTTTATTGATTTTTCGAACTCGGAGACTTGGAGATTGAAAAGTTGGTCTTAATCTTGATAAATATCTTCATAAATTTGCAACATGTGTGTACAATTTTATTGAAATTGGTTGAGAAATGTGGACATGCATAAATAGCATACACACACGCAGATATCTTCTGTTTTATAGATATAGATAAGGCCCAAATAGACATGATAGCATTAATTAACATATTTTTACTTCAACATTAACTAGAATTACATATTAAAAATGACTGAGTATAAAAGGTAGTAGAATTTCTATATCTTTGAAACATAAAATACTGAATGCTAAATATATATAATGGACTCATTGATGTATGTGGGTTCTTGAGGTTCTACTTGTGTTTGTGCCTTTTGATGACTTTTAAGGCCAGCCTGAGACCCACACAGCATTCCACATACCGGCTGCAGAAATGTTATTAATGTTCCATGTTTAGCCTTGTAATATGAAGATGTCCAGTGCATGACCTCTCTGAAGTTCTAATGCCTTTTATACACATGCTCCTCTGCTTGCCACAACCAGAAGCCACTTTCTCAAAGAACAGAGGGATGCTGATAGAATTCATTTTGTTTATTCTTATACATGTAGATGGATCTTTCCACCTTCCAAGAATCATCATAGCTGTACATGAGGCTTTTCAGTGTCCTTTCATCACTCATATGTGCAGCATGTTTATAGTGGGTTTGCAGTTAGTGTTAGCATTCTGGCCATGAGAACTGGATTTGAGTCCCATCATGGTTGATTTCTCAAGGAGGTGAATTCTTGATATCCTCTTAGGGAGAAGATCCCAGCATGTAGCACCATTGAGAAGTGCCCGCAAACCATACCATGGGTTGACCTAAGCCTTGTGAATGAAATTAGATAGACAAAACTGCTTGGAATCTATCTATAGTTTTGTTAGCATAAAGTCACTTGTCATCGTGACTGAGTTTGAATGCACTGGCTTTGTTCAAACTGTTGATCATGCCAGATTACATTCTCTCTCCTAGAAACTGTAACTCAGCTCAAACATAAATGTACATGTATCATACTTATTCATGTGAAATATAAGAAATTTTGGAAGTGGAGAGATTGCATAGGATATGAAAGCAACATTTTGATAATTTTATTTCTATCAGTGAAGTAGCCACTATTCCTTGTATACAGTTTGTGGGTAGTATTTTTGTGACAGAAATCCTTGTCTTTACTACCTATTAGTCAGATATACAAGTTCAGTGTTCAAAGTGAATTCTAAAATTGTCATTATATTGGGCAAAATGGAAACTGATTCTTTCACATCTTCTATGCATAGTAAAATGGAAATAAAATATTGTATTGGAATCAAGAGCAAAAATGTTGTTGAGGTCATATCCCAAATATATGCAACGTTTTGATTATTTTGCTTGTTTGTATAGTGAATTATTCACTCATTATCTATTGTCTTAAGAAAGCAACAGTTTTAATGAAAATTAACTGGGAGAAAGCTGAATATATTACCGCCACATACATATATATATAAATCTATAACACTGAATATGCAGCATAGCTTGAGCAGCAACTGGATACAAAAATTTCAAATGCAAAAATCATATTTAGAAAATTTGATCTCTTGGTATTGGGATCAATGCACATGAAAGAACAAGTGAACTCCTGTAAAGGCATGTTTCTGTTTTATGGAATGGGATCCAAATCAGCATAGGTATATGGATCAGTGAGAAATTTTGGTGACAACTTGTTGTAACCTAGCCAAAATGGAGGTTAGAATGAAATGGTAATCTTTATAACATCAACAAAATACAATACTCGTCAGCGGTGTGAAGTAGGCAAACCACTGCTAGTGGTGGACTACTTAGACAGTATATACCCCAACTTACAATAGTGTCCAATGTTTTTTTGTTTTTTTTTTTAAGCATTACACCCCGAGCAAGGCATGAAGCCACTAGGATGCAGGAGGATGCAGAAGATTTGGAGCAAGAGCAGATAGGAGTGATAGAAGAAAGGATGAGGAGAGGGATAGTGGATAGATCAAGATAACTGGAGATGTCGATTGACATTACATTTGAATAGTTGGAGATTATAGCTCTCAGGGAAACAGTAATTGGGAAGGGTGTTCCACAGGCGAGAAGTACGAGGTATGAAACTATTGGAGTAGAAGAGACGGCTACATTTAAAAGTTTCTACAGTGTAAGTGTGGGAGAGTGTAGGGCGCTTGAATTCATGGAGTCTGGGAACCAGTGAAAGCAGCTCATCGGAGCAATTACCATGAAAGTATTTGTAGAAAAGACAGAGAGAGGCGAAGGCACATCTGTGAGAGAGTGACTGTAGATGAGATGCCAGATCAGGGCCAATTATATTACATATCCATATCTGGATCTTGTCAAGAACTCCAAGGTAAACAGAAGGTGCCCCAGACCATATATGGCAGCAATACTCCATGCAAGGGCGAATTGTTGATTTGTATATTTGAAGTATCGATGCTGGAGAGAAAAATGTATTTATGAGGATTGGGACATACCCATTAGTGTTCATAGGTACAGTATATAACACAACTGAAAAGCTAGAATAGAAAAAAATTCATTTTTCTGTATCCAAGATGGATCACAATGACTGATTTTTTTTCTCTCCTTTTAAGCTATCAAAAAGAAATGAGAAGGCCTCAGATTGGTTAGTTGGTTAGAATTTGAAATTTATTCTTGCTGGAAAATGTGCAGCAATGCTATGCATAGAGACCAAAGTTTATTTTGATTTCTGTGTTTGAGGCTTTCACATCTGGTTGCTGCTTCAGCTATACCGCCCTTTCTGTGTTATGTATGTACTGATAATTTATTTTACTTGTATCAATGAAATGACCTTTATATACAGTTGTCTCCCTTTAAAACAGTTCTCCTTCATCAATGTCATATATAAGGGCTTTTGTTTGGTGAGAATGACTTATTTTTCCCTGTCTATCCCATGTATATAGCCTGTTAGATGCATTTATGTAATAGGACACTTTTGTACCCACTTTTAAGCAGCTAAAGATATCCAAATCTAGGGGATACATTAAGACTTAAATTATCTTAAGACAATGCATCACTTAAACTGATGATAGTTTTCCATTTTCTATTCATAATAAATTTGGGATGACATTAAACAAAAAATATTTGCACTCTTTTTATGTATTAAAACAATGGATTGCATTTTACATAAAATCATATTTTGCACAAATACAATACTTGAAGGAGATGATATTTGTTTAACAAAGAAGAGTTTTAACATGTGTTATTGACTATGCATAAAATAATTGTTTTTTTTTTTGTTTTTTTTAAACGTTTTCAGACATCTTGTTTTTAAATATATCTGTATATTGTATTGATCCGAGGTGGAAGTTGGTTGGAATAAAGAAACAAATAAAGAAACAAATGCTCATTTACAACATTTGAAAATGTCTCTGGTAAGTTGTATAGCATTAAAATGTACGGTGTACGAGGTGTGAAATGAGAGCATGAAAAAAGAGTATGCTTATCCAGCTGAATGCTTGTTGGTTATCAGTTTGGCCTTGTCATATTGATAGTGGAGTTTTCTTTTTGTGTTCACAAGAGGTCGTTTTCACAGCCTAGTGGTCAGATGGGTAATAAGCCATGCTCTTGGGTAGCCTCTATGGTTAGCATGTGTGTGTGAAGTCTCTCTCTTTTTCTGCTCTCTCTGGCTTCTGTTATAGCCTATATAATGGAAATGGACAGATGTATATTGTAGATAACTGTGGCAAGCAAGAGTCATGTTGATAATGACTAGTACTTTGATATATTTATGTTTGTTTTAAAATTTGTTTTGTGTAGAGTGCAGCATGTGTGTAACTTAGCTAGATGAAAATTGGTGTGTAGTAGAGATATGTTTCCTAATAATTGTATAAATTTGGCTTTAATTTGTTAAATCTATGTGTAAATTGTGTTTTTTGCTACAGTATCATCATAGATTATATAGACAATATTATCTTCTATGATGATAATAAATTTTAATATTATCATAGATAATATGAAAAATGCTACTCATAACTGATATTACACCAGGGATTACGCCATATTGTTTTCAGGCTAAGCTTAAACTTCTCAATAAGTAAACCAACAAAAGATATCTTAAATGTCTGCAGAAAGTATTAAAAAATAGATCTTTTAACCATGCATCACACATCTTCGTCATTTTTAGATACCAAATATTTATAGATACTTTGCTTACCAAAATGTTTCAAAAGTAATTAAGCATATTTCCAAATTTTATTGGCTTGAACAAAAATTACTGTTTGAAATACTGTTTTTTAATTTTATATCAACATTTGTTTATTATGCAGTTTGCTCTGCTGTTATTTTGTATATTTTATCTTGTATTCATAAAATATCAAATTAATTTTACTGAAAGTGATTTTAATTCAAAACTAGTTTGCCTGTATCATAAAAAATGACTGCATCATTTAAGTAATTTTATAATTGCATCAAACTTATCAAATATCAAAGACTCACAGCAATATCATGTTTAAACACTGGTTCTTATAAAGTTACTGAAGTTAAGCAATGTCAAGCTTGGTCAGTACCTAGATGGACAATTACTTGAGAATAGCAGGGTCTGTAAGCTTGGATATGCAGGTGGATAATGGCTCAGAATTGGAAATCAGAGAGCAGAGTTCCAATTCCAGTCAGGTTCATTATGTTCACTTATGCACAGATACCTTTGGGAAAAGTATGAATCCACCTCTTCTCACCCCAACTATAGGTTAATTAGTAGGACTTGTATCTGTAAATCATTATCCTCAAAACATTCTTATAATCTAAAAATATTTTCTTGCTTTAAATAATCTGCCAAAGGTTGGTAAGCCATAAAAAACAAATCAGTCATATCAAATATTTTATTCTACATTTTCTTGCTTATGTCCAATATTTTCTGAATATTTCTATTTTCTATGTCACCAGAAAAATATATAGACTGATGGAAAATAAAATTACAACACCCTGAATATGTATTTCAAATTACTGAAGATTAAACATCCAGGTAATACATCTGGATTAAAATATATGATCACATGTACAGATTAATGTAGGGAGGTTGTAAAATGAGGATATAGTAGATCAACAGTACTCAGAGTCATATATATGGAGTATCCACCTTAGGCAGCAACAAAGCTCTGTATTCTAGCATGAATGTGATCATAAAAATGGTGAATACCATCTTTTAGTACAATATTCCATATCTATTGACACAATACAACAACTGTTGCAGGTGGGCTAACAGAATGAGTCAAGTGTTGTCTCATAAAAGTTCAATGGAGAACAGGTCAAGCAATCATCTCAGCCAGGAAAGTTTCTGAATATCTTGCATTGCATATTGAATAGCATATGCATCACGTGAACTGGCATTATTTTGATGGAACAAAACATTGTTATCTTGTTGTAGGAATGGCAAGAAATCAAGTTCAATAATGCTCTGGACATCTTCTTTGTCCCCTCAGTGTGTAGGTGATCATGCTTCTCCACAACTTCCTGCTCCTTGTAGCTCTTAATAAACTTTGTCTTTCTGTTATTCCTCCTAAGCCCTGTTCTGCCATACATTTACTCAAGCTCAACAAGTATGTTATACATTACTTTCTCCTGTCTCTCTTATCCTCTATCTGTTCTGTGAGTATCAAATTTTCCAAGCCCTCCCTCCTCATTATGTGCCCTAGAAGCCTCAACTGTCTCTTCCTGATATTAAGTATTTGTTTCCTTTTTGTTTCCATTTTCTCCAAAACCTTGTTGTTGCTCACATTTTCAATTCATGGCATCCTCAGCATCCTTCTTTAAAACCACATTTCTGTTGCTTCAAGTCTCCTCTTCATCTCTGAGGAGATTGTCCAGCACTCACTGCCATACAGGAGGACAGATATATGGCATTACTCAAAATTCTCTCTCCACAAACATGAAAGGCAAGTGAATTGTAACTTTGATCAACTCACACCATACCATGATGTGGTCATGTGTTGTGGGTGAATATTATGCTCTGAGAGATATCACACCACAAGTCTATATTGCACATGCAAACAACCATTATTTTCATGAAGCAATAATCTACTCTCAACACTTGATCTCCCTAGGTAACTTTCTCATAGCACAACTGGAAATGTTCTCAACAGTGTTATAGCATCAGTAGAAGAGTCTTGATCAAGACAACCAATATTCCTGCAAGTAAAACATTCCCAACAGTGAATGTTGGCAATTGTAAAAATATGATAAATGATTTACATGATATATGATAAAATCATTTACAATCCACTTAACAACATGGGTATTCTAACCAACTGAGCAATGTCCTATTGTATCATACTAGTGCAAAGTGAAAGTCACTCTCAAAGCTATTAAAGAAGGAAAATCATAGTAGCATTTAAGTTGAATTTGATAATTTAAGCACTGAATTTTGCTACTTTTAACCTAGAAATTTTATTGCTGAAACTTGCTAGGACAATCTATATTGTACATTGAAAATCAAGAAAAAAGGGATTTTCAGTGATCAAGAATTAATACATGCATTACTGATAGAATATATATATATATATATATATATAATTTAAATTTTTATAGGATTCAAAATTTGCAAAAATACTTCCTCTCTGAATTTCTGGGATTGCTTACATTATTTACATGCAAACTATTGTCTCCATTTTTGTTGTTGTATGACAACAATGAAGATGGGGACAATAGTTTGCATGTAAATAATTGAGTATGTACTGCCCTTTTCTGCATAAAGAAAATAAATGTATTTTTTTTTTTTTCAGATTCTCTTAGTTTTATCCAGAGAATTTTAAAGCTTGAATCAGTCTGTATCACTTCCTTCAAAAGAATTTTAGACTTGAACCGACAGGAAAAGTTTTACATATAATAGAATTTGCTTTCCTCATGTCAAAAATGACTTAATCTCAAAAATTAGAAAAAAAATGTTACTTTCCTTTTTCCAGATTCGAACAGTATAAAAATACATAAATAAATTTACTAAATGCATGTTGCTTTGTTTTTGCTATAATCTATTCTAAATATGAATGAATTCTGTAAATATCTAACATTATACAATGAAATGCTGAAAAGTTCTTGCAACAATTACAAAGGAATCCTTCACCAAAAAAAAATGTTTTGGTCATTTCATCATCTACTTGTACTACATTTAGGAGTGATTTTGGAAATTAATTCTGTCTCAGAATACATAGGAATTATTGGTTACATTGAATAATGCTATTCAATTGATTATTGATCTCTGAACCCAGAACTCTTACACAAGCTGTACACTTGTAAAGTGCATGTGAGACTAAAACTGTTGCCAAATGTTATTCTTGTATAAATGCCAAAGCCATGAACTAAAGGAGAAAAACTTAGGCATATACAGTTCTAAATACTATTACCCTCTGGACATACTTATTAAGAAATCAATGTTTATCACCATCATGTCACCAGCTATCACATGAAAACAACAATATGGCAGTTCATTAACAGTTGTAAACAAATGTCAGCTAAAAAAGTTTTGGAGGCATTATCAAAATTGCTTTATTTCTTTTTACTGTTAGCTGTAGTTTAAATGTACCAGTAATTTTTTAACTTCTGCGTCATCAATTTTGAAATTTTTTTTCCTATTACTTCAACCCTAAAATGGCTAGTGCTCATCCAGCTAAGAGAAAAAGGAAATTGAATGAAGAAGGGTGAGTACTTCAAGAAAAGTGGGAATTATGGTATTTTTACACAGTGGTGAATGACAAGATACATTGTTTAATTCGCAAGAATTCTATCACCATGCCAAAAGAGTACAACCTGAAATGAAACACACCAGCTCTCTTCTGATAAATATGAATGTGCATTTCAAAACTCAAGAAATTAAAAATTCAGAAACAGAATGTTGCTTCCATTACTTGCAAGCTATGAACTCAGCAGAATGATAGCCATGAGTGGGAATTTTTAAAAACAGCTGAAAATGTATGTCCAGAGAAAGCACACTTATTCAGACATTTCATTAGCTAGGAAAACTGTTGCTGAATGGATTGATGAAATGTCAGGTGATTTGAAACAACAGTTAAAGGCTGTATCACCAAAGGTTTGAACATTTTTCTATTGATATTTATGAGACTGTGATAGCTTGCAATCAGGGCCTGTGAGAGTGGATTTAATATTTATGAAGAACTGACTGAACTGGTTCTCATGCATGACAAAACAAGTTAGAACATCTTTGAGAGAGTTGAGCAGGTTCTGCATGAGTAGAGTTTTGATTTGAGTAAACCTGCATGCTTATCTACTGAAGGTGCTGGGAATATGGTTGGCATACATAATGGTGTTGCTACCAAGTTACAAAGAAAACTAGAAAACTCACATCCAGATTCATCATTTGCACATTTTCACTGTATTATCATCAGCAAAATTTGTGTTCAAAGATTTTAAAATTGGATCAAGTACTTAGCTTGGTCACAAAGTGAACTATATTAGAGGCTGTGCTCTCAACTAGTGTCAGTTCAGTCAGTTGTTGGAAGATATGGATAATCAGTTCACCGATGTTCTATTCTACACAGAAGTTAAGCTTGGTTAATATTTTAAGTTCTACACTTTTGGTTGAAGTATCAGATCATTGCGAAAGTTTGTGCCCAATTTTCATTGTTAATATAAAAGGACTGCAACTTGACAATGGGATTTGTTTTAGTGCAGATTTCTGATGTGTTCTAGACTGAAACCTTGCATCATTCAATTATGAGTCAGACTTTGTTTAATGTGGATATTTTGTCTGCAAATAAAAGATGGAGGATGAAAAGCTGCAGTTTTGCATATGAATTTTAGAAAGGAGTAAGCATCAGAAGTGTGACAAAAAGCATTGAAAAGTTTTATTTGGATTGTGCTACAACTTTTCAAACAGCCAAAAAGTGTTTTGGCAAATTTCAACTGTGATTTTAATCTAAGTAATCAATCATGCTCCAGGTGAACATCCAATGTCGTGGAGACACTTTGCTTGCCATCGTGGATAGTAAACTAAATATTTTGACTGAAGAGATTGCTAAGAGTTTGAAAATCAATATTTCAACTGCTTTTTGTCATTTAAAGAGACTGGCGTTCAAGAAAAAAGGTCAACTTTGGCAAATTGAACAGGTGTCATTGTCCACTAGAACAACAGAAGGCCATATGTTAAGAAACAAACCTTGCAGAAGCTTAACAAATAATAATGGTAAATGTTCCAACACCCACCGTATTTTCCTGACTTGGCTCCTTCAGATTTTCACTTGTTCTGCTCTCTACAGAACATTTTAAATGACCAAAAATTTGACTTTCTGGAGTCAGTTGAAAACTACATCACAACCTTCTTCCAACAAAAAACATAAGGTTTCTATGAAAATGGCAACAACAAACATGTAGAACGATGGGAGTCAGTTGTTAAAAACAATGGAGACTGTACTTGACTAATAAATACTAATGTGAGTATGTAAAATTTTGTTTTTAATTTTCTAATCAGGCTCAAACTTTTGCATTGATCTAAGATCTTCTTAAAGTTAGTCCTTTCTTCTAGGTTTTCTTTGCTACCTTGTCTCATGGTGCCTGCAGCTTTCATATGTTACCATACAACAAATTGTATTCCGATATTAAAGATTAATTCTGAATATGTTCCCATGCTCAGAATTAGTCTTTATGATCAGAACACAACTTTGAGATGTAGTTAGATTCTTAATTTCCGACTCAATATGGGATATTTCTGACTCCGGATCGATACAACTTTGTTCCTGACTAAAACAACATTAACAGCGCTCCAGGCAATCTTCTGACACCGATGAAGATGCTATGCTTGCCGCCGTGGATAGTAAACTGAATATTTTGACCGAAGAGATTACTAAGAGTTTGAAAATCAATATTCCAACTGCCTTTTGACATTTAAAGAGACTGAGGTTCAAGAAAAAAGACCAACTTTGGCAAATTGAAAATGTGTCATTTTCCACTAGAACAACACAAGACCTTATCAAACAAACCTTGCAGAAGCTAAAAGAGTTGAAATGGGGAAACGTTCCAGCACCCACCATATTCTCCTGATTTGGTTCCTTCAGATTTTCATTTGTTCCACGCTCTACAGAAAACTTTAAATAACCAAAAATTTTGACTTGCTACAATCAATTGAAAACTAACTGACAATCTTCTTCCAACAAAAAAAAACACAAAGTTTCTATGCAAATGGCATCAACAAACTTGTAAAACAATGGGAGTCCGTTGTTAAAAACAATTGAGATTATATACTTGACTAATAAATACTAATGTGAAAAAATGTAAAATTTTGTTTTTAATTTTCTAATTTAGCACAAACTTTTGTAATGATCTAATATTTGCGCATTTTTAGCCAACATGAGTAGTAAATGTTTGTCACAATAAAAGCCAAGAGTTAAAATGCCGATTTATTTTTCATTTTATTTTATTTTTTCAAAGTAGACAGTGTAGACAGAAGACTGGGAATATTGGTGCTACACAATCTTCTTACCCAATATTTACTTGTATTAGGAGTATAAGATATTATCTTTCAAACTTTTTTATGGGAATTGTATCTTTAACAATTTTATCTTTAACAATTTTTTTTAACAATTGTATCTTTAACAATTTTTAACAATTTTAATTCTATTTTGTGGAATTTATCGTTTTATTTTTTATTTTTTTTTTCCCCCTAAAGAAATATTTTCATCCTTTCACCAGGGACGACAAGGAGTTGAACTTGGACCAAAAGCCTTGAGAGATTTTGGATTGATTACATCTTTACAAAATTTAGGTAAGTACAAGTATTGCTGTATTGTTAATCCCCAAAATAATTCAATATGAGGAGGGTTAACCAAAATTGGGGACAGAAGAGTGTTTTCTATTTTCAAGATTTCTTAAAAAGCATAAGAATGGCTGGAACAAGGATAACTTAGTGAATAACTAAGAGGAGATAAGATTTAGTTTAATTATGAAATGTTCTTTTTATCCTACCAACCTAAAACTAATTTGACTAAAATGTTTTGGTAGGCATCAGATTAGCTACTTTCTCCATTGTCTGAACACCATCTTTAATAGGCAGGCATGTATAATAAAAAAATTATATAGAAACTATTTGTTTATATAAACCATAATTGCTAAGTTGAAAGAGCTTGTAGCAATTACTATATTTGATAACATATAAAACCTACTTTTTCTCAAAATATTACAATTTCATAAGCTTGTAAAAAATGCAGAAAAAGAAACATTTTGAACTGAACCAAATTGTTCCATTAATAAATATTCAATGCAGCATTTAACATTTATTCTTCCTTAATATTTTCTGCTAAAACTGATGATAGGGGTTTTATATGCCATCAAATATAGTATTTTTATGTCAATATTGCTAAAAACATTCACTAGTAAATTGTTTTAAGTTTAACTGCAAATGTTAAATTTTTATACAGTGGGTACTCCATACTTCTAGTGTATGCTTTGGTTGTCTTTAAATTTGATTTACATTTATTTAGCATAAATTTCTATTGATTCAATTTCAAATCTATTAAGAATTATTCATTTTTTACTAGTATTTCTTTTTATTTTAAATTCAACTGCTTTTCATTGCAATTCCTCAAACTGTTATTCTGCATGCTATTTACTAATGGTAGTAGAATGATGGTCTGAGTAGATGTGATAAAAACATCTGAAAGAAATATTTGTATAATAATAATACCATTAATAATGTATGTAAACACCTGATGACATTAAAATATGCCAAGTGAGGATGGAGAATAAGAAATTAATTCATATAGTTAGATTTGATCTTCTATTGGCTGTTTAAAATGTACAAGCCTACCATATTATAAGCTACCCAAGACAAAACAGATGCATGTTTGAGTTTCACTGAGAACTTATTCTTAATTTCTTATCCATATGGCTTACTAAGTGCCATAGAATGATGGTCTGGGTAGTTGTAATTAAAAGCAACTGAAATTAAGATGGAAGAATTTAATATTTAAAGCATAAACCACAAGCAACGTATGATAAAGATTGAATATAGGCTGACAATCCTTCACTTTTGAAAATGAAACTTGAGATGTCTCAGTTTTATTTTCTATTCTTCATTTATCTTTTATTATAAATCTATTGACCATTTAAAAAATATATTTTCCACCTGGAAAAAATGTTAGTTAAAGGCTTAAATGCACATTTTCTATTTTCTGAATGTGAACTTTATTAGTTTTACAGTTTTGTACCAGACTAAGTAAAGTTTAGTAAACTTTTGTATTTGTCAAATATATACATAAGCAAAGAGTTAACAGATGTTAATTGTTGTACTTAAAACTTCTGCTATTATAGCAATGACTATCAGTTCAATTTCCTTTCTATCTAAGTTGGCCAAATTCTTTAGCAGCATTCACCTCAAACAATTTCTGAACTAAATATACAGTTACCTGCTGTGATGGCTTCTTCACTATCACTATCAGTATTAATTTTGTGGGCATCTTTGTGAGTATTGCTCTCTGGTCTTTTAAAAAAACAATTTGACAATGTGTATAGATAGTCAAAGTAGCATTTAAAAAATTGTATTGATTTTTAATAAAAATTATTTTTATCTTGATTGCAAAGATTTATTAAAATTCCCTTCCTGCACCCTAAGTTAAATTTCCCATTCCATACTTTTTATTTTTCCTTTAACATGTAGATTTTTTTTCAATGCGAAGTGTTTTGAAAAAGTTCTTTTTTTTCATTATGGTTGTTAGATGTAACAAAAACAGAATTTTTGAAATGCATCCTGAAAATAACTGCTTTGTTTTACAGTATAAAAAAAGAAAATTCTTGTACAAGCACTAAAATAAATTGTTTAAAAACACATTGGATCTAAAGAGTACTCCTCATTAAAGATTATATGAACACAAAATAAACAAATCCTAAATATGGCAGAAAATAATTTTTGTTAACTTGCTGAGCATTCAGAATTCATGGAATATATCTAAAAAAAAAAAATTCATATTAATTTTTATCCTTGGATTATGTAGAGGAAAGATTATGGAATCTCCTCATAATTTTTACATCAAAAACAAATATCAGAACCAGTTTAAATATGCAAATAAAGCTGCATTTTAAAGAGTGCTAGGAAAAGGAAATATGGGTTGAGCAAAAGAGCTCTCAGTTGAAACAATGAGATGCATTAGCAAATTCTTTTTGAGAAGGAAATCCAGCTTGGTGTTGTAAAAAATATTGATTGTTCCAGTAGCTGTATGTAAAATTTGTTTTGAATATAAACAAAGTGAGAAAGTGGACTATGAAATATGTCAAAGCATGAAGACAGAATGTTCAAAGTAGTGGGACTTGAAAATAGAAGATTTACAACAAAACAAATTGGTGGAAAAAAAGGAGTCTATGTTCATAACAGAACTGTAAGGAATCAATTGAATGAAATGAAATTTAGAGAAAAGCCAAATGAAAATATACACTAACACCTCAACAAAAGAAAACAGTTACAGTAGGCTACAAGAAAAGCAATATTGGAATGTGGATTATTAGTTGAAAGTGATATTCAATAAAGAACATGACTACATTGATCAAGGCGATGATGTTAGAACTTTTATCTGATGCCATTCCATTAAGACAAATAAAGATTACTGCCTGAAGAAAACAAGCAAACTCATGATATGGGGTTGAATGTCATGTTGTTGTATCTCCAATTTCATCACTTATAAAAACAGAGCTAAAACATTTAAGCATTTGTATTTATTGTTCAATCATATTCCTAACAAATTCAAATCAATCTTGCCTTTTTTTTAGTTTTGTTTTTTTAACACACACTAAACTGTACCTAAATGATCACTATTTATGCAGATATTGGCATAAGCATACTATGTGACAAAAATACTGTTTTTGAAATAAGAGAACACCCCCAACTTTTTAACGTTCAGAGCCTAACAGAATCAATCATATCACCTAAACAAACAAAATATATGCCCAAAAAAGACAAAGATCTTTCTAGGTGTATACATCACAAGGAGCTCAAATTACAACTCCCTTACGCCTACTGTTCAACCAGTATATTCCTTTTGACTCCAGTGACTGGAAATTCTAAAATTCTCATTATCACTCATGATTCATGGCAGTTGGTTAATCTACTCTCCTTACATTCTTTTTCTTATCAAAAACATTCAAACACACACACACACACTTTAACCTTTTTCAACAAGTACTATAGTTATAAAAAGAACTTTTATTTGTAACTTAAACATAAACAAATATTTATTTTTATTACAGAAGTATGCTGAAGCTTAATGTAGCACTTTTTGTAGATGTTAGAATTTGGCTAAAAATTTTGTATGTTAGAATTTGCTAAAATTTGTTTCATTGTTTTTAAAATGCCTGAATTCCCTTGTCTATCACATTTATGTTATTTCTTATTATTTTCTCGTTATTGCCCAAAGATTTAGACTAAGCTGAATATCAATTTCCTTTGCTACACAGGTAAAGCACCAGATGAGATAGTAATCATTCCCTCAACAGTCAATAAATTAACATTTTGGACATTTTTGTTTTATTTCATCAGTAGAAAATTTGGTGATAAAATGATAGATACATCTTGTTGCATTGCAAAAAACTATTAAACTTTTCTTCAGAAAAAGAATATCAACTCAATGACAAGGTCAGCAAACAGTCTGCATCTCAGTTCACTTGAAAATCTATGGTAGAAATTTAAAATAAAATGATTATGGTAATCCTCTATCCTGCAAAGTTGGAACAAGCTTGTTGCAGAATATTGTTTTTCATTAGTGAAGTCCATACTTCAAAGAATCCAAACAATCATGAAACCTGAAGATGAGTCACAATTTACTTTTGTTTTGATAATGATTTCATCATTTCTGCCACAGCTAGAACATATCAGATGATTGAAAAGCATTATCACCAGTACAATGTATATTGGAGTAGAAGTTGATCCATTAAGATTCTGAGGTCCTAATTCAGATTTTGGCTTATATTTATAGGAACATCTATAAGGACATGTTTATATATATATATATATATATATATATATATATATATATGTGTGCAATCAATTTACAAATTCATGAATTATACACACACAAACAAATGCAAAGGTTAATGATTTAATTGGCGAGAAATCCATCATCGCAAACAATTCAAATAATATACAAAAACCTCCGAATCCGTTATGAATGAAAAGATCCTTGTTTCTATAAATTTTTGCCGTATTAGTTCTTATTTTTACTACAAGCTTTCGTCTGTTCCTACAGACGTCTTCAGGTATAGAATAGATGTTGTTCTTGTTTTTTCTCTTAGTAATAAGAGGACAACGAAAATATATGTATTGTTGTATCCGAAAATGCTATTGGAAATGAGTTTTTGTTTTTGGAGCACGCAGTAGCAACGCTGAGTTTGATTTTAAATTTTTATATATAAAATTTTTAAATATAGAAACAAGGATCTTTTCATTCATAACGGATTCGGAGGTTTTTGTATATTATTTGAATTGTTTGCGACGATGGATTTCTCGCCAATTAAATCATTAACCTTTGCATTTGTTTTTGTGTGAATAATTCATGAATTTGTAAATTGATTGCACGTTTATCGTAATTAAAATAACTGATCCAAGTGCGACTTTTGGATAATAAGTGTGACATTACTGTAATTATTGAACAATATAGTTCATGCCACTTTGACAAAAAATTTACCAGTAAAAAAATTCGTTCATCACCATATTTGTACATGAACGCACAATTTAAAAAAATTTAAAATCAAACTCAGCGTTGCTACTGCGCACTCCAAAAACAATAACTCATTTCCAATAGCATTTTCGGATACAACAATACATATATTTTCGTTGTCCTCTTATTACTAAGAGAAAAAACAAGAACAACATCTATTCTATACCTGAAGATGTCTGTAGGAACAGACGAAAGCTTGTAGTAAAAATAAGAACTAATACGGCAGAAATTTATAGAAACAAGGATCTTTTCATTCATAACGGATTCGGAGGTTTTTGTATATTATTTGAATTGTTTGCGATGATGGATTTCTCGCCGATTAAATCATTAACCTTTGCATTTGTTTTTGTGTGAATAATTCATGAATATATATATATATATATATATATATGAGAGACTCTCACTTTGTTAGGCCCATATCAGAATCATGGGAGGTAGATGGAAAAAACTCAGTGGAGACTGGAATATTTCTCCATACTAAAGAATGCATTAACTGAGCCAATAACATGAACTGCGATTCAATGGATTTGTGAAAAATGTCTGTTTACTGGTCACAATACTAACTCAAAATATTACTCCACTTCCATTTTGTTGTTCTAAGTCATGTTTAAAGAATCATGGTAGGTTTCTTAAATTTTTTTCTTCAAAATGGTTTACTATTGTTGGTCAACCTTATTTGAGAAATAGCAGTAAAGCTATACTTTTGAATTTAATATATTGGCTATTGGTTATTATGAGTTTGTAATTTGACAAAAGGATAATTTGAAGAAAATCTTATACTATTAGCTTTACTATTTACTTTCTTTTAACTAATCATATGGACTTTTTATGTGTTTGTGACTGATCTCTGTTGAGGTACCACTTGTTAAATTTAAACTGTTAGTAATTTACTTTTCAGACTTAAAAACAACTGAAAATATAATTTTTTGACTTCTTGATATACCAATTTTGATTTTAACAAAACAAAAATTTGAGAAAAAAAGTAATACATTCCATGCTTGAATAAAAGTTTAACTTATGACTGACTAACCAGTTTCAGACAAGCCCCTCAAATGAAAATTATTATCAAGTGCAAATATTAATTTGAACTAATTTCTTTAAAATTTTTAAAGAAAATTAAGTTAGAAATAAGTTTCATTGTATGAGAATATAACCCCAATCTTTAAAAAGTTTTACTGACAGCATTCATGTAAAGAAATAAAGATCCTTTTATGACTTAATAGCATAGAAATCCTCACTGTCTATCCTCGGCCATTCAAAACCCTTTATGTGGCATTGTAGGTGATGAATTATTCCCCACTTTGCAACCATTATCTCACAGACAAAATGTCATCAGCCTTTCACTACTGTATTCCTATTACTATTGCAACTGTTCAGACATGTTACATTCCTTAGTTCTACCAGCTCCGACCTTTACAGCTTGGACATGCCATGCTATGTTCAGTGGCAAACCATTCCCCATTCCCTTCATGTTCATTAGATAAAAAGCAAGTTCCATTTGGACAGCTTCTTCCCCAAAACAGTTACTTTGTAGAACAAACTCCTGAGAGTATACTTCCCTGACAACTACAATGTTGGTCTCTCTTTAAGTCCAGAGTAAACTGATATTTATCCAACTCATCCTCATAATACTCTTACCTCTCCCTTCCAATGAATGACCAATGACCAGGTAATAGCCAACACATGGTTCCGAGAATATCCAAGTCAATTACGGACATGGAGAAACCCAGGGGGAGAAACTAAAAACTAAATTGTCTAGATAACCATTAACAAAAGATTGAGGAATGTATTTGTTCATTGCAAAATCTATCCAAGCGCCAACTGCAGAAGTGACCACCTCCCTGTTATATGTAAGCTAAAAGTGAAACAATGGAAACTGAAGAAGCCTAATGCAGCACCCAAATTGCAATACGACAGACTCCTGAATGACCCAAATCTGAAGGAAAAATATATGGACAGTGTGAAGATATGTGGGACACAATGGAAATGGAAACTCAAAATGGGACATACTAAGAGAAGCTTTAGTGAAATCGTCACAAAGGAGAAGAGACAAAGAAGTAAAACAAAGATCACAGATGATATTCTTGACATGATCCAAAGGATACAGAAAACAATGCAAGACATGGAACAGAATACAGAAAACTACACAATGATATAAGGAACAAATGCAAACAGGATAAAGAAGAATGGCTCAATGAAAAATGTGCACAATTAGAGAGAATTAGTATCACAGTAAAAGGAGATATGCATAAAAAAATAAATGAACTAACAAGACAAAAGGCATGCTTATCAACAATCTGCATAAAATCCAAGGATGGAATGCTCATATTAGAGAAAGAAAAAATTCTTCAGCACTGGAATGAATATATTGGAGATCTCCTGAACAACAAAAGAGAACAACTGGCAATACAGAGAAATACTGATGAGCTGGAAATGCTATAAACCAAAGTGGTAGATGCACTGGCCAAATTGAACAGAAACAAAGAATTGTAATTGTAATAGAGATGCTGGCAGTGTTACAAGATGAGATCTTGCCCTGCTTCGATAAACGGAAGTTACCATCACGAGTCCCCGACTCGAAATGAAAACTACACGTTTACGCATAGGCTCGACGCAGATACTTCCGTTTGGGATAAACTCGAAAAAAAAATGAAAAGAATTAAATCAACCAATCGGACCGTCTCCCGCGTATTCAAAAAATTGCCATTTGGAGCCGATAGGCGTGTATAAGTTCAACACGGGAAGGTCAAAAGGAGTGCCACTCAACGGCGGAGGCAGAAGGGTCACGTCGCTCGCTCCTGACACACTGGCCCGGCGACGAAACGAAGCATGTGACTGCTGCTGCTAATGAACTCTCGTCCAACGCCTTGTCAAAGGGTACCTTTCCCTCAACTTCTTAAATACGAACTTTTTACTTGTTCTTATTTTCCTCACTAAAAGAGACTATAAAATATATCTACAGTCTTTCTTGTTCTTTCGATTCTGAATTTCATTGTTTTGCAACCAAACGCAGTATTTCACCCACATTGACTTCACATCGCCCACGTAACTAAATACGGAATATAACAGCAGCCTTAGATGATTTTGGCATAGACAAAATTACAGAAATAATAAATGAAATCTACAACAGTGGTGATATACTGGAAGACCTAAGCAGATCTATTTTCATAGAACTGTCTAAGAAACCAGCCATAAACGAATGTGAACTCCACCAAACAATCAGCCTAATGAGCCATATAACAATAGTATTCCTCTGAATTCTGATGAATACAGCTTGCAGCAGTATCAAGCCAGTGATAGGACAAGAACAGTTTAGGTTTGTTAAAAATGCTGAAACAAGGAACACGATATTTATGCTCAGAATGTCATCAGAAAGAGCAATACAAATGCAGAAAAATATATACCTGTGTTTTATAGACTATGCAAAGGCTTTCGACAAAGTATGCGACAAAGATCTGTTAGAGATGCTCATTAACCTTGAAATATTTGGGAAAGACATTAGAATAATAAAAAATCTCTATTGGCAGCAAACCACCAGCATATGGATAAAAAATTTCAACTCCCACCATCCATACAGTGTAAAGAAAGGGATCGTCTGCTGCTTACAACATCGAGCAAAAGTCATAAGTGGCGACCCAGAGACATTACATAAAGAATTGGTCAGTATAAGTAGTAACCTACAACATAACAACTACCCTGGGTACATGGCAGCAGCCCCAAAAAACTGAGATAGGCAGGTACAAGAGGAGGACAACAACACTCAGAAAACAATCTGCCTGCCTTATGTGAAGGGGTTATCAGAGAAAATGCAAAGGATCTGCAGTCCATAAAACATCAGGACAACCTTCAAAAGCTGGACGACACTTCGCAGATATCTCTCTTCTGAGTAAGACCCCCCCCCATAGAGGAGAACATGACTAAAGACTGTGTGTGCACTATCCCGTGCAGCTGCGGAAATATATATAAAGGAGAGACAGGCCGCCCCCTTAAGGTAAGGCTTCAAGAACACCAGAAAGCTGTAACACAAGGGGAAGTGGAAAAATCAGGCATGTCTGACCACATATGGAGAGAAAAAGGAGATCACTGCCCTCTGTGGGATCAGGTTGAGATCATAGACAAAGAACACCATTGGAAAATTCGTAAACTTAAGGAATCAGCACATATGCTAGGCCACAAAAATCTCCTGAGCCGACCAAGCATAGAAATGAATACAATATGGGAACCAGTAATAAGGAGTGCCAGAGAAAAGTGATAATAACAACAAAAATTGCAATATGAGCTCTGGTAAAAACATGCAATGATAACAGCAAAAAATTGCATTATGAGCACCGATAAAAAAGGTTGCTGAGACATTAGGTTTATAATACCCAGAAATTCATACACAGATGTCCTCAAGGACACATGGCACAGTGGATAAAGGCATTAGTTAGATCCAGTGACAGTTCAATACTCTTAATAGTGGAGAACTTGGAGAGGTGAATTAACAGGAGATAACTGATAACTGACATCCATTAAACATGGCACGTGGAACTAGAACAGTCTACCCCAGTGAGCGAAATAAAGGGTTCAATTCAACATTCCAACCACTTGAAGAAGGTCGGAGTGTACAATGGTCAAAACATTCTAATATGGTGACAAAGATAAAAACAATAGTCTGAATAATGTAAATAGTGTGGATAAAAAATGAGTCCAGTAGATATATAAAAATAGAAAGGAGTATATTCACCAGACTTATTCAATGAGGCAATTCTGAGAGGATTCTACAGGATTCATCATTGGCGGCCATAATCTTAACAATATAAGATAGCAGTCACAGAAAGGAAACTACAAAACCACCTGCAGAAGGTCACAAAGGAGAGTGATAAGAAGGGACTAAGCATAAACTACAAGAAGACAGAATGCATGGTCATCAGCAAAAAGATGAACCCAAAATGCAATTTACAGGCCGGGGACACTAAGTAGTTACAGAAATTTAAATACCTGGGAAGTGTTCTAACAGAGGACGGAAAGTGTGACACTGAGATCTGAAGACATACTGGGATGGCCAATGACGCATTTCAAAAGCTAAGCAGAGTATTACCAAACAGGAAAGTTTCATTGGAAGCAAAGAAAAAGTACTGAACTATTATGTGATATCTGTCTTCCTGTATGGCAGTGAATGTTGGACAATCTCCTCAAGGATGAAGACTCAAAACAACAGAAATGTGGTTCTACAGAAGGATGCTAAGGATACCATGAGCCAAACATATGAACAATGACAAGGTTTTGGAGAGAAGGGAAACAAAAAGGAAACTTATACTTATCAGGAAGAGGCAGCTGAAATTTCTGGGGCACATAATGAAGAAGGAGGGCTTGGAAAATCTGATACTCACAGGACAGATAGAAGGACAAGGAAAAGCAACATGTGATATACTTAATGGGCTTGAGCAAGTGGATGGCAGAACAGGTTCGGGGAGAAATAACAAAAAGACAAAGCTTATTAAGAGCTACAAGGGACAGGAGGAGGTGGGGGCATGATCACCTACATCTTGAAGGAACATGGCACATAAAATAAGAAAGAAGTGTATTAAGAAATGACTTTTTGTTGATTAAAAAGTGCTGAAGTGTGTAAATGGAGAGTGCATTGCCATCTAGAGTAGTGGTTAACAAGTTAGTCTCAAGCTTTTTCTTTCTCTGTATGTAGAACATCTATGGATCTCCACAAATCCTCTTCCTTTATTATTTATGAATTACCATGACTTCTTGGGAAAGATAATAGTGGTTTCCCATTGCCTTCTCCACAGTCTTACATTCAGAGTGGTCATTCTCCTAAACTGGTTACCACTTAAAGCTTGAGAGTTCAGTCTATCCTGCTTTTTAATCCATATTTGAGGTTAGGGAGAAGAAATGTGCTTGAACCTGGTCCATTTCCTACCCTTATGGAATATGACTGCCAAGTGAAATGCATGCTGGCTTTATATAGGGAAATCTTTTCCAATAACTAGTATTAATGACTTCACTTTATCTAACCAAGCCACAGAAAATGACAATTCACAATACCCATTTCATTATCTTTATATTCCCTTACATTAAACAAATGTCCCTCTTACTGGTGAAGGATTCCCTGCCATAAATCCAAAATAATGATAATTATAAAATTGCAGAAGATTGTTGCCACAGAAAAGGGAGATCTGGTTTCTCGCTAGTCCTCAGTTTCAAATTAATTTAGCCCTTGCCTATTCTAAAACCTTGTACTAAGCCTTTTCAAACAAACCTATGACCCCCCCCAGGTGGAGTTCATAAAAAACCTCTCCAATTATCACCTATCTCAATGCCATCCTGCCTAAAAAGGCACTTTGCACTGATATCTGTACTCGAAAATACATTAATCTTAATTTATCAGCTATCAATATAAATTCTCATTTCCTTCTTTCAATTTCTGGTTCAAGGTTCATATCCTCTTGAAGTTGAATTTGACAAACCATGTTTTAATTTTCTGTTTATTTAAATTTTAACCCTAAAAAATCATTTTTACATTTCTATTTATAAAATGTCAATTTCAGGGTTTTTACCCTGTTACAACCCACACATCCCACTTCAGTTCAATTAGCAAATCAGTGATTTTTTTCCTTTAAGGAGTCAGTTGTTTGTTTTACATGATAATGATACTAATATATATTGTATAGAATTTTATCACTGTGTACACCTGACACATTGCTATTTACTAGTTTATCTATCTTTGTTTGTTATCAAAAAGTAATAACTATGGAAATGTTGAATATTCTCATTTTCTCTTCAACAGGCCATGAAGTGCATGATTATGGAGACCTTGAATTTGAGGACTTCAAAGATGATCCAAAACTGCACAATATCAATAACTTGAAATCTGTCAGTGAAGCTGGCAAAAAGGTAATCCCACAAGCTTTTGTAGATTTTTCCTTTTCATCATTTAAAATAAATTTTCTTGTGAATTTTAAATGTACAAAAGCAGCACATTACTAATTATGTGATTTTCTTTCCCACTTAGAATTAGTTACTAATTTTTTATGTTAATGTTGTCATTGCTTATCGCAACATTCTAGGTCAATATATTCTTTGAATGTTATAAAAATGGAATAAAGTAGCTTTTTATGAGACTGAACATTTATTCTACATCTCAACTCTTACACAGAATCCTCATGGTTAAGTGGGAATTATATTGAAACAACTTAAATCTACTAGTAAGTGTGTATTTTTTCAGAAATGCAATGTATCAAATTATGATCTTTGTAAAATTTATCTTAGTAATTACAATTCATTCGAAAGAATAATAAGTTGATTATACTCTCTGTGTGTGTATACATGCTTGTGTTCCTTGCCAAAGTTACAAAATAATATTGGAAAGCTACCAATAAAACTTTGTCTGCTATACTAGTAAAAGTTAATTTTATAATAGAGAATATTCAGACATATATGATACCTTGGACATCCACGTAGAAAGAGAAGAGTTTGTTTTATCTCACTTTACAGTGTTTCTGTTTGATAGACCAGCAGATGATTCCTTTTTGAATTTCAGTCTTCTAATAATAGATTTGGAACTTATATCAATAAATCAATGTCCAGATCTCATCCTTTAATTAAAAAAAGCCCATATTATTGAATTAATGTTTATTTTTGAGAAAATTGCTGGCTAGGTTCCCTACTATAAGCTGGGGGAGTGGATAAATCTTTGAGAGGAACATCTGAATCATTGCTAGATAACAACTGAAGTTGAATGTCATAGCTTTATCACCAACTTGACCCACCCATAAGTGACTAGGATTGTTAACAGAAAATATATATATATATATATATATATATATATATATATATTGTTCAGACTATCATCGTCATCTTTGTTGCCATATTTATCACATTTTGGCCGTTGTATACTCCGGCCTTCTTCAGGTGCTTGGAATGAACACATGGTACAGTGGATAAAGGCGTTAGTTAAGTCCAGTGACAGGAGCCAAAGAGTGTGAGTTCAATACCTGGTTAAGCCGGTGGAGAACTTGGAGAGGGGAATTAACAGGAGATAACTGATAACTGACATCTATTAGACATGGCACATGGAACTAGAACAGTCTATCCCAGCATGTAAAATAAAGGGTTCAGTTTGACATTCCAACTACCTGAAGAAGGCCAGAGTACATCATGATATGCAGCTTGAAACTTACCAAAAGGTTCTTTGAAAACTACTCACAATTCAAACTGTAACTCTGCTTATGTACACGTGACTGGAATGTCTTAGCTTCTGGCTAAATGACATTTGATTCCAAAAGTTTTTATTTATCTATTTATTTCTTTTCCCTTCAGTATACTTGTGGATAGTAGACGACTGCTTTGATGATCTTATTGTTAGAAATTTACTGTAGGTGATGAACTTTAATCATAACTTAAAAGTCAAAAATTACTAAAAAGAACTAAAAGAAAATAATAATCCTAAATTAAATTATTCAAAGCATTAAAAAATTAAAGTTTTGTAAATGTTTACATAACTTTCTTTTATTGCTTAAACATTATTTTTAGTGAATACTCATGAGTAGATGCACCATTCATTTATTAAAGTGTATATTAATTTTCATCTACTGATCTGAATATTTGAGAAATCTCAAATCAGACTCTTGAAACCTTCATATCTACTCAGTTTTCTATCCTAATTTAAACAAAGCAATCTCTAAAGAAGTGATGAATTTTTATTTATTAATCTGACAGATTTTATTACTTAGATGTTATTTTTAGTGGATAGCCATATTTGAGTAGAACTAATTTGTTTGTTCACATTAGAATGCTAAACTAAGTAGATATGAATGTTTCAAGAGTCTGAGAAAGATTTGTATTTACAAGTCACTATTTAACTTTGCTTGATCATTGACACACACTGTAGCTGAGATGGTCTAAAACACATCAGATCTAACAACAGTTTCTCCTTCTAAGAGGAATGCAGGTTTGAATCCTGCTGGAGAGCACAAATTTCTTCTTTAAGATTTCTCAAATATTTCGACTGATTGACAAAAATAAATAAATATACTGTTTAATAAATAAATGGAATGTCTACTTAGATAGGGGTATCCCCTAAAAATAACATTTAAATAATAAAATCTGTCAGATTAATAAATAAAAATCCATCATTTCTTTAGAAATTGTTTTGTTTATGTTAAGATACATAACTTTCAGGATAGTAATTTTTTATTTTGTTTAAATTTATTTTATTTTATGTTTTTATTTTATTTATCAAAATGTTAAAATAAGTTTCATTTTTGCTTTTATATAAGGCTCAAAATAAATAATTTGTTAAATCACAAGTCATTTGATTATTAAGTCAGTAAGTTAAGACAGAATACCCTGCTTAATATTTCTGTTGAAACCTATTATTCCTGTGGTAAGAGAAATGCAACAAATTTTTACATTGCTATTAGGTTACAGCTAAGATCCTTTTACTATAAACAGTTACTATTGAGAAGATTTAGCTGCAAAACATGTCTGCACAGCAAGCATTGATTTTTCTGAGGCATTCATTTCACTCATGTAATTTGTAACAATGTTCTATAAAGATTTTACACATTCATAAAAAGACACCAAATATGTTTGTCTGGATGTGTTCATGTCTAATTTTTTTTTTTAAATTCCCAGAGAAATTTATTGTTACCAGCATTTGTTTATAAAAAATTCTTGTATTCCTAAATATTTCAGATATGCTCATCAGTGAAGAAAGTTGTTGATGCTGGTGAGGTGTGTATCACACTAGGTGGTGATCACAGTTTGACTACAGGTGGTATATACGGCCATACCTTGTCCCAGCCAAACATTGTCATTCTTTGGGTTGATGCTCATGCTGACATAAACCCTCCAGCTGCTTCTTTGACTGGAAACATGCATGGAATGCCACTTTCTTTCTTAGTGAAAGAAGTGCAACCGTATATGACCAGAATAGAAGCATTTGATTGGGTCAAACCGTGGTAAGATTTTTTTGTTTTTTAATTTCATTTTTTTTTTTAATTTCATACACCTAGAAGAATGCTGCTAGCAGTATTATAAAATATCTCAAATAAGCCAAATATTAAATGTAAGCATCACTTCAAAATGGCAGTAAAATGTTTTAATGGCAGCATATATTTTTCATATATTTTTCATCCGTGGTAGATTGTGAACTAACATTACTCATTTCTCACCCTTTAATGCAATTTTGTGAAACTTAGGCTCTCCAACTCATTAGTTAGTGACCATAGAATTATGTTATTCCTCTGTTTTGCTTTTTCTCTACTTATTTTTCCATACACCATACCCTCAAGACATGATTTAGTAAATTCTGCACTAGATCTTTTAATGAGTTCAAATAGTTCAAGGGTTTGCTAGAAGTGGTATCAAAGTGTGAAGGCAAATTGGTTACATTGTATGGAATGGTTGTTTTCACTTTGTCTGTCAGCTTGCAATCTGTGATCATGTACATCAAATTAAAAAAAAGTAACAAATTCATTTCTCCACTTACATTATCTTGTACATTATATTGTAGGAATCCTTCTACTCGGTTTTTCATTGAATGTTCAAATTTGGAGTGTTGGGATTCAATACATTAACAAAATATCGTTACAGGGTCGCTTGTAATTTGGCTGTCTAGAATGATCAAATGCTTTTCATTGAAGGAATAAAATTCAGCAGAAAAGACAACATAGTTTCAACAAATAAACTTTGATTTAATATGACGATAGGAATACAAACAGTTGATAATAGAGTGAAAATTAATGTCTTTTGTTTGGGTTGATAAAGTTCTGAAATAAAATATAAACTGTCTTTGTGTATGTGTGTGAGAAACAATAAAATGTTGTGATATGTGTGTTTGTATGAAAAGTCAACATGTGTGTGCGTGATTCATAGTAAAAACGGATACAAGAGATACGGATTGTTTCTTACTGTTGGCGGTGTTGCCATGGTCTGGAGTTTGTCAACGCTGTCATTTTTAACATGAGGTCATGAAGGTCATCAGTGAGAGGTGTGTGTAGATTGGTGGCAGCTGCGTGTATATTGTTTTGGGAACGGATTTTGTATGTTTTTATACACTTTTTCCGAACAATATCGACTCCAGAATTAAATTATTTATTTATTCCTAATTGGCCCTAAGAAGTCACATGGTATGTCTTCTACTATGTCCGTACAATATTTGGTCGGTATCTTCCTAAAAATAAGGATGACTAATACAACAAACATTCTGATTTGTAATCTATGATTTTATTGGTGTGTTTTAAGATGTAAGTGTTTTCTTGAGTGTGATTGGTTTACAAATATTGTGGTTGATATTTTAGTGGACACGAAAATATTTACTTTGCCTGAGTTTTGTTAGATGGATGTTATGTGGCTAAAACATTGTGGAAAATGAAACAAAAATGAGTAAATTAGTTTGCAATAATTAAACACATTTCTTTTATTTACTTGCAAGGTTTGAACTAGTCATATGAAAAGTCAGTTAACAGTAATTTCCTTAACTGAATTGCTCTAGTTTCAATAATACAGTGGATTATCTCGTAATTTTCTCAACATTTTCAAGTTACTCTCATATTGAAATTTGATTTTTAAAACAAAAATCTGTACATATAAATATATTTACTACTAATGCAAATTTATACAACGAATGAATCATAACACAAGAAAAATTGAATTTTAATGTTCATCATTTATGACAAATAATAAAATAGTGTAGCGGACCCCTCGAGCGCCCACAGTATCACAAAAGGTGATGAGGTCACGAGAGGCCTGCTAGCATTTTCATAGATGTTAAATCTGACAAGGTGAAACAACATAGAAGACAGAACGAGGATATATAGGATATAAGTTAATTTATTCTAGAAGAGTAATAAAGAAATAAAGGTGGTCGGAACGGTAGAGATGCAGACGTTCCAGTGCAGGCATTGATGGTCGAGGTTGGTTGTTACAGGTGTCATTACAGGTGATCGCTGCTGGTCGCTGCAGGCGGTCGTTGCAGTTGAAGTTGATGTTGGTCGTTGCAGATAATTGCTGCTGGTCATTGTAGGTTGATGTTGGTCGTTGCCAGGATGATCGCTGTTGGTCGTTGCAGTTGAAGTTGATGTTGGTCGTTGCCGGGATGCCAACTTGACGTGTTGGGAAGGAAAGAGGAGATGGCGTTGCGATGTTGTTCGGGCATGTCAAAAGTCCAGTGCAGGCGTTGCACGTCAGCTGGTCGAGTCCGATATTAGTAACCTCCCGTAATAATTCCAAACATAGTGTACGAGAAAGGTTATGGATGACGTGCAGGCAGCCAGTAGGGAGGGAATGCCAAGAGTCGAATGTTGACAAGGAGCCAGAAGCAAGAGGTGAAGGAGAGAGAGAAGGAAACTTTCCAACTATCATCAAGTTGGCAGACAAAAAGAAATGGGAGCGTAACTTAATACACAGCCCGGTGTGTCGATGTCCTAGCCACGGAGACCAGGAGCCTGCGTACTGACTGTTTCAGTTGCCGACCCTAAATTTAGCGAGACGTCACTGTCTTGTGGTAAGGGAGACTAGCAAGAGAATTGGTAAGCTAACACAGTAAAGTCTATCTAAAAAATGATTAGAGCTTAAAAATGCCTAGAAGTATATTACGACTAGGTTCGTAATATAACTAAACTGAAAAGGTAACTTGCTAGTCTCTACCTCGGGTTAACAGAATGTAGGGAGCACAACCAAAAGGTCAAGGTCGAAATGACCTGTTTCTCTCCTGGTTTAAGGAGCCAAGGAGGAGGTAACTCCGACAATAGAATGCAATTAGCCAATTGATAAACAGCCAAATCACACCCATTTTTAACCTGATTATTCCTTATAAATACAGAGATTTTGAGCTAAAAATTTCAACATCCTGATGGTCCTCAGGACGGTGTACCCAACAAGCCAATAATCCTATTAGCCATCAAAATTTCAGCTTGTACACTCTGACATCTTCATTACCAAGAATAAATGCTGAACTCATTGCATAAAAAAAAATCTAAGTTTAGCTCTTTGTTAAGCACAAATATTCAGAATGCAATTTGCCATTATGAATTAGTCCATGTACTAAATTTCAACTAAAAGTAAATTCATTCTAGCTTGGTTGCAGGAATCAACACTTTGGATAGTAAATATTTATGGACTCCTGCAACATTTATCCTGAAAACAATGTTGGTGGACTCAATGTGAGTCCAGGTAAAAATGAGTAACACAAAACATATATAAAACAAACGACAATGCATGTATTAACAAAAGGAATCACATGTAAAGGCAGTTGTAATGAACAGAAAAGAAACATTAAAACAAGTTATAATAAGAATAGCCTTGTTTGTGTGTGTGTGTTAGACACGTGTGTGTATATGCGCATGTGAGACAGTACGAAAGTTAAGAGAAAACCATGAAAATGAATGTACCTCAGTGGGGGACACTTTACCCACATGCAACCACACCTGAAAGACAGAGCTAAAAATTGCTAAAAGAGATTGAATGAGAATATCATTGCTTGTCTAGAGGCTTAAAGAGTACTACTAGTGAGCGCTTTTGGAAGGTCCAAGTGAAGTAACCCACAGGACCTCCTCCAGATTGGGAGAATTTTATTCTGTCGATATGTTTATAAAGTTTGATTATGTTCTGTTCTTCATAAGCTGATAAGAAAGTCAAATGGTGTAGTTGAGATGTGTGCGATTTACATATTGATGAAAATGTATCTGTCTGAAGTACAATGTTATCAGAGTGCTGTAGAATTTCTACTGAGGCAGAATGTAGCACATTCTGGAAAACATATCTGTAGCATATTTTTCACCTTGAAAAACACAATAGAGAAAGAGACCAGCGCTTGGTGTTAAAATTTTGTGGTTGTTTTCCAATGCTCCACATTGAGTTGATTTTTGTTTGGAAGGCCCACATTTGTTTTGCTGACTGGGGATCATCTTGGCAAGACAAAAATTTTAAGTTAGAAAAAGCTTTGATTTGGAATTTTTTTGAGCTGATGCTGGTGAAAATTGGTAAAGTGACAAAGTATCTTTTGTGAGAACTTTTGAAGATATCTGGTATTATTGCCAACTTTTCTTGGAGGTGCAGCTATCTCCATGTAACATTAAATCATACTTGCAGATGTCTTAGTCGTTCTGGTTCATATCTTTTTCTGGGAGAGACTGTAATTTTGCTGTGTAGTGGAGAGAGAAGTTGACTTAATCTGTGTTTGAATGATATTTTCTTGTGTGGACCACGTAGGTTTATTTGTGAATTATTAGCAATATCCTTGAAAAAAAAATGAACTGAGTTTCAAACTTAGATCACATTTTTCATTTTGTGAAAAATTTTCTTTGGCTGTTCAAGTTGGGTTTAAATGTTGCAGTGCTATGTTTTCTATCTGCCAGTGGTAGTAGGTCATGTGTGATTGTAGCTAAGAGAAAGAAAGGCAATGGGGATGAATAGTGTTGCTCACCTGCTGACCATAGTAGTTGTAGTAGTAATTGCAATTTTTGTACCTATTAGTAATTTTTGTTCACACATGTTGAATTTTGCAAAAATTTGGGTGATTTGGTGACCATTTTGTCCAGATAGTTGCTATGTCATGTAGATGTGTTTTAAAGTTTTCAAATTTATGATTTTGCTCTTTACATTGGATTTAATAACAAATTTTGTTGTAAGAATAAATTTTTTGTGCCCATGTGTTATGGTAAAGAAGTTCATCAAATTACTTTTTTCAATGGCTCTCAGTTTTGAAAAGTGTATAAATGATGCATAGCTGGGTTTGTCATGGTCATGAACAAAACAACAATTTGTTATGGAAGGTAAAAACATTAACAAGTTATAAGTCTGTGTGTGAGAAAGAGAGTGAGAAAACCATGAAAATGAAGGTGCCTCAGTGGGGACACTTTATCCACATGTAACTATATCTGAAATTCAGAACTAAAAATGGCTAAAAGAGAGTGAGTTTGAATTTTATTGCCTACTTGCAGGCTTAAAGAGCATCCCCTGATTGAGCACATTTGGCAGAACCAGTGGAGTAACCCACAAGTCTATGCAAACATTAACCCTTCCCATACTCCCTAATGTTTTTGATTCTCTCTTGCAAGCATAAAGACTATAAAGAAACTACATACCTGTTAATAATAATGCCTGCATACATATTGCAAGACACAGGAAATAAATAGAATGCTTACCTACTAAACTTTGTCTTTTGATTATTTGTTAAAATAAATTCTTTCATTAATATGGTCATTTATTCTCTTTAATATTTGAGCTTATGGCCATATGACATTGAAACACCAGTTCTCATCTGATCACCGAAGTTAAGCAAAATTAAGCCAGGTCAGTACCAGGTGCTGTAAGCTTGGATGTGCAGGGAGTGTAATGGATAATGGCTCTAAATGAGAAATCTGAGAACTGAGTTCAGATCCCAATCAAGTTTATTACATTCACTTACACACAAATACTCTTGGGGAAGATATGAATCCATCTCTTCTCTCTCAGCTATGGGTTAAACAACAGGACAGACTGGCTCCTATAGCCTTGGTTGGCAACTAGTCTACTCCAGAAAGTAACAGCAGCCTACTATATGATTTCTGTCAAGTCAGTCATGAATAAAAAAAAAAAAGAGACATGATCACCCAAGTATGCAGAAGGAAGAAAGGAATATTAGATGCATAAGTTATTTCTGTTATATAGATATTTATGTTACTTGCATTTTTCTGGCTTTTTAGTTTTAGTTTGTTTATACTCTTAATGTTTCTACACTGACATGTCAATTCATGAAATAACAGAATGAAAAGGTAATGGTGGGTGGGGCAATTGTATCCTTGTTATAGAAATGCTCTTTATCACATGTGCTCTGTTATCTGGTAAGTCAATATGAATTATTATTCTATTTGGACATGATAATAGGTTTCAGATGGATAGAACATTTTTCATCCTTTGATTTACAGTATCACCTGTGTACTGGGAATAACTGATGAATGGCAATTACTACCCACTGTAGACAGCACAGTGTTTGACTATAGCTGTCTAGCTAGAATTCTCTGCAATAACAGACAAGTGACACTAACTCAAATTTTATTGACATTCAGTGCAGGAGGTAGTAGATGGATATCCAGCAAGTTCAGTGTCCTTTAGCTTCCATTGGATATGGGAGCAGAAGATCCACCAGGGTGTCCCTGTTAACAACACAACACTACATACAGCACCTTACCTGGGCTTGGGACATTGCTAATTGGGTCCTTGTGAATTGGCAATATGTGGTGTGATTTCAAGCTAAAAATGATGAAAAAATGGTTGGTTTCTTGAACCACTCCAGAAAGTACCTAACTCCTTCTGCCATCCATTTACAAAGGCCAGATCAAACCAAAAAATGGAGTATTACTGCTTTATCTGGTCTGGAGCTACCCACTTTTATTATCCAGCCTTGACTTATCCAGTTCAAAAGTATTTACACATTCTTGTGGCTGAGTAATTATTTTCTGCCCTGCAACCTGATTCCCACAGATGAAATATTTCTATCTTTTCACTATTCTATCACTATTTTCATGGCAAATGTTCGGACAAACTGCACTTCTTAGTCCCACAAATTGGAATCTTCACATCTGGGAACCACAATGCCATATGAGAGTTGACTCAACCACATTTCCTTTGTATTCCATTGATAAAGCGGAAGTTCTACTCGTACAGCTTCTTCCCCAGAGCTGTTACTTTGTAGATCATATTTCCAGCTGGATGCTTCCGCAAAAACTATGATCTTAATCACTTCAAGTTGAGGGCCAACTGTTATCTATCTTACATATCCCCATAATATGCACTTCTTACTTCCTCCCTTTATGCCCTTACAACAACCTTCTGCATTGAGTGGCTCTTGGGTCTTGTATTGGTTGAAAAATACAGTAACTCTGATTTTCTGTACTCTGATATAATTGGGTCACTGATTGACAAGAGGGCCAAATTAATATATATATATATATATATATATATATATATATATATATATTTACTTATTTAAAAATATGGTTACATTGCTACACAGGAATTAACATGTTTCAAAAACAGAAGTTAAAAACTTCAAATTCAATTTTAGAATTAAATTAAATTAAAGTCCCTAATTCTGTTTCATTTTCAAGTGAATTTTGGAATAACTTATTTTGAAATTTACTGAGTTTTATAAGCACATACATTCATAATATTAGTTTCTGTGGATATGGGGAAATCCACTTATTTTAACAAGGGGCAGTAGGGTATTCTTTTTCACTGATAACTATTGTATCAACATATTAATAAGAACACCGGATTATATATCTTACTGTTCTTTCTCTTTATTATTATTATAATATATATATATATATATATATATATAAAACTAAAGATGTGGTAAATTTGAACAGTACATGAATGCTGATTTTCTTGAAATCTGATTTAGCATAACTCTGTTTCACAATAAGGTCTTTCTGGGTGTTAATCATGTTATAACAGGTTTATACTGTATTTAAAAAGTATTTTTACCATGCAACAAAATTTCATATGTCAACTACAGTATCACAAACTATTTATTAAGATTGCAATTCTTACGCCATTGCTAATATTGGTATGCATTTATCCTAAAAACTGAATCCCTTTCACATCTTCTTGCAGAAAATCAGTTTTACATTTACTTTATTTCAGTATCTCTGCCAAAGATATTGCTTATATTGGTCTGAGAGATGTGGATTCAGCAGAAAAGTAAGTAATTATTTAACTCATGTCTATATAATCTATAATTATTTTTCTGACTAGGAGTCTAATAACTAAATGAATTGTATTAGACTGAACACTAAATGTTTTACAATATTTCAGTCAATATTGCTTGCAAAATTATAGACAACTACTCTCTGAGAAAAAAAAATGCTGTATGAACACACAACAAACTTACACAGAAATTATATATTTGAAAAAACACAGGCAAATAACTCTTGTATCTTATTAAATTTTGGCTCGAAGTTATTAGGTTTCAAGTTAATGCCTCTCTAGTTAACGTATTAATGTTTACTGTAGAATCTGGTATTTATTACAAAATTTAAAACAAAAATCTGTTATTATAGATTTATGCCTATAACTCATTAATGACCACTGTCGCAGAAATTAGTGTTCAGAAAACCTGGAAATCAAGGAACTAGCTTTCTTCTTCTATGTGCCATGTCCCCTCAGAACATAGGCGATCATGGCTCTCCACAACTCCCTGTCCTTTGTAGCTCTTAATAAATTTTGATTTTTTTGTTATTTCTCCTAAACCCTGTTCTGCTATCCATTTATTCAAACTCGCTAGGTTGGTTATGCATTGTTTTTTTTCTATCCCTCTTGCTTTCAATCTAACCTGTGAGTATCAAATTTTCCAAACCCTCTTTCTTCATTATGTGCCCTAGAAATTTTAACTGTCTTTTCCTGATGCTAAGAATAAATTTCCTTTTTGTTTCCATTTTCTTTAAAACTTCATCATTGTTCACCTAATAGGTCCTTCTGTAAACCACATTTCTGTTGTTTCAAATTTCTTTTTCATCTTTGAATTCAGCATTGACTGCCATATACGAAGACTTATACCCTGTAACAGATCAGTACACTTTTCTTTGTTCCTCACAAAGTTTTTCTCTTATTTAATACTCTGCTTAGGTTTGGAATGCATCTTTCACCTTCCATCCTCTGTTAAAACACTTCATTGATATTTAAATTTTTGTACTTGTTCAATATTTCTGATTTGTAATTTGCATTTGGGGCTCGTCCTTTTATTAACAACCATGCATTCTGTCTTCCTGAAGTTGATATTTAATCCTTTCCTCTTGCTTTCCTCCATTACATTCTGTAGGAGTTTTTGTAATTTTCTTTCCATGTCTGCTACCAACTCTGTGTCATCTGCATATCTTATATGGCTGAGATTGTGGGCACCAATAATGAATCCTCGTAGGACTTCTAATTCTTTCAGGATAACCATGCTGTATAGGTTGAATAAGTTCAGTGAGAAGACACATCCTTGGCTTACACCCCTGTCTATATATCTGAATATCTGCTGAACTCATTTTCTATTCATATGCAAGCAGTTTGCTGCCAGTACAGGTTCTTGATTATTCTAATTCATGAAATTTAGTTCTTGAACTTAATTTGTTCCAAAAAGTCATTTGAAAACTGAAAATTTTTCCGATAATAATTAACTGCCTTTCCTTTTCACAAATTACTGATTCTGAAATGCTTGCATTAGCTAATTGTTTCTTGTTAATCCAGTTCAGTAACTGTTGTGTTGGAAACCTACCACCCCTCTTGAAGATGAACTTGTCTGCATCTGTGAACAAAGACTTTAAATAGTGGCATGTCAGTTGACATGGGGGGAAGACAGATAGACAGAGAAGTTCTTAGCTGAGCTAGTTATTGACTACTCAGGCGATTTCTGTACCTTTTTACCAACCTATTAAAACCCTTTTTATTGTTACGTATTATTTGGCGTTTGTCTCTACTAACCACAAATCAACATCATAACAGTAACAGTTTTTTCTATTTCTTCAGTCTGCAATCTTTCTTTTAGTTCATTCTTTTTTTAACATCTGCAGCTTTGATCACCTTGTTCATATGCATTTTTAGTATCGTGCATATGGTTGTTTTGGTATCAAAAAACTCACTGCTAGATCAAAGACATGTATTCCACTTTCATGTTTCTCTATTATTTGCTTTTTCACTTATATCATAACTTTCCTCTTAGGTTTCATTTTAGAGCCATTAGAGTGTATACAATAATGTAATAGTATTAAAAATTTGATAAAAATGCACACGGACTGAGTGGATATGCCCAGTCAGTCAGTAATTGATGCATTTTAATTAGGCTGAGAACACTGCATTACTACTTTCTGTAATGTAATATGCATTTACATAAATCTTGTAAGAGAGTCAGAAGGTAAAGAGTACAGTGATCCTTCTTATTTACAATTTTGTTTTTTATGATTTCACTTTCCAGTAGTGAACTCTAGAAATGAACAATTCTATAGTTTTACTTAATAATGGTCTCAAAACACAAGTGGACTAATGCTGGCAATTTGGATATTCCAAAGAAGAACTTTAAAGTCCTTTCTTTAAAAGAAAAGGGAAAAGTTTTATACTTAACTTAAAAGATTATCATCAGTAAGAATAAATCTTTCACATAACGTTTGAATATTGTGTTGTAATTGTTCAATTTTATTGTTATAGCTAATTTCTTCTTGTTCCTTATTTATAAATTAAACTTTGTCATAAGTATGTATGTATAGGAAAAAGAAAACACGGTTCTATCTTAGTTTCAGGCATTTACTAAGGGTCTTGGAATATATCCATCATAGAAAGAAGGGTGGTTACTGTAATTTTGTTTTATTTAGTCAGGAAGGAAAGCTCAGTGTCAACTGGATTTCTTTTCTTTTTGGGAATTGACTACAAAAATATTAAATGTCTGTCTACATCTCTGAGATAAGGCATTATGATTACTTACATTATTTACATTATGGCTGTTACCCTCATCTTCATTGCTATATTCACAACATTTCAGCCGTTGTACACTCTGGCCTTATTCAGGTAATTAGAATTTCAAACCAAACCCATTTTGTCCACCAGGGTAGACTGTTCTATTTCCATATTAAATACTATTAGATTGTTTATTTATAATAATAATTTTATATTTACAAGGTTATAAAAATATGTGAACAAATATTTACAAGATTATAAATATATATGAACCAATATTTATTATTTATAAAGAAATATCTATGAAAACAATTCTTTGTATTTATAAATTTATAAAAAAAATGTACAAACAAGAAAATTTAAATAAAAATAATTGCCTATTTTATGTTGAACATATAATATGTGCAGTAGCCAAGCCTCCACCTAACACTTGGGGAAATTAAGTTTTCAGTCAACTGTATGTAAAATTTGTTATGAATAAAAAGTGGAAAAATCATAAATGAAAAACATAAGGGTGAACCATGAATGATGTGAAAAGCCTCAAGATAGAAAGCTCAAAGCATTGTGCCTTGAAAAAACAAATTGATGAAAAGTTAATGAGTTAATGTTTATACTAGAACTGTAAGAAATTGATTGAAGGAAAATAGGATTTAGATAGAGAAAAACTACTTAAAAGGAGGAAACATGTTTACAGTAGAGTACAAGAGAAGCAATCATCATGAAGATGATTGGGTGAAAGTGATATTCAATGATAATGACATTTTATTGATCAAAACAATGATGTTGAAACTTAAGATAATTGAAAAAAATACAAGCACATTTATCAATTCATTAATTGCTACAGGTTTGCATATTGGGTAAAGGACAAGGTAAGATAGCAATTATTACCTCAATGGTTAACGCATAAGTGTATATTTGGTATTTTGGACACTTTTCTCATTCCATCAGTAGAAAGTAATTTTGAAGTCCATTTTTCAGGAGGATAATGCATCTTGTCACAGAACAAAGGGGATAAAAGATTTTCTTCAAGAAATATCAAGTCAAACAGTCTGGATCTCAAGTTATTTGAAAATTTATGGTTGAAATTTTTAAAACATAGCCTATGACAAAGCTGACTTGTCAACTGCTATTTGAAAAAGTTAGAATCAGTTTGATAGAGAATATTGTTTTTATATTAATGAAGTCCATGTATCAAAGAATTTAGGCCATCATTAATTATGATGATTCATTATTTTTTTCTTCTATTTGATCTGTAAAAATGATTCCATTAGATATAATAATTATATTTAATTTGTTTCAGGTTTATTATACAATGATTCCATTTTGAGGAGTTAAACAAAAATTGTCTTGTGCCATATGTAATAATTTCTTTTTAAATTTGCTCTGAATCCATTAATTCCCCCCATCCCTAAAATGGATGGGGAAAATTAGGTATGGATTTTTATAACCTATAATTGATACCAAATTTATAAATGACTAATGAGTTAAAAAAAGACTAGATAAACATCCTCTCATTGTGGTGACTCCATAATTTTTACCTGGGTGTTATAGATGCATGAAAAATAAACTTATATAATATCAGTCTTAAAGGTAAATGATGCAAGAGTTTTGTATGCATATCTGTGTATTTTTATATAAATTTGGTACAAAGATTTTCCATGTAGCTTAGCCAGCATATCTTTTTCAGTATCTGTAATTTGCAGTCTTGATGATCTACAAAAATGCAATTTCATGTAACTTGTCTTTTTTGAGAAAATCATAATAATTCTGATGGAAATAATTTTTGGCATTTCAGATGGCTGATTGAAAAACTTGGAATTACATGTTTTTCTATGCATGAAGTTGATTTGTATGGAATCTCTACAGTATTAAAAATGGCCCTAAGTGCTATTGATCCAGAGTGAGTAACTAAAATTTCTGCTATTAAATAACCAGGATGCTATTTTGTTAGTTCTCAGTTTGTGAAGAATTAAACAATTTACAGTGTGATGTAGATGAACTTTTAACTTATGAAGTCTAAATTTGCTAATTTGTTCCTATATTATGAGTTTTGTATACATATGCTATGAGAAAATGTTTTCTGCAAGTAATTGTTTAGAAAAGTACTTTTTTGTAAACATTTTGTAATCAAAAACAGCTGTGCAGAATTATAAAACCGGTAACAGAATGTCAAAGAAAATCATTATTTTTAGTAACTTGCAAAACCGCCTTGATAATAATGTGAAAAATGCATTCTAGCAAAGTCTCCACAAATTATAATATTGATATGGTGTAACACACAGAAAAATACAAAAATCAGATCACTGTTATAGGGAGAGTGTGAATGCTAATGGACCCCTCACAATTACAATTTGGACTGGAAATGCTTTATTTTTCAAGTTAGATTTTTATCAATTTTTACCCTAGCAAAAATCTTGCTATGATGATGTGCCATTTTTTTTCTGTGTTGAAGTAAAAATAAATTTCCACAAAAAGAAATTGATAATATACAAAGGGGTGCTGAAAGGTTTTCACCCTGCCTTACTTTACAAAATTTAACCAAATGTCAGAAGTTAAGAAGGGCTTCTTGATCAGGTCAAGAACCTTTTTTTATTGTTAATAAATTTTTGGAAAGGATTCCATAATTTAATAAAAATTAATTCCTTACTGAATAATGAAGCTTTGTAATGTATTTTCCATTAAAGTTTTTTTTTGACTCATACACTGAACTTTGATTTTCATGATAAAATTTATTCTTAAGATAGAAAATAACTGGCCACCTTTCCTTTATATCCTTTCATCAGTTTGCTTTGTTCAATCTTAATTTTTATTAAGATGTATTTTTAATAAAATGTTATTGAGTCTCAAATAACTTTAACAATGACAACAAATTGAATAATTTTAAATAAAATAAGCCCAGCTATGATTCTTGATTTTTCACTACAACTTCCTTTGATTTTTTTGCAGAGGTATTCGCCCTATTCACTTCAGTTTTGATATTGACAGTATGGATCCTTCAATTGCTGCTAGTACTGGAACTCCAGGTATTTATTTAAGCTTCTTACAATTCCTATAGGTCAAGTTGGAGAAACAATTAATTTTATAATTCTTTGGTCATTTATTAGTGTGTATCAAAAATATTTTCATTTTTGCATTTCTTCTTCATCAGGAACATCTTAACAGCTCCTGTATGTTTTTTTAAAAGCATACGTTCTTTTTATTGTCTTTTTTCTGCAGCAATATTTTCCCAGTAACCCCTTGCATCTCAGTGGCTTTATTGCCTTACTTGGGATGAAATGAACAAATTAAAACAAAAAACTCACCAACCTAGAAAACCAATATGAAAAAAATTGAAATATAACATTTCAAGATCAAGATTTCTGATCCAACTCAACTGCTTTCAAGAATGCAGATGAGCACTCATCCACATCTCAAGATAGACCCATCAGCCTCCACAGTGTCATTAGAAAATTTTTCAAGCTATAATCAAAAAGAAGGTTGTTGATCACCTCAATAGTGACAGCCCCTTGAGCAACAAGCAGTAAAGTATTTTGATCAGCTCAGTCCAATGCTATTCTAATTCTCACTACATACAGAATTATGGAAGCATTAGACAACAAATACATCTCAAGGATGATCGCATTAGATATTTCAAAGTCCTTTGACAAGGTGTGGTATAAAGTGTTGCTGCATAAATTATCTAGCTATGGAATCACTGGAAGAGTGTTCGCATTTATCAAGTCCTTCCTAACAGGTAGGTCCCTGAAGGTAGTTATTAATGGTCAGTCCTCCAAAGCCCAAGTGACCAACACTGGTGCCTCTGACAACTCATTTCTTGATCCAACTCACTTTCTACTTTACTTAAATGATCTACTTAAGAGTATAGTTCAATCTTTTGTGAATATCTATGCAGATGATACAACGGTATACGGGGAAAAACTACCTGTCACATTCAAGGCTTCAAAAACCAAACTAGTGACTTTTCATCATCCCCGAGTGGACCCTGACTTTTTTGCCTGTAGTGGTGAATGGGTGTCTTGAGCACAGTACAGACCCCATGGGATTCATACATATTATCCATTGCTAAAGATGCTTGGAAAATGGTTGGTTCCCTATACCTCTCCAGTAAGTACCTGAGTATACTCTACCTTTACAAAAGCCAGATCAGACTGAAAATGGAATACTGCTGTCATATATGGGAAAGAGCTGCCCAGTCTTCACTTTCCAGTCTTTATAGTCCAAAAGCATTACTGAAGCCTTGTGGGTGATGAATTATTTTCCACCTTACAACCCCTTTCCCACAAATGAAACATTGCAAACCTCTTGCTGCTCTATCACTATTTCCATTGAAAGTATTAAGATTAACTAAATTCTTTAGTTCAACCAGTTTTAACCTTCCCAGCTAAGATCCACCATGCCATGCCCATTGTATCAAACTATCCTCATTCCCCTTCATATTCCATTGCTGAGATGTAAGTTCCACTCAGGCAGTTTCTTCCCATGAACTGATGCTTTGTGAAACCAACTCCCAATAAGATTCTTCTCCAATCACTTTAATCTTAACCTTTTCAAGTCTAGTCATTATCTTCTCCACATATCCCCATAAACTGTGCCTCTTACTCAGTAACTCTTACTCAGTAACTCTCTACCTTGAGTGGCTCTTGGGCCTTGTACAGGGTGAACATTATTGTCAAAAAAAAAAGGCTCAAAATAAAATGGCAAGGAGATGCCACAAGAAAAGAACCAATGATGACCTTTTATTTAAACTTAGTGGATTTAATATGTAAATAGACTATAACATAAGGAAAATATCTAAATAAATCTAGCGTTGAACAGAATTCTTTTTACAGTGATTCAGGTGATTTAAGAAGGCATCTTTTGTATGCACAGTGAATGTGCAGTCATTTCATCGCATGTGTCAATGTAGAATTTTTTTTTTTGTTAAGGTTAACGTAGAGATTATCTTTCAGTGAAAGAAAGGAAAATGGGAGATAAAGAACACAGAATCCAAAATGATTTCCCTTCAATCAAGCACTCTGGCAAGCCCTTGCATGTGATGCCAAGAAGTTACTTTCTGCATACCAGCAGGCAGATTAGAAAAGAGAGAAAAATTTGGCACACTTTGATTCAACAACTAGCGAGTAGTGATGTGTGATAGTTTCTAATAGCAAAGGTAGTTGTAAAAGAAAAGTTACACACACACACACACATTGTCAGATTTTCTAGTCAATGCTTTTGCAATAAAATTTGCATTAATTTTTTCAGGATATATTTATATATACACTAGCAGCATGGCCCGGCGTTGCGTGTGCTTAATTAAAAAATCGTATGACTCATACAGCAATCGCTATCACTTGACTTAAAATATTTTTGCCCTTCCTTGCCTTTAAAGGAGTGCCCTTTGCCATGCTGATGTTGCTATATGCCTTACTTCTTGCCTATCTCACACTGCGAATTTTTTCTAAGCTCTATCTAATCATTAAATCTGTTATGAAAAAAAGAACTAAACAAAATGAACACAAAACGATCAGCTTTAAAAAACGACTCGTAACTGGAAAAACCAAATGAAAAAAGAATATTAACAACAAATACTTTTTCACACCCAACCCAGTTCTGCGGAATCAGAATCAACGTTGAGTTTAAGCAAACGAATGAGCCAACAATGAGCTAGCATGCTAGTTAACATTCATGCTAGTTAACATTCATGTCAGTCAGCTGTTGGCTCTCACGCTGGCCAATAGAACCTTCCTGCCTATGGCAGTCAGCTATTGGCTCTCACTCTGGCCAGTAGAAAATGGCCGCAAACTACATGAAGACTGCCGTAGAAGCATGAAAAAATTGATTATTTCCACTACCGATGGGAGTTGGGAAATGCAAAGTTGGCTTGGCCTTCCCACTAACTTGGAGCATGTGCATGTAAATTTTGGTGCAAATCCGTCGTAAATTGTGGCTGTGCATTCATTACACACGCACACACACACACACACACACACACACATCCTACCTTTTATAGATAGAGATATTTATGATGTTAACTATATTATGTGAATTTCAATTCATATGTCTTTATTAGGAACTAGCAGTGGAGTCCGGCGTTGCCCGGGGATATAACAGTAAGAGATAGATCAAGTATCCACCATCATAAAGACTGAAAAATAAAATTGACAAAGATTATTGTTTAAGGTTGATGGACACGCATGTCTTAGTTTTTTTTTTTTTTTTTTTTTTTTTACGAATTGGTCAAACCCAAACTCAAACAAAAACATTGTTTTCAATTGTTATGAGTCTCTACCGATTGAATAGAATTTTATTATAAACAATTGTCTTGTAAATGGAATTTTTAAAGCATTCTGAATGCAAAAATAAAGAAAAAAAAAAGTAGGCAAGACAATAAGAAACACTACATGCCAAAAAAAAAAAAGTGAAGTTTTGTTGAAATCGGTTGAAAAATGTAGGTAGCCTTTCTGTAATCTTTTTAGTTTACAATTTATGATTTTTACTTATTGAATACAGTAAAAAAATTGCATATTTTGCTTTGTGGTGATTCATAATTAGAATTCTGATTTGAATATATTTTCCACTCGTTGTTTCTAATACAAAAATATTAACTTTATTTGGGTTTATTAATTATGATCTAACAAATCTTATTCATTTAGTAGCCTTTCTGTCATAATAATCTTTTACAATTTATGATTTTTACTTATTGAATACAGTAAAAAAATTGGACACCATGTGTATTTAAAGTAGTTTCCCGTTCCGGTTATTATTTTTAGTTAGGACTTGTGTATGTTTAGATTTCATTATCTTTCCCTAAAGATAAAGAATTTATTCCAATGTTTGTATTCGTACAATCAGTAAAGATCGTTAGATTATTGTTTAAGGTTGACGGACACGCATGTCTTAATTAATTTTTTTTTTTTAGGAATTGATCAAACCCAAACTCAAACAAAAACATTGTTTTCAATCGTTATGAGTCTCCCGATTGAATAGAATTTTATAAACAATTGTCTTGTAAATGGAATTTTTAAAGCATTCTGAATGTTAAAAATAAAGAAAAAAGTGTGCAAGAGAATAAGAAACACTACCTGCCAAAAAAAAAAAGTGAAGTTTTGTTTTATCGGCTGGAAAATATAGGAAATCCGCTCCCATATTTAAAGGAACCCACACACACAAACAACCCGATGTGAGTTGTCCCCCTTCCATTTTCACGATGTCTCTTAATCATGTTTTCAAATTGATTTTGTGCAAAAACAATTATATTTTTCCCATTTTTGGCGCTGTTAGAACCACCACAAGGTAATTTTATGTAGTCCTGTGAAGTTTTGAAATCAGTTGAAAAATGTAGGAAATCCGATCCAATATATAAACTTTACAGACACACATACACACACACACACACACACACACACACACACACACACACAATCTTCATTTTATAATAAGTAAGATATTTATAATGGAATGGCTTATTTCATGGTGTGAGATTCTATTATGCAACTTGAGGATTTCTCATCATATTGTAAATGAATGTCAATATATATATATATATATATATATATATATAAGTTGTAGCCTCTGTCTCTGTTATCAAAACCTTCCTAGGGTTTTTGGAGACAGACTCCCATAACCATATATATGCTAAAACTACATTATCTAAGGTACTTGGATAAGTATATTTCATTTTGATTTTATTTCCTTTGATATAAATTAAATATAAGTTTGAACAAAGGAATGACTCCTGGGGTACTTGGATAAGTATATTTCATTTTGATCAAAAGGGATCCCTGGGGACACAAACACCCCACTGAAATTTTTTCCCCTTTGATTTAAATTAAATTTAAATTTGGACAAGGAAATACTTCCTATCCAAAATATAGAAGGAGAAAGCCAGAAAATGGAGGCCACATCAGCAAGATCATTGAGTACTAGTGTAAAGCATCATTTTTCTCCACAAATTATAACAATGATTTAAAATCAATTATCATTTTCTTACAAAAAAATTCATTACATGCAGCAAGGTGTGGAGTAATTCAGCTAGTATGTAATAATATTGTCACTGACATTAATTTTTTAATTTTTAAATAAAAAAAATTAATGTAAGTCATAAGATATAAACTTAAATTTTAAAAACGTTGAACAAGCAAAAAATAAAATGAAAACATTGCCAAGATAAGAACAAGAAAAAGAATTTTTTAGGATGTTACAAAAAATGTTAGAATAAATAGAAAATTAATAATCAAGAAAATCTATTGACCAGCAAGTAAATATTTGAAGATGATCATATTAAAACTGTTCAAACTACTAAATAGCTTGATTTATTGGAGGTGCATATTAGAATAATCCAGAACTTATGCTGAGAGAAAACTGCCTGCATACGGATAGAAAATGGATTCAATAAATACACAAAAATAGAAAGGGGCATAAGACAAGGAAGCGTTTTCACACTAGTCTTAATCAACCTTTATAGTGAAACAGTCTTGAGAGAATTAAAAGTCCTACCTGGATTCATTATTTATGGGCCACAATTTTAACAACATTAGATATGCAGAAGACACTATGTTGATATCAGACACAGAAAGGAAGCTACAGGAATGCCTACAGAAGGTAATAAAGGAAAGCTAGAAGAAAGGACTAAACATCAAGATAGAATGTATAGTTGTCAGCAAAAGGAACAGCCCAACATGCAAATTACAAATCTGAGACATCAAATTCAAACAAGTACAGAAATTTAAATATCTAAGAAATGTTTTAACAGAGGACCAAAATGCAAAGGTACATTGGTATAGTAAATGGTGCCTTTCAAAAGGTAAGCAAAGTATTAAGAAGCAAGAAAATCTTGTTAGAAACAAAAATAATACTGATCTGTTCTCCTCTATGGCAGGGGAATGCTAGACAATCCCATTACAGATGAAGGGAAGCCTTGAAACAGAAATGTGATTCTACAAAATGATCCCAAGAATAACATAGACTGAACATATGAGCAGCAATGAACTTTTAGAGAAAATGCAAGCAAAAAGAACACTTTTACTTTTATCAGAAACAGACAATTGAAATTTCTAGGGCATATGAGGAAAGAGGGCTTGGAAAATTTGTTACTCACAGGACATATTGAAGTCTGTGCATAACCTACCTAATGAGTTGTGTAAATGGTTGGCAGAAAAGGTATTAAGAGAGCAAAAAGACAAACTTTAATAAGAACTACAAAGGACAGGAAATTGTGGAGAGCCATTGTCACCCATGTCCAGAAGAGACATGGCATGTAGAAGATGATGTTACAAATGAAAATGGGGAGAAAAGATGCAGAAGAATATTGGTTAATGATATGAAAGCAACCAACTTAGCACTTTTGACTAAAATTACAAAGATAAATGGATAACTTGGGTGAAGTAGTATTTGAAAACTGGTTTCTCAAGAGTAATTGTTTCATAATATATGTAGAGCTACATTGGATGACTAGGTTAATGGTTCTGTCTTTTATTTAAATCATCAACCAATATGACTTGAAACTGGGATGGATGGGAGTAGTATTTTGAGCTAATATAGTTGGCAGTAAAATCATAGGTCCCTTCAAATTTAATAAGTGTTGAGATAAATGCAAAAAATGTATGTTCTTGAGGGTTTTTTGTGGCAGGGATTACAGGATTACAAGCTAAATGTTTATTCATACAAAACAATGCTCCTTCCCATTTTGCAAAGCTGACTCTTGTCCATTTTTCCAAAAAATGGTTTTGAAAAATACCAAATTAATGGAATGTTCCCTAGCCTCCCCAGATATTAATCCAATAGAAAAAGAGATGTATATCAGAATGGAAAACAATATTTGAGCAAAGATTTCTGAGAAACAATTCAAACTACAGCATGTAATGTTAATATTAAGAGTAGAAAAGTTAACAAAATCAATGAATAAAAGACTGATGAATATTAAAGAATCCCAAGGAATCCATTTTAATGCATAAATTATTGGGGTATATGACAGATTGTGTTTCTTTGTCCTATACCTCAAATTAATTTATATATAAAACTTTGTTGCACTTTGTTTTGATAATTAAACCTAGCACCTGTAAAGTAAGTAACAAAAGGTTTTTTTTAAAAAAAAAACAGATATAAGCTGAAACTGATATAATATATTTATCATATAAAGGTATTCTGAAAATTTTACCAACATCAGTTGGTTAATACTTATTTTATTGTGTTACTTGCATAATAAAATCTGACATAATATAATTTTTTTTATAACTAAACTGATTGTCTTGCTGAATAGGGTTTATAATGTCTAGAATAACTGGTTGAGCTGTGTAGTACTGATAATGATATAAAATAATATAGTGGAATCATAGTCTTAACCATTAGCACTCTAAAGATGATTTATTCCCAAAGCAAAATGTTTGTCCTACAATTGTAGATGACTCCATTTGCTGAACAAATGTTATATTTGAATCCCACGGTTGTGTTATGTCATGCTATAGCAACAGTGAAAATCACCTTGCTTGAAATTCAGAATGAGGCCACTGCATTTAAGGAAGTAGAGTTAAAAGTAATACATGTGAAGATGTGTTAAGATGTGTACATGAAATAAGCATTGAAGTAAAGACCTTTAAAAAAATACTTTTGACACATTCTAAGTAAATTATTGCTGACTGTTAATCTGTTAACCGTAAATTTATTTTAATGTGTATAAACCATTATTTTTATTGCTATTTGATAATTTTAGTCTTGAGGTTGTTATTTAATTTCTGGGTATGTATAGTAATTTGATACAAAATTAACAGCCACTTATTTAGAGAACAAATTTGCTATTACTTAAATTTCCATACTTCCTCTTCAATATAAAACTCCAATTTCTTTTCTATTTTGTATGAGAAAAGTTGGGGTCAAGAATCTAGTAATGGTTTGCATTTTAACATTAATTACTTGTAAGTTTCCATTGTAAAATGCTATGGTATTCAATTTATTGTAAATTCTTGCACGTTTTTCATTATTATAATGACCCTCAATATTCTTTTGTTTTAGCTATGGGTGGACTTTCCTACAGAGAAGGGATGTTTATAGCTGAAACTGTTGCAAAAACAGGTGAGGTCATTGTTGAACATGTCACCATTATTGTGTAATATTTCAAAGATATGTTATCAAAATTTGAACATGAAAAGTATTAGAGAAATTTGCAAACTATAAAACAAACTTATAAACTTAGAATAAGAATTTTTCTTTTCAAATGCAAATTTAACTTAATAACTAAAAAAAAAGCAATATCAATTTATTATATATATATATATATATGTATATATATATATATATGTGTGTAAAAATATATGGAAAATAGGAAAGAACTTGTTTGGTAAATAATCCAAAGTTCTTTAGTATTTTTGTTATTATTTTTTAAAAATAGTGCTCAATACAAAAGTAGAGCATAAATATAATTATTTATTTAAAAATATGATTCCAACTCTACAAACATTGAGAACTCTTATATAGCATTGGAATCATATTTTTAAATAAATAATTATATATATATATCAGTGGTGAAGGGTGCAATCCATTATGCAGGTTAATAACCAAGATGGAGAAGGGAAAAAGACACCCCTTGCAAAAAAAAAAGTTGTTTTTCATTACTTTTTAAGAAAAAGAAGTAAGTAATTTTGGTTTAATCTTGTTCCCAATTCATATATAGGATACAAATCCTATATCATTCCAACAAATGACTAAAAAACACAAAGTAGATTTGCACACCCACAAAATCAGATCAAAACGACTAAAAACAGATTTCGCAATAAGGTGTGAAATTAATTTTCTGACCAATGAAAGGAGGTGATTTGCTAAACTAAAAAAAAGATAACGAGCCAGTGTGAAAAAAAGTCAACAATAAATAGAGAGTATCAAGTCAATCACCAGTCAGAAGGGCACAGAGATCATAGACAGAAGACTGACAGTCAATTCCATCACTGACTCAACCCGACACTAAGAGCCGAAAGTGGAGTAGGAAAGGAAAACAACAAATTTACAACTGACTCCAAAACAATTCAACCCGATAAGTACATTTTCCTCTTATCTTTTATTTCTCATCCACACTCTCTTTTTCAACTTAAATTGATTGCCCCTTTTTCAACTTAAATTGATTGCCCCTTTTTCCTTTACACCTATACAAAAACAAAAGAAACAGACATTACTCTGCTACTCTGTTGAAAGACAGCAAACACAGACATTTTTGTCAAAATCACATTTTGCTTAAACTAACAAAAGCATTAATCTTTTTTATCCTATTCACAAGATAATAAATATACAATGTTCTATTTTCTACAAACGTCCCTTATCGTGTTGTTTCTTCTTGAAATTTGCATTGAATTTTGTGGGCAGGGTATCCCGTATTAAATTCTCCTTTTAATCTGAGTACGCTGAACCCTACACATAAAATTAAGTTTCTAATGAGACATAGACATTTTTATTTTAATTTTTAAAAAATGTTTAAATAAGTTTCTTATCACTTGATGACAAATGTAAAAAAAATGGTATTGATTGATGACTGGAAAAGTGAAAATTTGTCCTTTTGATATAAACTAAATTAATATGGTTTTAATTTAAATTGTTTTAATTACCCAAATGTTCTTTTAAGATAAAGTCCAACCTTCCATCTTTAAAATAAGACCAACATTAATACATGAAATTTGAATTTAAATACTTTTAATTTAATTTTAAAATTAGTTATTGTAGTCAATTTTTAAAAAATATCCTTTAACAAGATTTAACATTTATAATGAAATAATATACAATATTATCAAAAAATTTTTTATATAACTTTAAAAAAAATAATTTTGAACATTTAAAATTAAATCTTCTAGCATTGAAACAGATGAAAACTTACCTTTTAATCACAAAAAATAGACTTTGCCAGTTTCTCCTTTTCACTCCACATATGAATAGGTCAAAAACTTTCTGGGTAATGGTCAGATGACTGAATCCAGGTCCTAAGAATGGGACAAGAATACTCTCCATGAGTTAAAACATTTTAAAAGTTAGTAAAAACAAAAATCATTTGATGTGAGACTAAAGTTGTCAGATGTTCCCTATATATTCTTCAGAACCAAATAATCCAATTTTTTTCTAAATCTGTCCTTTGAATAGGCAAGTCTTTGATTTTCAGCAGCACACAATAAAAACATCGTCATTTCAGTAGAGAGTGTAATACGGCTGGAAAGCAAGCAAAATAATTTCTGCTTTTCAGTGAATTTTTCGCTGTGACCCTCCCCCCAAACTTTATTATTCTGTCTCTCTTTTTACCCAACTTGAAGGTAATAATAAAATGGGGAAGATTAAAACAACAGCCTTTTCTAATTCAAATAAAAGAATTTCTACTTCCACTCTGTCTCTCTTTCAACAACTCACTATTAGGTTCTGTCTTTTATGCTCCCTACTAAATAGACTAGTAAATTCATTGTTTTGACTTGCATCTTTTCTCACTAAACAATAAGCATTTTCTCTACTTAAACTTTCTAAATAATATCACTTGTAGCAATTATCCTAAGAAATCAGATATACAAGAAAATACAAGTATAAAGAGAATAGGAAAAATTGTCAATAATTAATTTTATATTACACAAAATTATTTATCCTGGAAAAAATGTAAGGCATACAAAGCATGTATTTGCATACACTTCACCCCTGATTTTATATATATATATATATATATAACCCTTTTACCACTGATTACACCCAGTGGTGTAACCACGTTTAGTTGTCCAGTTCTCAGGGTCTTAAGACAATGTTTTAACCATGAGGCTAATTCTACACTGGTTCAAGCTGATTGTTGGTTGCTGGCCACTTTGATCCACATCACCTCTGCCCATGTTGTGTTCTTGATCTCAGAGAAGTGGAAGATCGAATGTCATAGCAATCAAAGGACTGGTTTATTAAGGGAAGAAATATCTTCACAACAAAAAATAAAAGCAAAGGACTGGTTTATCTAGTTCTTGGTACAACAAAACTTAACCCTTCCCGCATCAATCTCTATAGTAACACCGTGCCTTGTCTAAAAATCAGCGTTCAAAGTTCTTCAGAATCATAAAATCTGGTGGCAGCTGACATGGATTCCAGAGGCACTTGATGTGGGATTCACAGTGCAAGCCTTCCAGGTCTTAATGCTATCTGCTTATATATTGACTTTGACCCAAAGGGTTCTGTAGATTCAGTGATTACCCAATTTTCACATTAATCCCAACAAGGATTCTTTGTTCCCCATTTCTGTTTTCTTAATCAACTTTCCAAATTTGGGTAATTATTTTACTTTTTTTGGAGCAGTTACAGGGATTGCTCCTCCCTTCAACAACAACTTTTACATCTTGTACTATCACTCCATACAAGTGGTGCTAGATTCGCCCTCTTCTTCCTTCCTTATCAGCATTCAACCTCCCATGGTAGGCATAAATCTTTGTCACAAATCTAATTTTTAAAGTGTGTGGGCAAAAGGGCATAGTTTTATTCAAGTCATTAATTTTAATTTTCTTGATTCCTCAAGGAAGAGATAAAATTATTTCTCAATTCCTGGACTTCTCTATCTACCAAAAATATAAACCAGATTATTTGCTCATCAATGACAGGGCCTGTTTTCATAACTTTGGCTCTCAAAAAGGGTTCATTCTTTATTTAAATTTCCCAAATTTCCCAATATTTTTCGGCAGCAAAAATATAAGCCTCGACTGTCTCTCTCCTCATTAATGATATATGTTTTCTTAATTCCTCAAGGAAAAGATAAAATTATTTCTCAATTCCTACATGTTAAGAAAAGAAAGTGTGAGGACAGTGTCTTTGATGTGTTTGTCTGTTTATTGCTCCCTTTCCAATTTTTTATAGTTTTATCAAGTCACTGATGGTAGACATAGGGATAGGTGACTGATATCATATTTCCTCAACCCAATCCTCCAGTTGATAAGTTAATGCTGCCACTTTCTTTGATTTTCACCAACTTTAAGTTGGGCTAAATTTAATTTGCCCTTTTTCAATTGATATATTCCACTAGAAAACCATATACTGTATGGAATAAATTATTTAAAATGGGCATTTGGAAAAAATAAGTTGAAATAAAAATGGGTTCTTTGAAAAACAGGGCATACAAGTCATTAGAGATTTGTAAAAGATTATTTATAAAATTAAAGAAAGAAATACATTGTCTATTAAGTATGTCTCCAGCTTGAGAGGGCTCAGATCAATGCAGCCTGACTGTTAACATTAATTTTATTTCATTTTTTTAAATTAAAGTCTTTCTTTGTTTTGTTTTTTTCTTTCAGCTGAAGTCAAGAATAAAAACAACACATTGCAAAAGATTTTTGTTGTTTTGAAATAGATATACTTGAATGTTGGATCACTTGGGTTAAGCCTGACCCCAGAGTCACCACTGATATATATATATATATATATATATATATATATATATATATTTGTTTTTTTTTTTTTTGTTTGTTTTTTCAGTATTTCCCTTTCATAAGATATTTAATTGAAAGTTAATCCTGCTATTTGAAACAAAAATTATATACTTGTTAAAAAATCTTGGGCATTTTTTTGTGTATATAAAGCTTTACATGAGAAATTAACATTTTTAAATAAAATTAGTCAACATGAGAATAAGGTGATAATAATAAAAATAAATAACAAAAACCTTAAAGAAGCATTTAAATTGATTATCTATAAAAAATAATCTTATAGTGGAAATTTACATCTTTGCTTTTAACTCCATATTTAGACTGAAAATTCTACTACAATTTCCACTACAATTTTTGTTTAGCAAATTGTTATGTATTAATGTTATATTTAGACTCACTGAAAATCATGTTTACTAGATATTTGAGGTTTAATGCAAACAGGTATATTCAATTATTTCTGCTTTCTCCATCCAGTCACTGTAATTGGTGGGGACAAGTTGACATATTAGTACATTGATGTAAATGAAAACATCAACTTGACAATGATATTGTAGAGAACCATGTGTGTTTGCATGTTGTTGTATTAGAGACACATGTGTAACTCCTGGTAGAATATCAAAAGGTCCAACTACAAGAAAATTGCCAGACTGAAGATGTAAAGAAGACAAACAAGACCAATATATATATATAAACAAATATATGTATTAAACAAAACAATTTTACAATGGAAATAGACAATTACATTTGTGTGTGTGTGTGTGTGTGAACATTTGTGGTGAATGTTCATATGTACATGTATGTGTGTATAATGTTCATGACGTCTCCCACAAATAGGAAGACGTGGATCTTCTAAGAGAGCTTACACTGTAGTCTGAAATGAAGAAATGAAAAAGAGAACAAGGCGAGAAGTTGCCCAGTATTTATAGTATAGGGAGAATGACCCCTAGTGACAATTTGGGAATTAAGGAGGAGCTAACTCCAACAATATCAAGCAAAAGGTTAGTGAATGAAACTGAAAATACAAAATAGATTTTAATGTACAACAATGTTTCAGTTTGTTTAATTTGTACATTGATTATTGGTATACACGGGTTGTTCTATTTGTACATTGATTATTGGTATACACGGGTTGTTCTATTTGTACATTGATTATTGGTATACACAGGCCTATAACCATTGCTTTCAGTGGAGAAATGTGACCAGTCTTTAAGTCAGAGGAGGCTGTGAGTAGGAATTTGCATACTACAATTAGTTCAGATCATTTTTAGTTGTGTGGAGGAAATGACTTTTCAGCAGGCTCAAGTAATCTCCACTTAATCATACAATTTATAATTTCATATATCTAGTTAAACTTTATACTCTGATATGAAGTGCAAGAGTTGAGCTTGTTGATGAGTGATAATTTGAGTTCAAGACCATTCTTGATTGTTTGGTAAGTGTACATTTTGTGACTAATTTAATATATAAAATAAAGCAAATGTGTTTTGAGCGAGAAAAGAGAGGCTAAAAAAAATAAGGTTTTCAAAACAGTCTCAGTAATCTCCTTGATTCAAAAATTAATTGGCTTTAGCATGATAATATTAAGGGAGAGACTTGAGAAAAGTAAAGGAGATGATGCAAACAAGGAGGAGGCTTATACTTAACATCAGGAAGAGGCAGCTGAAGTTCCTGGGACACATAATGAGGCCTGGAGAATCTGATACTCACAGGTTGAATAGATGGAAAGAGAGACAAGGGAAAACAACACATAACATACCTAGTGGCCTTAAGCAAGTGGAGGACAGAACATGGTCTGGAGGGAGGTGGCAAAGAGAAGGAACATGTTGAGAGCTGTAAGGGATAGAGGCAGGTGGAGAGCCATGATCGCCTAAGTCCTGAAAGGATATGGCACAGAGAAAGAAAAGAAGGGAGAGGAGGAGAAGGAGGTTGGAAAAAAAACTAGTGTTTGAAGGTAGAAAAAGAGGTGTTAAGGAAGCTAAAGAAAAACAAAACTAAGTGAAAAGAAAATAATATAGAAGGAAAAGGAAACTATAGTTAAAGAAAGACAGAAATATTTGCTGACAGGAGATCAAGAAACAATGAACAAAAGATTTAAAAACAGCTCAGGATGAGCATTGCATTAAAACTGCAATACATTAAAATTCTTTTATAGAGAGATAGAGAAAGATGAAAGAAAAGATGCAGTAGCAAATATTTTTATATTATTTATTCTTTTCTCCAGATGAACTTAATCCATGGTTGTATGACATTTATATAAAGAAAAGAAAAACCATATGAATAGACAATAAAGATGTGAAGGGATAAGAGAAAAGAATGAGATAATACAGGCAACAAGTGAGAGAAGTGTCCACTGGCATGAGATATGAGTTAATAGATAATCTTAATTGTCATTACCCAAGGAATTTCTAAGTATTTGACATTTTCTATTAAAGTTTTTTTTTTTACTATTTCCGATTAAAGTCTGTTCTGATACTAGAAACAGGTGTATTTCTTAAAAATTAGTTTTTATTTTATTTTAGCTCTAAGAATTAAGGATTAAATATCCTGAAGATTTCAGTTTTGTGTTCAAGAGACTAACAAAAAAAATTGAATTTATCACATGCTCTGATAAATACTGATTCAATTTATTTTGATGAAAATAAAATGCTCTTATATTTAAATCTATAAATTTTGTTGTTCTTCTTGTAGGTCGGCTTTCTGCATTGGATGTTGTGGAAGTGAATCCTCTTCTGGGCAGTGAAATACAGCAGAAATTCACAATAGAGGTTGCCTTAGATATTGTCCAGGCTGTATTTGGCAAGAAACGTGCAGGAACTATGCTGCCCCACTTTTCTTTATCTCAAATAGGATCATGAGTTTTAAATGGCTTAGACATGTTATATTCCCAATGGCAAAGGTGATTTTTGAAGGTGGAAACTGTTATTTTATCCTTTGGGGAAATGACTTTACCTTTTTTGATTCTTTTACAATTCAAAATGTAATAACATCAATTTACTTGTTCTTGGTTAAAAAAAATATACACACATTTGTGTAACAATCAACTTTCCAGGTTTTCACATTATTGAGCCTTGTTTTAAATGTTTAAAATTATTGTAACACTCTAAAAACAGCTTCACATATATATTTGATAATATTTCTGCTTTTTATTGTTTCTAACTTTAAATTCATGACCCTCTCTCCATTTTAATAAACTGACAATCCCACTTGCACCATCATTTACTTTCAACATTTTATTTGATAAACGTATTTTTAATACTATGAAAAGATACTTCTAAAAACTGTTAAATGTGAAATTTCTTGGTTAAAAAAAAACAGTTTTAAACTTTCCTAAACTTATTTTTTCCAATTTTTTTATTTTTTTACAAAATTTTTCATGCTTTAAGTTGACAGAACTATAACATTATTTTGATAGGAAAAGTTATTTTACTAGGAAAAGATGCTTGTTCAAACATATGCAGCCAAATATTTTATACTTGAAAGTTGGCAAAATTTGATATATACTATACCATTAAATATCTCTTTAATTTCAATTAATATTAAATATCTTTTTTAATTTCAATCATCATGAAAGACTTAAGAGTGTACATGTAAATTTTGGATAAGTCTCTTTATATATTTCTGTCTAATGTTATCATGAACTTTTTAAACTCTTGAGATTTGAAAGTTTATATCTTTGGACTTTTATATGTCCAACTATTTTTCCTCCTTTAGTCCACCTGACAAAATAAATAAAATTCATGCACACTCACATGCACTCACATACACACACAAGCTTCTTATAGTATCATAGTTTATTTTTGTTTTTTCTTAAATTCCCAAGCAAAGTCATATTCAGTCTTTATATAACAGTTTATCATATAAGAATATCAGGTCAAGTAAAATTCAATTCTTCCTATGGTCATATATTCAATGTAGTTGTTTCTGCTTAAAGCCTAGCTAGATCCTACATCTATTCATGCTAAAAAGCATTATTTACAAGGACAGACATAAACTTAGTTGCATGTGTTGTTAGTATTTGGTATTTTTGTCTACAAATGAAAAAACAAATAGAACATCAAATTCATCTATTGTTGCTTATTGTATAAGATAGTGGATTTAAAAAAATGAAGTCTACCAAGAGACAAATACTGTTGCCAAAAATAATGATTATTTTACTGCTTACTCTTTGAATGGATTTGTCATATAAAGTGATCAGTATTAAAATATTGTAGACTTGTAAATAGGTTGTCTTATAATGAATGTTTAAAGTAACTATAAAAATGCATTTGAGAAAGTTTCTAAGCCTGTGCATATATAAAGCTACTTTTAATGCATAGACCAAAGATAAAATTTGTGAAAGGGAGAAAACTTTTCTCAAAGAAATTAAGACAGGTTCATTACCTTATGTTTCGTTTTTTTTTTTTGGTGGGGGGGTTGTCATATAATTAAATTAAAAGTTCCTGGGTAGAGGAGCATGATTGAACCAAGAGTGGCTTTGATTTAAATCTACTATTTACTAAGCAAAAATTAATTTTATTTGCTGCATAATTACGAATTAAGCCTGTTGCTCAGTCCTAAGTATCACCAGGCTTAAGCTGTTCATTCTTGTTAGACACTAAGTGTCTGTGCCTAAATGTTTTTCTATTTCTGCTGTGAAATATTTTTGGTATATGCAAATATTTTGATACATTTTGACCATCTTTTCCCTCTCTGTAGGGAAAGCCTGAATGGTCTCCACAAACCTTTGTAAAGGTTAGGTATTTCAATTAATTTAATCTTGAAACATTCCTCAAAGAAAACTTGAAATTATTCTATAAACCACAGATGTGTATCACGGGGGCTGTAGAAGCAGTGGAAATCCAAGGCAGACAACTCTTGTCCTATTACAAAATATAATTACCTCATATAGGATATCACCTATTGTTCTACTGCTTGGAAAATAAGTTTAACTATAATTCATCTGAGGAAAAAACATGCAAACCAAAATATAATCTTCTAAAAGTTAATGAAAACTCACACATTTATAGCAAATACCAAATTATTATAAGATCAATATTTAGCTATATTGGGTTTCTCATTGGACATGAATTTTATATATTTTACACTAACAAATCTTTTCCATGTGATGTTGTGTTATTTGTATGCTTTGTGCTTATTTGGTTATACCATTGGCCAAGCATTTCAAGATATGTTTATTAAATTTCCAGTATACCAGATCAAAAGCTAACAGAAAATCCTATTAACCAGCAGTATGAATTGTTAAACTTTTATTAATCACTGCTTGATTTTTAATGGAATAAAATAAAGAGGGATAATTTTATTTTTATATTTTTGAGTGAAATGATTGTTCATTATACTTTCATCTAAGCTTACATTTTATAACTGTTATGATATTTAAAGTACTTTTTTGTGCATAAACTTTGTTGGGGTATTTGGATTTAAGAAAATATTAATTTTTTTCTTAATATTTCATGACATACTAATTTAAATGTTAGTAACATTTTCTTTTAATGAAAATTAAAATGACTGAACCTATCAATGATAACTTCAGATTTATTATGGTAAAAAATACAAATTTTAGTTTTCACAAAACTTTTCTAATTTTTATCCATTTTTAAGGCAGGAATTTTTTTCAACTGTAAAATATCTTTGAAGCAGCATAAAATATTAACACTTAATAAATTGATTAAACTTGGGAGAATTTATTAAATTTTGACTAGTTATGTATATATTTTTGCAATTTTCAAATGATCATTCTAGTAAGGAGAAAAGAAGAATAAGCATTTAATTACTCACATCTCTTTTCTTCAAGTAGTCTGCCAGTCCAGGACAGAACAATTACCAATTAAACTACAGACTTTTAATTACAGATGCCCCAGTTTAACCATATAGCTTTTATTCATTTACTCTCGAAGTATATTCTAAAAAAAAATTCTTGATAACTCAGTTCAATATAATCACAGAAAAGGCTGTTTAATGCGATTGGGTAAGCTGATGGGATCTGTTCAACACTTCCCTTTCTCTCATTCTCTTGTGTGTGGTTTTTTTAAAATGTGCTCTATTTATGAGGAAGAGTACTCAGTGTTAACGATAGTGTAGACATAGGAATAAAAACTGCATAATCTTCAGACTATGGTGTGAAGCTCACTTGAGATAAGAAACTGACAATTACCATACAGTATTGTTTCCTATGTCCATACTGTATACATATATATATATATCCATATATATCTATATATCTTCTTGGCCTGGCTTTGTGAACAAAGAAATATGAAATGGGCTGTCCCCGTTGACTGCAGGCAAGCTGATGGCCGACATATATCAAAATAAAAAGAAAGAACAGTCAGATTTATAATCCAGAGTTCTTTAGCACTTATTTTTAAAAACAGTGCTTGATATATATATATATATATATATATATATATATATATATATATATATATATATATATATAATGTATGTATAGGAGGAGGGTAACTGATCTGGTCAAGATCAAAATAGCCACCACCGAAAATAATATAAAAAATTCCACCAGAAAAGGCTATTTTATTAACTACAGATACCAAATGCCTGATGATTGCATGAAAGCTCATGAAACTGGCAGTTGAGGTTAGTCACTGCCCACCTGAGATTTGACTTAAATTATATTAATGCTCTGCCATTTCTTATGGCATTGAGCACTTTTTTTTCCAGTATGCAATCTTAGGCAGACTCTTTTTTGGGAGTTGCTTATTCTTATCTCTAATATATATATATATATATATATATATATATATATATATATATATATATATATATATATATATATATATATATAGATATATATATATATATATATATATATATATATAGATATATATATATATATATAATATGGATGTATGTACATGAAATAAATATGTTCACTTATCTTGTCTCTGAGTCATATGTAAACATTTAATCTTGTTATTAATGCTCTGTTGCTTGATATTGAGCACTATATTTACAAAGACTAATTGCTTTAAAAATGGTATCTTCCAGAGATATCCTGATTGACTGCGAAATACAATCTTTATATATATATATATATATATAAAGCTTCTAACACATTTGATTTTAGAAATACTTACAAGATTAAATCACCAGCTCTCTGGAAAAAAAAAAGAAAAGTTAAACAATTTTCACCTGTTAGTTTTAAAGTATAAAGTTCCTCAGCCCTTATCAATCTTTGGGCAATGCATAGATATTTAATAAAAGAAAAATTAATTTAAAAAATACACTTGTATAAATAAGTTAATGTTAAAAAAAAACAGAATATTTAGATTATCAAATCTAATGTTTTCTGATTAGATTACTAATATAAACATACTCATCATTGAGAGGAAACAATTTATTATTATTATAGCGTTCATTAGGTCATTAGTTGATGAAAAAATTTTTTTATCAGATAAAGTATTGTCAACCATTACTAATTTGGGACTAGTACTTTCATCTTAATTTCTAGTTGCATTTTCCCCACTTTATTCAGGCTGTCAGTTCTAACTGCATAGACAATTTGGATAAGAAATAAAATAAAAAAAAGATGAACGTAAATTCCAGTTAAAAATTAATAATAATTATTAAAAACACTTCATCTAATAAAAACACTTTATCTAATAAAAAGCAATCATGATGCAAACAAAGATCATGTAATGGAGTGAATGGTTTGCAAATTTAGATTTGTTCTTTTGCGGGCCTGGTTCTTGCAGTTTTAAAATTGGAGCAGCTGGTCATTTACTAGACTTTCTGGAGGCAAAAGGGAGTGTGACTTTGAATTTCACAAAGTGCTTAGTGTGGATTGGAAATAAAGACTGTTTACTCACTGCTATAAAATTGATTGCATTGAATTGCAATAAAAAAAAATTACAATGGAAGCAAATACAAAATAAAAATATTTTCACTTTAATAAATTTTTCCTCCACTGGCAGTTTTTAAAATAAGGGCCTGCCATCAGTATGGCTGATGCTAACCTCCAGGAGAATTATTTGTGTCTTTTTGGCCTCATGTTTTTCACTGATATAAAGTGGAGTGATTATATTGAATCAATTGCTAGGAAAGTTTGTTTAGTGTGTTATGCCAGCCATTTTTTATTATCATCTGTGCATTGAATACTGTTGCCATATCTGGTCTGGTGGTCTTAATATATATCTCAAGATTCTTAACAAAATTCAAAGAAGTGTCTGTAATGCAATCAATCCTGACCTGGCATCTTGACTTCAGTCACTTTTCTCACTGACATGACATGACTTTCCTCTGTCTTTTCTATAAATATTTTCATCGCAATTGATGAGCTTTCCTCCTTGATAGCTCAACTGCATGAAATTAAGCATGTTACTAGATTGGCAACTAGGTCTCACTGTTTTACTATTGAACTAACTAGATGCAACTTTTCTATTCTAATAGTTTCTTTTCTTACCTGTGGAACTTTCTTCCGGTTTCTTACTTTTCTGCCACCATCAATCTTCAAAAGTTTAAATGCAACACCAATCACCATCTTCTGTCTTCCTGAATCCTGTACTTTTTTATTTCCCTTTTGCCTCAATAAAGTTTTCTCATTCTCTTTCACTCTTTGTAACCCCTTGCATCCTAATGGCATTTATCTTGCTTGGGGTGAAATGATTTTTTAAAAAAAATCCTCAACACTGGAGATTCAAAATCTCCCAAGAGATTTCACATGTATTATTGCCTAAAATACTGGTCATGTCTGTTATAATTATGTGTCTTGTTTTTGAGAAACATTTCATATGTTCATACCAGACAGGGCTGCTGATGTAAAGCATGCTTTTTTTTTTCTCTCTCTCTCAATCTTAAAAATAAAACATCCTACTTTATATTCTATTCTAGTGATTATCAAAAGTTATTTTATTTACTTTACATGCTGTCCATATCATTAAAGAAAAGCAAAGAACTATATGGACATTGTTGTTTTTTTTTTTTTTTTTTTAATGTTTAATACTTTGAAAAAGGTTAATGCCAAGTGAACATCTATATTTCTTAACACTGTTAGTACTATGGGGTATTATTACAGTAGAGGTTTTCAAACACACAATTTAAAATATAGATATATAATTTAGTTTTTAGTTTTCTTATATAGTCTTGAATGTTTTTTCTTGTTTTTCCTAAGATAAATAAAAATGAAAAATTTTTTTTCAAAAATAAAATTAAAAGGCCAACATTAAAAAAAAAATTAAGTCTCAGTGTTCAAATAGGCAAAAATAGGTTTCATTTTATTTTCAGTAAACAAATAAAATTGCTTGTAATTCACAAATATAACTAAAACCAGAAACTTCTTGTATCTACTTGACTAATCCTAAAAAATTGACTTGCCCCTTACTAAATATTAAAGAAAAATTTTTGTGTGTGGTTTTGTCTGTACTGTTGGGTGTGTACCCAACAGTACAGAGGTTTAAAAAGGTAGAAATCTTCGAAAATGTTTTTTCAATTTATCACTATTTTTCTTATTTTAATGCTAATCACAATTTTTTTTTACTGGAAACAATTTTCAAATCCCAGGTTTTTTTTTGTTTTTTTTTTTCTCAAAACATTTTTAATATTGTACATGTATTTTTCTTTGTTATAATTCATAACTTGTCATAAGTTGTGTAAATTTTTTTTTATAAAAGTATTTTAAAAACTTAGTAAAGTGTTCATTCCCTTTTTCTTCTTTATGGAGAAGATTTATTCACTTCAATTTTGATTTCATAAGAACTAGACTTATTGCAGGTAAGAAAAGAAACCAAAAAAAAAAACAGCACCTTTCTGCTATATCTTTTGTAATTACTTTTATCTGTAAATATAAGTCAAGTTAGTATGCCACAAATTCAATTTACTGAAAATTTTCCCTTTCATAATAGTTGCAGCAACAATAGGAAAAAAAAAAGAAAATTTTCATCATTTCATAAATTCTATACTATAAATATTATCTACAATTTAATCATGAAAGTTTTTTTTATCTTAGTCTGTTATTTATTATTAATAATTTTTGACTAGTATTTCTCATCTTTTTTTTTGGGGGGGGGTATCTCCTGTCACTAAATTGTCAATGATTGTTAGTTAAGGGTGTATTGGAAATGAGTCCTAGCTGTACCTGTAAAATTTTGCAGTTTTTCTATTTGAATTTTCTAATGAATTACAACTTGATGATTTAAGTTAACTGATTGAATAAGTTCCTTGCAAGTTACACAACTGAAATACTCATGGAAATTCCCCATTACACATTTAAATAGTTTAGCTTAAAAACTTTACCCAGATATTACAATAACAATCATAAGTATGAATGTGGGTCATTATTTAAAATAAAAGGTCACAAATGGAATGATTAAAAGTCATCAAAGTTTTCCATTTCACTGAAATGCACAAGTGTTATAATTCCCTCTATCTTGCCTTGCTTGTGTATGCTTTCTTTTCTCACTAAAACCAAACATCTGATATATTTTTTATTCCATTTTTCCTTCCAATCAAAATGGGGTGGCCCATTATTTATCCAAGGTAATGGCAGGGTGTTATACACATACTAAAAAAAAAAAAAAAAAAATCACACAACACCTTTCAGAGGAAAAGCGAAATTATATGATGTCTCCAGCAGAATTTAAATTCACATCACTTAACTTACTAAATGACTAATAGGTAGTTGTGATAAAAAAAAAAAAAAAAACAACAGAAATAAAATGAAGGAAATACTAGTCAAAAACTAATAACTGACACTTTCATCTAAATATCTCAAAATAAATTACTAGATGATTATGTAAGACATGATACCAGGTATAGTATTTTACTAAACAAATGCAACAAAACATTAATTCACTATAATCAGTGCATAAATGATCCAATAAATTCCAGTATTAAGGAAAATGAAACAATCATGATTGGATTTTAGCACTTGTTGCATGTTAAGCTATCAACAAAGCCAGGGTTTTATTTTTTATCTGACACTCTTCAAATATTTCTGATTTTAGATAGGTTCACCTATCATCCAGTTCACACTCCTTCCTGGTCTTTTGAACAGTAAAGGTTTATCATAGATTTCCTGTTTAGGATTGGGTTTCTGTTTCCTTCTAAAGTCTACTTCAATTCTATGCTTCTAACATGTCCATCTAAACTCTGAAATTTTTACTTACTTTTTTCTTTTTTTAACTCAATAGAAGTAGATAGGTGAACCTATCGTCCAGTTCACACTTCTCCCCGGTCTTTTGAACAGGATTAGAGGATTGAGTTTCCAGTTCCTTCTAAAGTTTTCTCGTTCACTTTCACTACCAGTAACCCTTTGCATCTTAGTGGTGTTATCACTTTGCTTGGAAGGAAGTGATTTTAAGAAAAAAAAAAAAAAAAAGGGTGGGGATTTGAAACATGGATTTTGCTTTTTTAAACTTAATACTTTTTTAAGTCTTAACTCCATGTTAATTGAAAAAAAAAAAAAAAATCAGTAATCAAGAATTAATCCACAATAGTAATGTAACAGAATAAGGTTTTTATATTTGCAACTATGGCACTATGGAGGGCATATGTCATTTGCACATTGGGCTGGAATTGAAAAATAAACAATACTAAATTTGTCTTGGCTGAGTGATTATCAAAAATTATTTTATATGCCGGCCATATAAAAAAAGGGGAGATTATTTGAAACACAGAATTTTTTTTTTTTTTTTTTTTTTTTATTTCTTTTTAACTAAGTCTATCTGATTTGGGAAAAACAAAAACTGAATACTACTCAGCTGAGCTGAAATAACTCATTAATTTTCAAAATAAATCTAAACTTTTGTAAGCAGTAGTAGTTGGTGGGCTTAAAAGGTGGGACTTTTGTTATATTTTCTTGCATATAACATTTGTCTGGAGGTTGTATATTTTTTCTTTTTTGGCCACTGTGCACATTTTTGTCCTGAATTTTTTTTTTCCTCTGATGAGAAAAAACAATAAATCAGTTTAGCTATTTTTGTAATCATTGCTATATTACCATTTTGTGGTAATATATGTTTTTTGTTACCACCTGTTAGTATTAATTACTTTTTAAGGTTTGCTTTTATCACTTTAATAAAATGCAAACTTCATTTCCCCCCCTCCCAAAAAGAGAAAAACATTAACTTCTAAAAATTCTTATATGCAGAATGGCTATCAGTCTCATTCCAGCAAATAATACAAAATAAATAAAAAGCAATAAAAGAAAGTGTATTTAAAATCAAAGCAGAAAAATACAGCCCATGCAAAAAGAAAATGAACAGACAGTTTTTTTTTTTTATATTTTTTAATCCTTAAACATCACAAAAAGATTGTTTGAATATATATTCTAAACAGGTTTAAAAAAGAAAAAATTAATGGGATAATTTGTATGTTTTTCAGTTAAAATATCTTTTGATATATAATTAAACTCTTTTAGGAAACTAACATTTATTTTTATAATCAAAGTTAAAATACTGCATGGGTTTATTGGCAGCATTAATCTGAAGGAATCTTTTTTTTTTTTTTTTTTTATTTACTGTCTGTATAGTGCCTGGGATTTGTCAAAAAAAAAAAAAAAAAAATAGAATACAATAGCACAGATTCCCCCCTCCTTCAAAATGCCAGAAGGCCTCAAGCTAATATTCTAATTATTCCATTTGTGTTTTTGTTTATAATTCTCAATCATTCTCACATAAAGAGATATCACAAAAGAAAATACACAAACATGTAATAAGCACGACTACAAATGAAAATATCTTTAAGTCTATTTCTTTATTTCCATTTTACACTTATTTTAATGGTCATAGAATAACGAAAGGCATCATAAGAAAACAGTATATGAAGATTAAAAAATAAATAATTAGAATCTCTCTGCATATACAAGGTGCTACCCAAGAAATTTTAGGAATTCGGTATGTATGTATGTATGTATGTATGTATATGATAGAATAAAGAAATAGGAAACATTTCACTTTTATTAAAACTTCAGAGAATGTGATAAAAAAAGAAATTATGATATTTTTATTTTATTTTCATTGGTAAAGCATGCTTCATGGTTCTTTGACTCATTAAACAGTATTAAGCTATGGCCTTCTGAACTTGAAAGATGATGTATCCTTTTCACAAAAAAAAAAAAAAAATGAATTTTAAGCCCAACTGGAAAAAAAGAAAGCAAAAATATTGCATTATATAAGTGTATCATAATTCTAGTCTATCTTTGTGGAATTCGGATGATAATGTATACATCCACACACAAACTACATTATCATCCAAATCTCAAACAGACAAACTAGAATTATGATACACTTACATAAAGCAAAATTTAGGGTTTTTTTTTCAGTTGGGTTTGGAATCCTTTTTTTTTTTTTTTAGCTTCAAAAAGGACATCATCTCTCCTTGAGTTCAGAATGACATAACTTATACTAACAGTACTTAACAAGTCAAATACATGTGAAGCCTGCTTAACCAATAAAAATCAAACAAAAATAAAAATACCAGAATTTTTCCCCATATCTCATTCTCTGATGAAACTTTAATAAAAATGAAATGTTAAATCTATAAACATTTCGTATTTGTTCTTTATCCTATCATTGTCAGATTCTGATTCATAAATTTACCCAGTTTTTCTACGTATGTATTGGCTGGCTCATGAAGTGTAGCAAAATCTATACAACATTTTCGTTCATGTATGCTGTTCAAATTCCCTCAGTTTTGGTTAGCATCTTGTCATCAACTTTGGAAAAAATTGTACAAAAAAACTTAGAAATTCATAAAAAAAATTTCAACTCTGCACTAGTCAATATTTATGTTTTTATATTTGGTTTAAATAGTTTCTGGTAACAGAAACTAATAATGGACAAAAAAAAAGTTAAAATTTACCATATACAACAGTTAACACTAACAGCAACAAGTTTGGGATTTACTGTACTTTCTTTTTTATTATGAAGGACATTCAAAAAAATTTTCCATTTACATTTCAGCCCCAACCTTTGTTGTGTCCAGTAATACAAAAATAGAATTTCATTCATAACTAGGGCTATTATTTAAAAGAAAAAGAAAGTCAATGTTCAACTGTTTATATATTTTTAGCACCAAGCAATAAAAAATAACATGAAAATTAAAAAAAAAAAAAAATTAAATATTTAAAAGAGTAAATAATAAAACAAATGTATTTTCAATATATTGTAATCAGGAAAGATCTGCACCTCTCTTTCCTGGGATATTGTGCTAGCACAAAGTTACAAGTCCCCGTGACTGAGGGTTTGAGTGAACTGGCCTTGTTAAAAAAACAATAAAAACTATTGGTCATGCCAGATTGTGGATTCTCTCAGAAATTGAAATTATAGTCTGCTCAGTACTATAGTTGCAATATAAATCACAGATGGGGGTTTGCAGATGTTGAATATGAACAGACATATCTACACAATGAATTTTTAATTTGATCCTCTAAAATTTAAATAATTTTTTTTTTTTTTTTTTTTTTTTTAATAAGAGCAAGCTAATTTTCACTTGTGGAGCCTGTATAACAAGCAACTTATTTTTTTCAGTTATATTTTGTTTAAAAAACAGCACAATATAATTTATGTAATTTTGAAAAATATATAAAACAAAAAATTTAAGAAATTGATGGGGGGGAGTAGGTTTAAAAAATCTCAACGATGTCTTCTTACAAAACTGAAATTACTGTTAAATTATTAAGTTATATTACCCCTTTAAGAATAGCTTCCTGTTGAATTTTTTTCTATCGATGGTTAATGTGAACGAGAGGAAAAAGTTAAGAGTTTTCTCCCTTAGAGAGTTCATCACTTCCTTCCAAATCAATGTAAACAAAAGGACTGCACGTGAAAAGAACAGTTCTGTTAATTCGAAGAAGTTGAAACAAAGAATATATATATATATATATATATATGAGAGAGTAGCTCCCAGTATGTGTTCGCATGGAGCTATATACTGTAACATTGTATCTTTAAAAAAATTCATATGAAGAGTTAAGTTTTTGAATTTAATAACAAAATTAAAAAATAAATATAACAGCTTAAAAACAATAATTAGAATTTTTCATCATGATTTAAAAATTAGATTTCTAAATAATAAAATCAAACAACACTTAAATTTATTTTTGTGTTGTAGCGAGATGAATATGAATAAATAGACACGGGTTAAAAATGTTTTAAATATATTTTACTAAAATGTTGCTTAAGACACCAAATCAATATTTTGACTTATTTTTTTTTAACAAATTCATAACTTGAGTTATAATAATTTTTTTGTTTGAATTTTGTAATGAGGTGTTGACATTGTATTTTGGTTCATTCAGTCACATTAATTTCCTTATCTTTGGAATGAAATCAAAATGACAGACTTGATGGAATCAATTCATACTCAAGTCATCCAATAATCAACAACTGAAAAAGATCAATAACATTGGAATCAATGATGAAAAAAGAACAAAACAATGAATTTTAAAAATATGATTGGCAAAATTTGCTAGCAGGTCATCAGTGCAAAACATGACTCAGATGAAAACTGTTTCAAGAGTCAGCAGTCATAGGCAGAACCAGATATATTGTGTATGAGAGTGGAAGCCATGCTCCATCAAAACGGTTGAGCACAAGAAACGCCTGACAAAGTATTTTATCCAAACAAATTTGATAGATATCTTAAAGATGAGAAAATTAGTTTAAATGAACCAAAATACAATGCATCTGCATAAAATATTAAAGTATTTTTTGTTTACAAAAATGCTCTTTCAGCAAACAAATATCTTTTTCTTTTTATGTAATATGAGAATTTTATGCAAAGAATAATTTGTAATCAAAGATCAGAAGAAAACAAATACATAGCCAAGCTTCTGTCCTTGACCCCAACAGTAGAGTTGAGAGAAACAATCCTTTCCTCAAGAAAAAAAAAAAAAAAAAAAAAAAAAGCCAGATTAGCTGTGATTGTTGGCTAACGACCATGCAAATCCATACCACAATCCCTATGCAAATCTTGTCAACAATGTTACCTGCATTGTCTCACTACTTTCTCCAAACAGCCAAACATGAAAAGGGAAAACTCTTGGAGAAAATATCAACAGGTCAACACTTCAAGGCAGAAACTGATTGTTCCCATTGCACCAGATACATCTAAGTTATCTTCTGTTCACTTGTCAGATTCATTTCTAGTTTCTTTGTCTAAAAATGCTAGAAAAAAATTTAATTCTTTTTAAAAGTAAGTTTAAAAAACTGAAAATAAGTCAAATTTAGCAAATAAAAATGTAATTTAAGAATTATGAAGTAAGATGAATTTGCTATGTGCAAATATTTTAAATATGCCTTATGAAAAACATCCGACTGCATTAATAGTCTTGTCATACTTGTAACAGAAAAAATATGGAAAAAAATTAAATAAAATAAAAAAAAAACTTATATAATCAACTTGTGTCTGCATATTGAAGGAATTATATTTATCTTTGAAACTAAAATAAAGATAATTGTTTACACACACACACACACATATATATATATATATTAAACTTCTTTACTTGCAATAAGGTCAAATTCTGATGAGCTCATTGTAGATATAAAAAGAAAGAATAAAAAAAGGCCCTAATCTAATAAGGTTTTTTTCTCTAAGTTAATAGTTTTTCTCCTTTCATTACAGTCAATAAATGCACTTGAGTATGTAGCAAAGTAATATGCTTTAAAAAAAATAAGGTAAAAAGATCTATAATATAAAGTTAAACACTGAGATGTCAACAACCAGAATAGTTAAAGAGAGTGGAGGTTGTGTCTTGACATTATCAGTTCCACATAACATTGCTCATTTGCATGAAAAATAAAAATTTAAGTTTGATTATTACTGAATGCTCATCACTATCATTATATATATATATATATATATATATATATATACATACACACCTAATTATATAAATGCACAGCAGTATTGTTAGCAAGTAGGACCTCTCAAAAATGCATTTCATTGAAGTCATATAGATCTAAATCTGTACTGTTGTGAAAACTATATCTATAATTTCAAAGGCTTCTATTGAAAATACAATGCAACACTTATTCAGCCAGAGAAAAATAAAATGTTCAAAGAATTGTTGAAATGTTTTTAGCCTGACCTCCTAATCTGACCTAATGACCAAACCTCAGGAGGCTTCTTAGACAGGCTGAGAACCCAATTGTTGCAACACTAAAAAGTGATACCAAAAAAACCCTAAACATATAACATCAAGATTTAAAAAAAAAAAAAAAAAAATAATACTAAGTTTAATGATTTATTCTGTCATGAAACCTGCAACATTCCACATGTGAAAAAAAAATTCAAATTTATGTGTGAAAAAAATTAAAATTTATGTGTGAAAAAAAATTCAAATTTATGAACATTTGAAACTGCAATAAAAAGACATACTTAAAAGTTATAACACAGTTCCTGGTTATATCCTAGCTATAGATATTTGGAAATGTACAGAAAGGCAAAATCAGGCCAGCCAGTACAAACTGTCTACTAGACAATAATTATACATTATACTTTTTATATATGAGAATGAGAAATAAATGGATCTATTTGGATCTTTTGAAAGGTTTGAAAGATATGTAAAATAGATGAAATAATTCTGAAATTGAACAAATCATATTGTATCTTCCATTTGATATACATACAAAATAAGATTTTTAAAAAAATGTTATAACTTTGCCTATCCATTCTATTACATTAAAAGGGAAAGTGGTATTTTTATTGGCAAGTTATGCAAAACAATGAACCAACAAGCCAAGAGAGGAAAAAAGAGTAAAAATAATGAGCTGATAATCATCTTAGTAGTAATGTGAAAGTCAATTTATGTGCTGCAGTAGAAGGTGCATTTTGTTGGCTAAACTTTCTATCTCAGTCATTATAAATGTTGCTGCTGATATATTTGTTGTTAACACCAAGTCTGCAGGTTTTAACAGAAATAACAGCATGTCTATTTTCATTGGAAAGAGATTATATAACACCAATGAGCAATCCTTCACATAAGTGGAATAAAATAATCAGTCAGTTCTGCTTCATTTAAACAGCATAATATAAAATATTTAAATTTTATAAATGTTCTTTGTTTAAAATAAATTTTGTTTTATTTACAGGCCTTTTGATTTTATCTGGTTTCATTTCTGAGGTATCGTTCATGTCACATCTTCACAAATTTGTGTGGCATCAACAGTAATCAGTAAATGAACAGTTCAGTGTTTTCAGCATTTATTTACTCCATAATCCACCATTACCCATTATAATAATGGGTAATTGTAATAACTGTATATACCTTGGTTTTACTGATTTTATACCATTCACGGAATAGTAGTTTATTTTATACTGCTTAAGTGAAGGATTACCACTCCAGTATCATGTGTTCTCCCTTAAAGAGGCTAACTAAAATACTTTTGTTCCAAAGATATTTTATCATCATAAAAACTGTTAATGTGATTTTTTCTTTTGTGACTTTGAAAAGACTATTAATGCATTTCAAAATGTCCACTAAGGAATAGTTACATCATAACACATTGTATAAAAATTTATACTTTCAGTAAAAATGTTTATAAAAAAAAAAAAAAAAAAAAAATTCACTTATAATATTGTACATAATTTGGAAAAAATAAGTTTTTCATTATGAAATAACTAGTTTAAAAAATGAAAAAAACAGTTATGTAAACAATTTCGTAGGGAAAAAAATATTAGATTATTTGTGTGTGGGGGGAGGTCAATCTGTATTCAAAGATGTTGAACTGATCTGACTTGACATAGCCATTCCAGAAAGATCTGACTCATTGCTCCACCATTCCAGATCATATTTTGGCCCAAGGCGATCAGAAAACTGAAAAATGAAAATTTAAAAATTTGATTGAAAGAGATCCATTAATAATATATAATCATTTTATTCATTTACATTATTTATTTTGTACATTTTTCTTGGTTTCAATATTTTGGGATTTGGAATTAAGTTTATTAAAGTTAGGTTATGGGGTTTATCTAGTCTTTTTGGTCATGATGTAGTTATAGGTAGTCCAGTTGGAATTTGTTTTTGTGTCTGTATTTGGAAAAGAGCTCTAATCTTTTGCTTAGTTTATCTTTTTCTGTAAAAGTAATTATCATTATTTTCTCCTCTAGGCAAATGTTATGTTGTTTTGAGGTGTTATTGTAAGCTGGTGCTGTTTTTTCCTATTATCCATGTCATTTTTGGTATGTTTTGGTTGTGTTTGTTTTTTATATGCTTTTATAAGATAGTGCTGTTTGCATATTTTCTTTGTTAAATAATGTTTTGTGTGAGAAGCTTCAATTCTTAGGGACCTTCTGTTGTTTCTGTATATTTTTTCCTGCGTTTCTTTCAGATTTTATTTTTATTTTTTTAATCATTTCACCCTAGGCAAGGCAACAGAGCCACTAAGATACAAGGGGCTACTGAGTGGGAAAGAATATTAGAAAAAAAAAACATTATTAATGAGAGAGAACAATAAAAGAACAGGAATTAAGACAAAAGAAGATCTTGCATGAGTCAGGCAAATTTTCATCAACGTCCACCATTGAGAATAAAGTCTCCCTGCCCCATCCAAAGAAGGGAAAGCATTTTTTTTTTACATTTTTGTATCTGATTCCATGTATATTGTTCACTCTGCCCACATCCATTTTAATTTGTTTTATTAAATTGCATGTATATATAATTTGAAAATTAGCATTCGTTTGTGGGAGACTCATTATTTTTGGTGACTTGTAAATGACTAAATTCCTTGGGAGAGGCCAAAAAAGAATTTTACATGAGTCAGGTAAATTTTCATCAAGTTACACCATTGAGAATAAGGTCTGCCTGCCCCATCCAAAGAAAGGAAAGTCAATTATTCAGAAATAAGATACAGTTTTTAAATGGTGAATGTCTGTGTTAATAATAATTTTTTTTTTTTTTTTTACTTGATTTTGAATTTTTGGTTTTGGATTCCATGTATATTGTTCACTACATTGCTATTAACTATCAAACTAGTAGCACCCCACCGGCCATTTTAATTTGCTTCATTAAATTGTGTGTGTATAAACTATCAAACTTCTTTTGAAATTCTCTACCCTCCCCCAATCTGTTTAATTTAGAATATGCTTACCCACTGTTATTTATCAATGCTGATAAAATTAAGTGTTACCACCTTGATTTTTTTAGTTGGTAGTAGACATCAGAACTTATACTAAGTCAATACTTACTATGAATTCTAGTGCATTTTTTTTTTTACGGGTTAATAGGAGTAGATAGGCCCACCTATCATCCAGTTCACACATCTTCCATATCTATTGAACAGGAGTGTAGCTTCATCCCTTGTTCCCTATTCAGAATATGGTTTCCCAGTTCTCTTTCTTTCTCTTAACAAGGCCTCAATGATTTAACTGTCTTAATTCTTTGGTGATCAGACTAACCAGTGGCTTTAACTTTCCATTGTGATGGTATCAGATTGGCAGTTTGCTGGCTGCTGCTTCTGACCGGTCGTTAGGAGCCTAAATCTTTGGTAGCAATTAGAGATGCTGCTCTGATCGACTTTTGTATAATATTGGGGTATCTGTAGTGCCATGTCATGGGTAAGTGTCCCTGCATATATTTCTGGTGACATCTCAGGGACATCATGCTCTGCTCTCAGCTACATCCTAGTTGGTTTGTATTACCATTGATGACAGATAGTGACAATTATGGTGGTCTTTTCCCTCTCTCTGATTAATAATTCCAAGTCATTATCCATTATACCACCTGCACATACAAGCTACAGCATCTGGTATTCCCAAGCAGTCACCCGTTTAGGTACTGACCAGGCTTGACGTTACTTAACTTCATTGATTATACAGAACCAATGTTTCAATGTGATATGGCAGTAAGCCACACATCCTTTTTGAGAGATGATTTCCCTTTGTTTTCCCCTTTCTTTTCATTTTTCTTTATCACTGGTTTCAACATGTTTTAAATTTGTTTCTGTGTTCAATGGCTGAATGGTAAGGATCAAGTATGTAAATGAAGTTTTAGTTATCTTTCTGTTTTTAAAATTTTCTCTAATTTTGTTTTTGTTTTTTCTGTGTTTGTCATCTTAATTGTTTTAGGTTAAATTCCATGATGTATTGAAATTGATGAATGAAAATTATTCATTAAACCAAATCTCCTACCCACACATATTTGTGTCTGTTATCTTCCAACATAACAGCTGTTAGTAAAACATTCAATGGTTTACTGTTAGGAGATATTGGACTAAAAAATATATAATAATAATAATAATAAACTTCAACTGATCTTGTTCAAGAAAAAGTTGGCTTTTGCTGACTGATAGGATTTATGTTACAGTTTGCTTTCATATTCAGGATAGACAAATATGACCAGCTATTTAAATTTTGACCCCCGCCCCTGTAAATTACCCATTTTTATTCCAGACATCCCGCTTATTTTAGTTTCCACATTTTACTAATCTGTTTATTCCAGCCTCCTTTTCTTTCTTTTTTTTGTTCCTAAAGTAAATCAATTTTAAACAAATTTTCTAACCTAGACTTTTATTCCAAACTCCCTTTCTATTCTGAACTTAACAGTATTTCCAAAACATGACTACATGTTAATTGCTTTATTAATCACAAGAAGTATTTGTGGATGCACTATAGTTTTATATTATGATAACCTCGAAATTCCAACCACCTGAAGAAGGCCGGAGTGTACAATGGCTGAAATGTTATGATAAATATGGCGACAAAGATGAGGACAATAGTCCGAATAATGTAAATAATGTACATAATACCGCATCTCAGAAATATAGACAGATTATGATAACCTGATTGTTTTAAAATAGTTGAACACTCTCAAATTTGTAGAAATGTGAAATATATATAACAGTAATTACCTACAAAGTAAAATAATTTAGAAAGCTATTGTGAATTAATAAGTTAATGAAGCTGGATGTAACCATAAGTTCTCTGCTAAAAGTTTCTTCTCACTTGTGAACCACTCTTCTGTCTTCTTGCTTTCCAGTCAACTTTGATATTCAAAAATTTAAATGCAATGTCAGTTGTTTTCTTCTTTCTTTTTTTTTTTTTTTTTTAATCAGTATCACCCCAAGCAAGCTAATATGGCCACTGAGGTTACAGGATGTGGAGGAATAAGCAAAAGAAATATTAGTAATGAGGAGAAGGAAAAGAGCAATCAGGAGGACAGTAGATAGCAATTGATATTGCATTTAAATTTTTACAGATTCAAGTTGGTCAGAAAGCAAGAAGGTGGGAGGGAATTCCACAAGTGAGAAGTGTGAGGTAAGAAACTATTAGCATAGCAGTTAGTTACGGTTACATCTAGCTAGCTCAACTGTAAATTGATCTCTCACTTTAATTCATACAGTTTAGGTACCATAGCGAAGCACTCATCCGAACAATTGCCATGAAAGTATTTATAAAAAAAGGCACAGAGAGGCAACCTTATGGTGGTGGGCAAGTGATTGAAGCCATACTGCCATATCAGGACCAATAATTTTGCTGATTCTTTTTTGGATCTTATCAAAGAGCTCTAGGAAAATAGTATGGACACTGGACCAAATATGGCAGCAATATTCTAAGCACGGACAAATGGTAGACTTATAGATATGCAAGATAGATTCTTGCCTGACACAGTGAACAAAACTTTCTTAGCAGCTAATCTAGCAATGAATTCAATGTAGACTTTCCACCTAATTTCAGATGAGAACATTAGCCTGAGAAGGTGCGATGAGTTATTTTCTTGGAGGATACCATCAACCAAGCTGATGGAAGGCAGAGAGGAGTCTCTTAGATGATTAATAGAGTGAAGTTTAGTTTTGGAGATGTTAAAATTGATGAGCCATATTTTGCCACAGTTAATGACTGTCTTGAGATCATTTTGTACATCAGCTGCCATTTTGACCTAGTTTGACTGATCAACCTTACTATTGATGCAAGAGTAAATGGTAGTGTTGTCATTTAGATTTCAAGTTGAGAGCTGATGTCATTGGAAAGACATCAAAGAAGATTAAAAACAGCATAGGACCAAGGATGGAGCACTGGGGGACACCTGCGTTAGTATGAAAAGATGTAGATGAGTGGCCATTCAGGATAACATTCATTCTATGATTAAATAGGAACAACAAGATCAACTCAAAAACTTGTTGAGAGATACCATAACTTTTCAGCTTGTGGAGAAGACCTGAATGCCAGACTGTCAAAGACTTTTGAGATTAGGGTCTCTCGGAGTTTTCCTAAAAGGAGGCAGAAGGCTAATAGGCTGATAGTTGGATGGGTCAGATGGTTCACCAGATTTCTTAAAAACTGGAACAACAGACCATGACTTCTAGCAAGCAGGAGGCAGCAAGGCATTTCTTATACATTTTAGATAGAATAGGAGCTAGTTTGGGAGCACACTTCTTAATGACTCTTACAGGGATGCCATCAGGTCAACATGCTTTGTGGGGATCAAGGTTAGAGATGATAGCAGAAACCATGTAAGAGGTTATATGCATATCACTCAACAGAGATTCAGTTCTAAGTGGGAAGTCAGGCAGTGATACTCTAGATGAGTCAAGAGTAGAGTTTGAGAATTTACAGGCAAAGCATTCAGCTTTATCAGAGGATGATATTATCTCAAATAAATTGAAGAGGGGAATAGAGACCTTGCACTTATTTAGTACTCTATGCCAGTAGTCACGAGAACCAAAGTTTTAGAGGCTATGCAGTGCCACATTCTCTCAGCAAACAGGGACTTAGCCTCTTCAAGAACACACTTGCATTGGTTACAAGCAGTAGAAAACCTGTTATCATGAGAGCTGTCATGCCAGTTTAGCCAGAAATAGTGGTTCTTGTGTGCTGTGGCAGCCAAGCATGATAATGTGAACCACGGAGAGGAATGAGGTTTCACCTAGTATTTCCTGAGAAGGGATGAAAGTGTCCAAGCCGGCTTTGACCCAAGAAGAAACCTCAGTGGCACAATTTTCAATTGGGAGGTTGAAGGTGTCAGTCCATGGGGCATCATAAAGAATGAGTCCCAATCAGCATGATGGTCACAGAAAGAGATCTTATGGATAGGTGGTTCTTCCTTAAAGGATGCTTGGAAGGAGATATCAATAGCTACTACAGAGTGGTTTGAGTTAACATTGTGTTGTCTACAAATCTCTATCTAATCTGCCAAGGAATATGATGGCCTTGCCAGCTACAGTGATTAATAAGTGCTTATCATGCTCATTGCCTTATGAACGACATATTAATCGACATGAAATCAGTACCGGACTTCCATATGATCTGGTATGGGTTGCAGCACTTGGCTCTCAAGACTAGTTGCACCTAGTTAGCAGTATTGTGAAGCTTGGTAAGAGTGAGGAGAGGAGGTAAGAAATAGATTCAATAGAGAAGCATGTTGCTCAGTTTGGCTAGGGAAACAAGTAGGGAGGTCCACAATTTGAGTGAGGGATTGGATAATGGAAAAATTTAATGTCTGTATACAAATTTCAGTTTAGTTCTTTATATTCCCTTACACACAAATATCCTTAGAAAAGGTATGAATCAATCTCTTCCCCTCAGATATGGGTTAATTAGTAAGACTTGTATCACTAAATCATTATTATCTCAAGAAACAAAAAAAAATTCTTACAATCTAAAAATATTTTCTGGCTTTAAATAACCTGCAATGTAGATAAGCCATAATAACCAAATCAATCAATCATTAAAGGATGACATTTTAAGAAGATATCTTGACTGCTTTCTTTTCACCAATTATTTAAAGCATAAAGGTTAAGTCAAAGCATTATGAAATTAATACTTACTGGCAATTTTAGAAGAAAATGGAAACCCATTACTACAAGACAATACCAAACCTGGAACAAAGAATGAAAAAAATATTTAGGATTTCCTTGATGCATTATGTAGTCTTCTTCAGGATATGGGTGGTCAAGGCTCTCTACAACTTCCTAAAGAGGAATTGTAGTATCTCTGTATATCCAACTTTTAAAAAGAACCAATAAACTACTCTCACCATTCCCTTATATCAACTGGCATATATAGTGAATTAATTGTAACATTATATGTTGAATATCCTTTGCCTTACACTTTTACCACGCTCTTTCATCTGGATCAGTAACTGATATAAGCCTATACATACATGCACCTAATTTTATTCAATATGTGTGGGCAGCATAATTTATCAGCAAGCTGAGTTTAAATTCTGACAGAGTCACTTCACTTTACAACCCTTCAGAAAGACATGAATCTAATTCACCTTCCCCCAGTTATGGATTAAATAGCAAGGTAGGCTGGGCTCTCTAGTCTTGGATAGCAGCCAGTCTAGGAGAAGGACTTCTCCAAGTCCAAAACTGTGTTCCTCCACAGAAAATAATGAGAAGCCACTCCACTATCTTTTGCAAGAAATCATAATAATTTTATATAAAAAGTATTGACTGCTTATGTCCTGAACAGATATGGCATTTATGTTAAAAAAAAAAAAAAAAAAAAAAAAAGATGAAAAAGTTAAATGACATGTGTATTTATTTGAAAAAAATATGACAGAAAAATAAGTAATATGTATAAAAATCTAGAGGAAAAATACAAACAGTGTACATGTCAAATGTATACCATGAAAAACTGGCAGTTATCAAAAGAAATATAAATATATATAAATATATATTAAATTAGGTAACTCCACGAAATCGCTAAAAAATAGAGCATAGTCTGATGAAAAAGATGCCAAACTTTATGAAAACAAAATTTTATCGTCTAAATGCTTATGTTTTTATGAAGAGGAAAGACCAAAGTTTTTTTTTAATTATTTTTTAAAATTTTTCCTTCTTTTTAGAACATTCTAAATTTTGATTAAAAAAACCTTGTTTCTCTTTGTACCAACAGGGGCTAGTAAATAACATAGATAATTTTTAGCGTGTTTTTTTGTATTACACACATTAATTTGGAAAATCTTGCAAAAATAAAAATAATTGTCAGATGTTAATGAAACTTTCAGAAACTATTCACAGATGATCGAAATTATTATAAACATGTTTTTTTTTTTATTAAAGTCATGGCAGAAATAATTTTTTTTATATTTATTAACACCCCCATAACTAATTTTATGAAAAACTCTAGAAATTCGAGCGCATCAACCTTAGTGATTACAATAGTTAAAAGCACAAGGCTTTGAAGAATGCAAATCATGTTTTTTTTTTTAATTGAATCCCACGTCCCTGAAAATCAGCTCTGAATTGTAACAGACAAAACTCAATAAAACAAAGATATTATTTAATTTCAAATGCTTTTATTTATTTTTAGTTGTTTATATGAATATGGACAATATTTTCTGAAAGCAAAAAATTTTTTCAATGAAAATTGAATTTTTAATACAATTATTTGTTATTTCTTTAATTATAATAGATTTTTACATTAAGTTTTTTAAAAATATTATAACATTAGTTAAAAGCAACATCAACCTTTCAAAGTGTCCTTATGAGATTGTCTAGCACTTTGAAAATTGTATCATTTGAACCAATCAGAAGATCTGAAGTAATTAAGAAATGTAATTTTTGTGTTTATAATCAGGCGGTAATTATAAAGTACAGAAGACCAACCAGAATACAATTTAGTTGTATTATTTGAATTCAGCATTGTTCTCCGCTGTTAAGGCCTTTACTTTTGCGAAACATGTATGGAGAAGTTAATTTGATTTTTCAATTTCAACTGATAAGGGTACCTATAAGTATCAGTATCATCTTATGAAATTTAACTACTGCTAAACTTCAATTTATATGATCTTATTTTTATATTAATCTCAGTTATGACATTTTTCCATAAATGAAATATCAAAATTAATAATAAAATGAATGGAAATACAAATAACACAGTAAAATGTAATAAATGTACATAAAATTATAGTATTTTATGTACACTTCTGATAAAATTTCATAAGAAAGGTACCTATAAATTAATTAGATACCTTTCTTATGAAATTTAATCTCACTAACAACAGTCTTATTTTTTAATTTCTTTATATTTTCCATAAAGCATCGTAAATGTAAAGATGAAAGCTAAGTACAAAAAAAAAAAATAAAAAAATTAGAGCGCTGAAAGTTTTCCTTAAAAGTAACGAGGTAAATAATTTGTTCACTTAAATCTAAATAATTTCACTTCCTTCCATCCGTAGAAAGAATTATCCTCCCGTAAGTTATCTAAACGTCATGACTCTGTCTTTCGTCACCTGTCAAATGACACGAAAGGTTATGACCTGCTTTGTTTTATTTTCAAATTACATTTCTTCAGCGCAGAAAAATATTTTAAATAAACATTATAATTTCTGATTCTATTAAAATAAGTTTTGAAAAAATGATAATTGATTTTTAAAAGAATATCAAAATCAGATTTTCATCTTTTTTATAAAATGGAAAAAATGATTGAAAATGATGGATTATCTGTCCATTTTCTTGACAAAGAAAAAAAAATATTTTTAACAAAAATTTCAGACGTGCTAGAAACGATTAAAAAATGTAAAAAAATACCCCAAAAATACTTTGATCTTTCCTCTTTAATAATAATATGAACATTAGACGATAAAATTTTGTTTTCATCAAGTCCGGCGTCTTTTTCATTATGCTATGCTCTTTTTGTTTACATTTGTAGAGGTACCTATATTAAGTGAAATAATAAAATATAGTTTAAAATTATTAAAATATAGTTTATAATTATTAAATAAAATATAGTTGAAAATTATGAAATAATATATTAAAATATAGTTTAAACAATAAATAAAAATAGCAATGAAAAATAAAAGCAAATTTCTCAAAAATTTGCAAGCCACTATGGCAAATTGAACATTTTTGTTTTTAATCAATTCACCCCAAGTAATGTGATAATGCTACTAAGACACAAGGGTCTATGGGAGTGAAAGAGAATGAAGAGACTTTAGAAGGGAAAGGAAACCCATTCCTAAACAGGAAAGAAGGGATAAACTTTTACTCCTGTTCAAAAGACCAGGAAGGAGTATAAACTGGATGATAGGTGAACCTATCTACTCCCATTGAGGAGAAAAAAATAATGAATAAAATTTCAGAGTTCAGGTGGAGATGTTAAAAGCATAGAGTTAAAGTAGACTTCTAAGGAACTGGGAACCTAATCCTAAAGAAGAAAAAAGGAATAAACCTCTAAAATGTTTAACAGAAAACGTAAAATCCTGAAATTAAATGATTTTTTTCTTTTTACAATTTATGATTTTGAAGTTACAAAAGTGTGTGTGTGTGTGTGTGTGTGTGTGTGTGTGTGTGTGTGTGTGTGTGACAAGCCCAGTAAGAAATTTTGAAACTGGTAGACCTTCCACAACAGTAAGATTGAGACTACATAATACTCCTTTCCTTCATCTCAGGCCTATATAATATTTAATTACAATAATAATAAAAAAGCATATCTTCTGCTTTGGAAATTTTTCTTTTTGGTACCTTCTTATTCATAAACTGAAGTGCCAAACAATTGGAGACAACTGTGCAAATGATGGTTTCACCCCTACCACTTGTAAAAATGTATTCAAGCAGATGATGTATGCATGATATAATAGGTATGACAGCTATAACATGCAAACAAGATTTAACTGTTTGATCAGAGAATAGGAATTATAGGATATGCACATAGCATAGTGATACTTGTTATCAGCACAGAAAGTGGAATTGACATGCCAAGTTCAAATTCTGTCTGTGTTTGTTGCATCCACTTCTGCACAAATACCTTTGGGGAGTCATGAATCCATCTTTTCTTTCCCCAGCTAAGGATTAATTAGGAGGGCAGACTAGACTCTTTTGCATTGATTGGCAATCAGTATAGAAGGACAATTCTGAATTCAAAACTGGTTAAGTATGGGGCTGGCAAAAACCTATTTGCTACAGAAATCACAGCAGGAATTAATGAGAATGTGGTCCTATTCTCTACAGGGAAGTCTAATGAAGCTGAGAAGTAGGAAAGATCATGAAATGATTGTCAATACAAGAAAGTTGATGCACTCTCTGAACAGAGTAACTGTTCTAAACTTTTTTTTTCTCAGTCAGCAATAGCAAAGGTACAGCAGGAATACATGATTTCTGGAAAGACATCCATGTCATGTGAAAATCACAAGCACCTACAGGTGATGCAAGAACAATATGCCAACAATTGACAAAAACAGTAACCACCCAACAAAAACGAGCATTGTACCAAATCATATCCCTATTCAATATTGGTACTGTTCAACCCATATTGTAAACTCCAAGTTATATTTGTTATAAAATAATATAAGACATATCTCGGCTGATTTACAGGCAAATACTCAAGAGTGAGAGCCGGATGTGAACGGGACAAAACCCCGTCACAAAATGACCATTACCTTCAATTACAAATGTTCCCGACAAACGAGTTCCGGTCGAAAAATAAAATAATAATTAAAGTGTTCTATTTTTCATCCAATAAAAATACTTCCCACCTAATTATACTCGCTTCGTTTTTCGTTTTTTGAGCCTGTTAAGCCATAAAAAAACGCTATAAAAGGGGTCACACGGAAGTTCAACAGGCAGTCAACAGGTGCCCAGAGTAGAGACCTGTCATGGTCAGCTACTGACAGCAGGGGAGCGTCAACCACCGTCAACATGTGTGAACTACTATGAGAGATTGACCTAGATCCAAAGCCAGTTTTTATGAACTTTACCACAAGGTAGCTGTCCCAAACCCACACGTTCCTGTTGAAATAAACCACGTAAATCCATTTCTGCTGTTGTTGTATTTCTTTCTTGCAACCATACGCTTGTCTATAACATATTGTATAGGTGTTATTAGACAGGCAAAGGTACACTTCAGTTTCAAATTGAGGGCGGTTGGAGTAAAATGTGTCGCTGTCATTGTTTTTTTTTAAATAATTTTTTATAATTTGTCAGAAGGCTTATAATTTTCATTACCCTGAATATTCTGAAAAGTAACATTTCAATCTATCTTTCTATAGAATTCATAAATTTTGAATGTTAAGGATTCATTGATTTGTTTTTTTTTTATAGTTTATCAACCTTTTGCAGGTTATTTAAGCCAGAAAATATTTCTAGATTTAAGAATTTTATTTTTGAGATAATAATGGTTTAGTGATACAAGTCTTACTAATTAACCCATAGCTGGGGAAGAAGAGGTGGATTCATACCTTTCCCAATGCTATTTGTGCATAAGTGAACATAACAAACCCAATGGGAATTGGAACTCTGCTCTCCAATTAACATTTACAAGACATTATCCATTACACCACCTTCAACTCCAAGCTTACAGCACCTGGTATTCCTAAGAAGTCTCCCATCTAGGCATGACATTGTTTAACTTCAGTAATCTCATGAGAACTGGTGTTTCAATGTGGTGTGACCACAAGCTGAAATTAAGGGGGAGGAGGAAATTTCCTTAATATCTAATAAAAAGGGTGGTGGGAATAAGCATGTACCAAGTGGATTTTTCTATATGGAAAAAAAGAATAATCCTAGCCTATTTGAAAGTCAAAAGGTAGCTGTCAAAGATTTTATCATTTCAATCAATGTATCAATAACTGTTGGGGCGCACCCACCTTCTAACTAGTAATGGACTGGTCCCTCTTATATAAGTCAGCTCTGGGGAGAGAGTGTTAGCAGTCCAGATAAGCTTACCCGGTACATACCGTTGGACGATAGACTTTGGATAATGTTTCGTACTAACCAACCTTCGTTCTACTAATCACTCTATTGTTAATTGCTTTTATGAATATACCAGTATTTTCCTCTACAACTGTGTTTGTCTTGCTTCATACACCGACACGCGGGAAACTCACATCTCAACAATAACCATGCTAAGAAATTTGAGGGGAAGGTCATAATGAATTAATAGTCAAAAAGATGTTGAAATATAAGATTAACAACACTGTACATAATAACAGTAACTAATCAGTTACATGCCACTAATGAGATGATCTAAAATAAAGATTATGTTTAATAAGCCACAGTGACAAAAGTGCAAATCTTTATTATAAATACCTACCAGATATAAAACAAATGCTACATATAGAGCCGTGCCTATGCCAATAGCAAAATAAATGTACCATTTGGGTGGCAATTGTTCAACTTGAGTGATCACAAGAAAAAGATTAATGCCAATGACCACTGCTGCAAGGGTTCCTGTTATAATTTTCATTACTCTGAAAAGAAAATACAAAAAATAATATAAAAAAATGAAACTCTTTAATCAATATACATATCTATAATTTTGTATGTGTAGACAGAGTGTTTATTTTTTATTTTAAGATTGAATAATTTTTTTGAAAATTCAAGACCAGTAAAGACTCTTCATCTACATGAAAAATAAAATGTTATAAATTTGACTGGGTTGAGAAAAAGGTTTGTAACATTGATGACATTCTGAAAAGTAACATTTCAATCTATCTTTCTATAGAATTTGTAAATTTTGGATGTTAAAATGTAAGAAAGGAGGAAAATAAGATGCATTTTCATCACTTGATGCTTTTATTTCCAGAAAGGGGAAAAACTGCTGGACAAAGAACAAAAGAGATATGTACCATTTATGGAGATGGTGCCGTAGCTGAGAGTTCTATTTATATGTGGTTTGCTAGGTTAAAATTTTGGTTGAATTTACTTCTATGGGTGACTGATGCATTTGTATTGTTGTGTATAAAGTCTATGTTCATAAATAGGTTTTTTTTTTAAATTTCTTCAAGTTTCCTCAATGTATTATGAGGAACTGTTCTAACAATTTTGTATATACCTGGGGAAATTTGTATACATTATGTGGGAGGTATTTCTGCCACACATTGTAAATATATATTTTAAAGACATCTAGAAACATCGATCACTAATGTCAGTATTATAAATGAACTAGTAATTAGTACTATTTCCAAATCAAGATACAATACATGTTATGTGACATTTTTATTATATTGTGTTGGAGATGATGTTTAATTTAGTCTTTACTGCAGAGTATTCAATCAAAACCAAAATAGTGGCACCCATGAGCAATTGCCATCAGTGTCATTATGGTCATTTGTTTTCAGTAAATGACAATTTCCTATCATTGCTATAACAATGTAACCATGAAAGTGTTAAGGATACTTCAGGCAAAATGCTTATGTATTGAGTTGGCCAAAAAGTTTGGTTATTCAGTAAATTTTCTACTTAAAGCCAACAAACCTTTTGGCTAACCCAACAGATTGCATCCATATTACCATCAGTCTTAGTTTCATTAATGCCAAAGAAAAGATTAAATACATACTGCAAAATAAGTTTAACTGCATTAAAATATACAAATACTAATTATTAATTTGTCTACATTTCTGAGCTAAAATATGTTCATTATTAATTTGCCTGCTTCTATTAAATTTCTATTTTGAACAAACTTGAACACCATTGTCTAGTTTCTTCCATCCTTCTTTCTTTCACTCCCCTCATCTTAACAAGTTCTTCATTTCTCAAACCAAAATAATTTCTTAGTTGATCCACAGAGTTCAGTTGATCTTCCTTGCTTCCATTTTCCATGTTTAAGCTCCCACAAGAATACTTTATTTAGCAACTGTTCTTTCTTCCTCCAAATGTGCCCAATCTTCTAATCTATAGTAATTCTGTCATTTTGTAGTTTTTCATAGAGTTCCTTGCTTGTATAATTCTAAGAATCCTCATATATATTCTATCAAGTTTATCACTTAGAGGTTAGCTTTCAGCATTGTAGAGTAGCATTGGTTCCACAGAAGTTAAAAAAAAACACCTTATTTTCAGATAGTTTTGTTGATTTGACTTTATGGAAGTCAAGTCACCAAAATCATCTTTCCATTTAAATAAATACTAATTCTCTTTGCACTGTATCTGATTTACATATACTGATATAATTCAAATTCATGTAATTCATTTATTAAAAACAAAAATATTTCTTGAATATTATTCATTTGTTTTTGTCTTGCCAGTCTTGAATTATGCCATTGTTTCCTCCACATATTTTGACTGACCTTTCAACCACCTGATGAATATTCATGAACCTTCTCAAATTTAAAAGCCTTGATAAACAAATGGCATCCTTTCTCTTGTATATAGACATGTGCAACAAAATAAATCCTACATCTGCCTTGATAAAGTCACTTGCATTGGCTAAGAATAGTTTTCCTCTTGTTATATATATATATATATATATATATATAAAAAACATGTTTTAATTTTAAAATATACTTCAAAAGTAATTTTTTTAAAAATGAAAAAAAAGATATGGAAAAATATTTTGCATATAAATATATTTGTTGTTATTTCTTTGTGGACTACACATTTGCGATTGCCTTGTGGACCATTAGGTTGCAACCTCAAAAGTGAATTCTTACAAGCAGCAGCTGCTTGCCTGATGCCCAAGAAATAGAGCTTTTTAGTCTATGTAAATTCCATAAATGATATTTGAATGTAGATAGTTAAAAAAGAAAGTTAACAAAATGCAGGCCTTAGAATAGAAAATGTCTTAATATCAAATATTAAAATTGCTACTTTTAACTGAATATATGTTACACGATCAATGAGAAGATGATATCATATTAGAAGGAAATAAGTTGATGCAAGTAGACAACTTCAAACAGTGTTTTTCTATTGAATACTATGGAAATCTAGTGGTCATAAAAGTATCTTGTTTGCATCAAAAAACATTAAAAATACAAAAATGTAATATAGCTAAAATATTAAAATTTGTTATTGTTATTATTTGAAATTTAACCACCTTTGTTTTATTCAAAAGGTTATTTTATCTGATCACCATATATATAATAATTGCAATTACTAAAGATTTTTAAAATAAACTTACAATCCATTCTGAAAATCTTTCATGACAATTTTAGTGCTGGTAAATGTTAAGATAGGGAGAAGAGCAAATGGAAGTTGTAGAGACATCAGGACATTAAGAAATTCATTCATTCCAGAAAGGTCATGTACGCCTTTGAAAACAGCCACCAGAACTGTGGGCAGGATAGCAATGGATCGGGTAAGTAAGACCCGTTGCCATCTCTTCCATCGAAGATTTAGAAAACCCTGAAAGTATATAGAAAAATAGGTAGTAAAATAGAAGTAAATGATGAAAGAATACAAATGTTATACTGTAACATTATATTTTTTGGCAGATATATGAAAAAAAGCAATGGATTAAATAGTAGGGCAGACTGGGCTCTCTACCTATGATTGGCAACCAGTCTAGAAGAAGGACAACTCTAAATTCAGAACTTGGCAACCAACAAAGATGGTTAGATGTGGGATGCATATACTACATTTGTAAAACAAACAAAATACAAAACAGATTTCAACAACTATGGATAATTCCACTGGAGGGCAATTATCCACAGTATTGTTGACACCAATGGGCATTGAGCCCAACGAAGGCAAATCGATGGATACAAGAAAAATGCAACAAAGAAAATGATTAAAAAATGCCTTTAAATAAGTAAAATAAACAAAAAAAAAAAACAAATAAAATTCCAAAAATTGTGAGCACAAAAATATCAGAAAAATATTAAAAAGAAATAAAATCAACAAATCTACCAAATATTCATGCTGCAAATATATGTCATTGATTTAATAAGGATTTACATTCTTATAATAAAAAGCATCAGAGATTAATTATCTAAATCATAAATCATTTTGAATATCTGGGAAAAAAATTAGATCACGTCTATATCGTATTTAGTTTATTTGAAAACTTTCAAAGTTTTTTATTTTTTTTTTGTAATGGAAAAATTTAGTATATAATTATACTAACCTCCATGACAAATTGACCAGCATATGTCCCTGTCATTGTCGAGCTTTGTCCAGCTGCCAGGATGCCAACTGCCCAAATATACATGGCAGGTAATCCATATTGACAGCCAAGAAATACTCCCTTGCAGAAGAGAAAGAATTAAAATATTCATAATTAAAATAAATGCAGGTGCGTGCAACACAAAGAATGAAGAAAAATAATTGCTGTTATGATATTTATTAACATAATAGCAATTATTTTTCTTCATTCTTGAAAAAAAAAAATTTGAGTGCTATAAAAATAACACTTATAATATACTCAGAATCAGAAAGTGAAAGCTATAATTACTTGGACATATAATGAGAAAACAGATTTGGAAAATTTAATCTTCACAGAGTATACTAAAGGCAAGAGAGATATAGGTAGGCAGCGAGCCACCTATCTGAGAAGCCTGTTTGAACTGATTGTGGAACAGGGAGAGTGGAAGGTCTTGAGCCTTAGTAAAGAGAGAAAAACCGCTAAGGACCACAAGGGATGGAAATTTTTGAGAGACATGATCACTCATATCCTGAAGGGAAGCAACACATAGAAAAAGAAGAATGAGAAATATTTGCGACGATATGTATGAATTTTCTTTGAAGGATTTTACTTCTTAATAATTTACTAAATCTACAAAATTGTGAAAATCTTTTGTATTAAGTAACTTTTAATAGGGAGAGACAGTTGAATAGGTAACTGTTGAAAGTAACAAGTCTTCTTTTTAAGGGATTTAACTGTCTATACTACATGATTAAAATCAAAACATTGAAGGGACCTGTTATTATTCTATCTCTACATACTACTGGTGTGAGAACTCAACAACAATAAATGAATGACAGTCATTATGAATAGCTCAATATGAACAATTAAGAAAATTAAAACAGTGAACTAAATCATTAAATCAAGTAAATATTTTAAATCTGCAGTAATTAAAAATGTGAAGTTAGTAAATTAAATAACTTTTTTCAATTACTTTATTTTTTTTTTTTTTAATCATTTCAGCCCAAGCAAAGCAATAAAGCCACTAAGATAGAGTACTGTTGTCATATTTGGGCAAGAGCTGCTTAGACCTCACTCTCCAGCTTCTAAAAAGTGTCTCCAAGCCCTTGTGGGTATTAAACTGTTCTCCACCCTTCAACCTCTCTACCACAGGTGGGATATGGCAAGACTCTTGCTGCTCTATCACTACTTCCACAGAAAGTGATCGGACAAACTACATTCTCTGGTCCTGCCAGTTCAAACCTTCATGGCAAGAATACCATGCCACTCACATAGTAACAAACCATCCGCATTCCCTCAATCAGTGAGAAACAAGTTCCACTCAAACAGCTTCTTCCCATGAACCAATTCTGTGGAACCAACTTCCAAAAAGGATGTTTCCCCTGATCACTACAACTTTAACCTGTTCAAGGCTAGAGTTAACTGTTATCTTCCCCTCCTATCTGCACAACTTGCCTCCTAACATAATCCCCTACCTTTAGTGTCCCCTGGGACCTGTAAAAGGTGAACCTTACTGGAAAAAAGAAAAAAAAAAAAGAAAAAGAGAATATGCATTGGGTTACTGAATGTGAGAGAATATGATTGATTTTTTTTTTAACAGCTTATCAACTTTTTGCAAGTTATTTAAAGATGAAAAATATTTTTATATTGTAAGAATTTTAAGGAAATAATGATTTACTGATGAGTGCAAAAGATTTACACTATTTACATCATTCACACCCATCTTTATTGCTATATTCACAATGTTTCTGCTGTTGTACAGTCTCTGACCTTCAGGTGAATATGGCAATAAAGATGAGAACAGTCTGAATGGTGTAAATATTTACAATACCTCAACTCAGAAATATAGACAGATGTTGAGTGTAAGAGAATATGAAAAAAAAGTAAACATTAAAAATTAAAGTGCAAATGTAAATAAACCTATAAAGGCTGATCAATAAGATATTAGCTGAAATGTTTGCTGTATAATATTTCATCTATGTGATTAATGAATAAACATTTGGTTAAGTGTTGACAAGAAAGAAGATCATACTGAAAAATAAATATTTGTTGTGTAAAATAAATGCTTTTTTTCCATCATTAACTTACACACTTATTGAATTATGTATGCTACTTGTAATAAAAAAAAATATAAGTACAAATATGAACAAAGCCTCCAAACATTTATAAATAGTAATAAATAAAATTCTATACTTTTTTTTTTAATCATTTCACTCCAAACAAAGCAAAGTCACTAAGGCACAAGGCATTACTGAGTGTAACAGAATATGAGAAAATTAAAACATTATTAAGGAAAGAGAACATTAAGAAAACAGAAGACAACAATTAACATTGCATTTAAATTTTTGAGGATCAATATTGACTGGAAAGCAAGAAGCCAGAAGAAAGTTACACAAACAAGAAGTGGAAAAAAAATTATTAGCATAGAACTTAGTTACATCTAGCCATTTTAACTGTAAAATCATGAGACCTGACCACCAATCTAGTAGCGCGCTTAAATTCATAAAGTCTAGGTGCCAAGGAGGAAAGGTGATCAGAACAATTACCACCAAAATATTTCTAGAAAAGGCACAGGGAAGTTACATTACAGCGACAGGAAAGTAACTGAAACAGAGATGTTAGGTCAGGACTAATAACATTGCAGATTCTTTTTTGAATTTTATCAAGAAACTCTAAATACAAAACAGAAGCACCAGACTAGATGTGACAGCAATATTCAGTGCATTGAGTTATTTACAAGGCTATACCTATTAATAGGTATGGCTTTGGTTATTTAAAATGTAGCTCTGACTTTGAGATAGTAAATATTTTACTGAAGCATATAATGAAGTTTTTGAGCAAAGAAAATCAGGTATACATTTGTTTGTAAGAATATGGGATCTGGGTCAAATACTAAGAGCATACTTCCTCTGTCAGTATGTCTTTTGAATAACTACACAAAATATACAATATGCTACCAGTACAATATGCTTAATATAGAAAGGGTGGGTAGCTAACATCACTGAATACAATATAACTGATTGAACTGAATTTCTTTTTTTCCATATACATGTGGATTTTTTCCAGTCCAACTGAAGATACTCTGTTTGAATTAAGCCTGTATTCACTGAAATAGTATTTGGAGACATTCACTAATGACATTAACCTATCTCAGTTTGTATGTGCAACAGAACCTGAATCAGAAAAAGAGAAAATATTGATTACATATGTACTTATATAGGTATTAATTTGATAAAAAATTGATGTAAAATATTAAAAAAATAAAATGTAAAAATGGAATACATGAAAAGCAATTAATTGGATGTTGAAATTTTTTTTCTGGCTGAATTCGATTTTATGTGAGCATTATCAAAACATAGCTAAAATAAATGTAAGGAATACCTGTTAAAATGGCAACTCTTCTATTTAAAAAAACACTGAGGTCAATTTGAAAAATTTCCAGTTAATAAAATTGAAAAATATATATATGAACAAATCATGAAGATTTGTACATAAGAAATAAATTAAAATAAATTGTAAATAAAATATCAAATACTCTTCTAGCTTCTTTCTTGTCAGCTACAATATTCAAAAATTTAAATACAATGCCAATTATCATATGTCTTTTTGAATCCTGTTCTTTTATTGTATTTTCTACTCAATAATGATTTCTTACTTTCTTTCACTCTCAGTAAACCCTTGCATCTTAGTGGCTTCAGGTGAAATGAGAAAAAAATAAATAGGGATTAGATATAGGAAAATAAAATGAATAAAAGTTATGATATAAAAGAATAAAGCATATATTAACAAAGAAAATAGTGAACATTTATAATTAAAAATATAATTTATGATTATATATTACTTAAGGAAAGTATAAAATTTAATTGGAATTTATTAAGATGTTTATTCACTATGCATATATAAGAAATACACAAAAGACATTATATATATATATATATATATATATATATATATATATATAATTTATTTGTTTTAAATGTTATTTTAAATGGATACTCATTTGAGTAGGTTCTCTGTTTTTATTTATTTATTAAACAATATATTTATTTACTTATTTATATCTACTAGTCTGAATATTCAAGAAATCTTGTTAGAAAAATAAAGCACATATTTTTCTAACATGATTTCTCAAATATTCAGGCCAGTAGATGTAAATAGATAAATATACTGTTTAATAAATAAATAAAAACAGAGCATCTATTCAACTATGAGTATTCATTTAAAATAATACTTAAAAAACAACAAATTAAAAATGTCAAATTTAATCCATTTCCTAAAAAATAGAGTGGTTGCATGTATGTAATCACAAAACTTTGAAGTAAATATGAGTTAAGTGAAAAAAACTTTCATTAATTATACATATAATTATATATAAATATATATATTGTCATCCACAGACAGATTGTTTCACAGTTCATCAGTGTGGTTAGACATCCGACTGTTTCAAGCTGGGATCGAAACCCAACTGATTTGACTCTACCCCTAAGCTATTGGTGCCCAGCAGAGAGGAAGGTGAATTTTAGCATATATATTTTTAAAACACACCAGTGACTAAGAGAACTCAATTCATTAGAAGAGTCTTGAATTATCAGCAGTAGTAGTCACTGTTTACAAATTCATGGTTTCTCTCCAAAGTACTCAACCAAATTAATTTTTAGGGAGCATGTATATATATATATATATATATATATATATATATATTTTAGCAAATGCAAGAGAAAGCCTTTCCCCAAATCCTTTCATGATGACCATTTGTGCTTGTTGCTGCTGTGTTTTACCAGCAAACCCTTCTATTTTCTCTATCATTCTTATATTGTTTTTTTTTCTTTACTGTTTGCTAACAATTGGACAGCAATGGAGCAATCTTTTACTCCATCTGTTATCGTTTCTTGTGAGGTGTCTCATCCACTACAGAATTTGACCCAACTATTTTACAAAATTTCACCAAATTAGAAACAGCATATTTTTTCTAGAAGGAAACAGCATATTTTTTCTGGAGCAAAGAACTTTTCAGCAAGCTCTTTTGTGTGTGTGTGTGTGTGTGTGTGTGTGTGTGTGTGTGTGCACATCTAAAAGCTTCCACCCCCAGCTTTTTTGGTTTGGATACTGTCATATATATATATATATATATATATATATATATATATATATATATATAATGATCTCTGAGAAAGACAGGTTATGGAAAAATGTAAAAAAGAACTACCTAAGTATTAGGTATCATAAAACAATAAAAAATTATCATTGTTATTGTTGTTGGTGGTAGCAGTATTGCCATTATTATGGTTGCTGGTGTGAGTATTGTTTTTCTGATAATTGGTAGGACTATTTTTCTGGTAATTAATAGGACTATTATTTTTCTGGTTATTGGTAGGACTATTATTTTTCTGGTTATTGGTAGAACTATTATTTTTCTGGTTATTGGTAGGACTATCATTTTTCTGGTTATTGGTAGGAGTATCATTTTTCTGGTTATTGGTGGTATTATTATTATTCTGTTAATGGTAGGAGTATTACTATTATTATTATGGTTATTGATTGGATTATTATTATTATTATTATTATGGTTATTGATAGGAGTATTATTATTATGGTTATAGGAGTATTATTATTATTATTATTATTCTGGTTAATGGTAAGAGTATTATTATGGTTATTGGTAGGAGTATTATTATCATATTTGCTGGTGTGAGTATTATTATTATGGTTGTTGGTATTATTATCATTATTATGGTGATAGCTAGTGTGAACATTATTATTAATATTATTATGGTTGCTGATGGGAGTATTCATACTATTATTATTATGGTGGTTGCTGGTCGAGGTAATATTGTTATTGTTGGTAGTAGTAGGATGATGATGAGGAGGATTTTCAGAATACTTTAGTATACAAAGAAATTGAATATTTGAAATTCATTTACACTCACAACTTACCCCTCTCAGTATGTCAACTTCAGTGATTGTAGTCTGAAATAGAAAAAGAAGGAAACTGTAAATTCTTGCAATTTTAATAATCAATACTTTAACTGTCTTTTCAGGTTGCTAAAATTCTTCCAATGACTTGACAACTCTAATTATTGTTTAGATTATGCAATATATAATACAGTAATGAAATGATTAGTAAAGAGGTGAAAGGATTTTTTTCCTTTTTAATATATCTGTAATTAACAAACAATTGGTGCTGATTTAGGATGTGTCTTACTGATCAGTTTCTGCTTTAATGTGTTTCATACCATCACATTTGTATCCTACATTATTAAGGCAATGTCCTGACTTTTTCTTGATATGTTAAAAGACATTCAGAATGTTCTTATTTAAAGGATTCAAATATCTTGTATGATTTTTTAGTCAAATTTCTTATTTTATAATTGTTTTATTTTAAATTTTATAATACAACAATAAACGGTATCCCTCCTTCCATTTTTGCTTTTCCCCTAACATTAGATAATGTAGGATACACTGATAAGTAGGACACATGCTAAAGTGGCACCAAACAATCTTCTTTATCTTAAAGTTAAACTCCACTTCATAGTTGAATTAGAATTAATTAATAAAAAGAAAGAAATGGTAGAAACTATGTGTCAGTATAAATAATTTATGAAATTTGTGCAGAAAGTTCCCAATCCCTGGTTTTCTAAAAATCTACAGATTAAATACACAGTTGAAAACTTGTTTTGAATAAACAAAAAAAAAACACCAGGAACTTTTGTGCACACCTAACAGGGTAAGAAATAACTGCGCAAGACTAAATGAGAGCAAGGCAAGATATCCCTCAACATGAACAGTGAAACAAGAACAATCTATGTAGATTAAATAAAGGGTTCAATTTCAAATTCCTTGAAGGTTGCTGGGATTGATGTACACTTGAAGACGGATAGAGGACACAATGGCCAAAATGTCATGATAATAATATCAAAGATGAAGAAAATAGTTCAAGTGTAAACGTAAATAACCTTATAAGGGTTGATCAGTAAGTTATTAGCTGAATTTTGACTTGAAATTTTTGCTGTATAATATTCCATCTATGTGATTAACAAATAAACATTGGGTTAAGTGTTGACAAGAAAGAAGATTATACTGAAAATAATTATTTGTTGTGTAAAATAAATACTTTTTTTCCATCATTAAGTTACAGACTTATTGAATTATGTATGCTACTTGTAATAAAAAAAAAGGAAAAAAAGATATAAGTACAAATTTAAATAAAGCCTCCAACCATTTTGTAAATAGTAATAAATAAAATTTGGCAAATTTGCTCCCCCACCAAAAAGAAGTCACAAAAGGACGGTTTTTATCTTGATATTGCTATTATTTTAACTACCTTCATTCTATAAGTAATGTTTATTGTTTTAAAAAGCAATAATTAGAATTGTAATAAAATCTAAACATATGAAAGTGAATTTATACATTTTCTTTGTTCTTCAGAATTGACAACTAATATAATAAACACTATTTACTTATTTATTAGATCTTTTATTTACACTATTATATTGTTTATTGGAATGTTGTAAAAAATTATTTCAATATGGAATGCCAGAGTTTATAAGACAAGTGAAATGAAATGACACTAGAATTGGACTTCACCATTATGAACTCTTTCCAGTGAAGCAAAGAATTGGTTCACATGAGTACTAATTTAAATTAGAGCAACTGAAAGTGACAGTCAATGATAGGTATTGATCCAGAATTAGTTAACAGTGAAGGTATAGCATTACATCAGGTTGATTGATTGATTTTTTTTTTATGGCCTATTTCTCTGGAAAAGTGTAAAAGGCAGCTAGAGCAGTTCTTTACTGAGTGGGATTTTTTTTTCTTAACAGGAAACAATTATCTTAGCTGGGAAGTTTTCACTTATTTGGCATTTTCGCCAAATATTGCACTTTCAAATTTCACCCTGTACAAGGCCTAGAGGCCACACAAGGTAGAGTTTTATTTCAATTTTCTACATATTTCTCTTAATAAAAAATTTTGTTTTCTTGGAAAAATATAAATGGCAGCTAGAGCAGTTCTTTGCTGAGAAAGACAACAATTTCTGAGTCAATAGAATTATGAAGTTGGCTGAAAGATGAATCACAAAACGTTGTTCAATAAATTTAATATCCAAAACAAAATTGTCATATTTTTACTTAGTAAACCAAATGAATGTTTTTATTTTAACCAAATAGCAAAAATCAATTTTATGAAATGTTTTATAATATATACTTACATTAAGATCATAAGAATATTTAACATCATTCTTTATGCAGTTTTCGTACTGTAAAAAGAAAACAAATGAAATAATTTCATAATTATTGTTTTTTGTGATATTATAGAAATTCATGTAATATAAAAAAAGAAGCAAAAATATTTAATTACAAACCATAAAAAATAATAAATATCAAATTAATATAATAATTAGTGAACCACAAAATTAATATTTCTCTGGCCCATTCTTCATGTCTAATATTGAAATAACAATACATTAAGGGTCCTGCCTTCAGTAATTCATGGACATATCTGCTATTAATAACAAAACCTTAGAGATTTTTATTTTAAATATACATTAAAAGCAGTCTTGTCTCTTATTCCATATCATGTAGGAAGATGTCTAAATACCTACAAAAATAACATGCAGGGTGAAGAACTTTTTCTTTAATAAAAATTATTACAGAATGTGTTTTATTTGTAACAGTGTTTCTAAACATTCATTTTTTTTTTCACTTCAGAGTGCACTTTTAGAATAGCTAAATGTCTGAGACACACTTTGAATTTTAATAAGGAATCATTAGTCATGGAATTTGATAAGACAATAATAAAGAAGTCTCCTGAAGTGAGCATTTATTTTTAAGACATTACATTGTATATTTAAGTCTGCTTTTGTAAAACCCATTTTTTTACAAAGAAAATTACCTTTAATGGATGTCATTTCTGGTTTAGCATTCCCAAAGCGGATTAGATGTACACTTTTCATTTAAAGAGATTTATGAAGAATCAGCTATTTTTTTTTAAGAGAGGCTGATAATGACTGATTTAAATCTCCTGTAGAAGGCAAAAGGTAAAGGATTATCCACTCCTTAAAAGATTAAGGAATTTAGCATCCAGTTTAAAATATCAAATGACAAAGACTCAATTTGACATGGAAGCCATGTGCTTGATGTCTCTAGATTTTTAAAAATATAGATTTTTTAATAAAATATAAAAATAATTCATAAATTACTCTTCTGTTAAATGGGGGCACACCTGAATACATTTCAGTGCATAATAGTGTACCCAGGTGTAACAGTTGGGAGACACTAATCTATAATATGAAACACAATGTAACTTTATATATTTATCAGACCTGAAATTTGATCTCCCCTTCTTAGTAATGAGATATTCTGTTGTGGTAACAGTAAATACAGTGTGCATCAGAAATATCTCCCACATAATGTAAGATATTAACTAGATGAAGACACCATTGCCACTAATGTCTTGGGAGATATTTCTGCTGGACACTGCATTACTTCATGCCACTAAGCAAACATGCCTAGTATTGCAATAACAGAATACCTTATTAGTAGGGAAACTCAAGCTACTAATATGTTTTTATTTGTTTTAATTTTCTTTGAATATTTTGAATTAAACTGTTTTAAAAAAAAAAAAAAAAAAAAAGAAAAAAAAAAGGAGAATTTTTCTTGCATGTAACAATTGTACAAATAAAAATCCCAGATTACTCATATGAAAAATGTAGCCAGTGCAATTGCAAAATTACTTAAATATTGCCATTGTTTTTTGATGGTTTATGTAAACTAGTATTGGGTTGGTCAAAAAATTTGTAAATTTTATGCTTAATAAGCAAACATTTTCGCCAACTGAGTATAACCACAACAGAGATGATAATCAAAATTACACAACTGCTTATTGAACTCTTATTGTAGTGATATGCAAATTAGTATGATTTGCATATGAGCAGGTAGCTCATAATATAAATGGACAACAACTAGAACGGAAGTCGAATGCTTACTTAGCAATATACACGACATAACAATGGCGTTGCCGATAGGATACTCTTTGGTCCTTGAAGACCCAGAATACATAGATATGTGGATTCGTTGCTTTGCTGCTAATGCAAGATGTAAAAAGTTGAAAGACAACAAAAACACAGGAGGGGAAAATGAAATCAGTGACTTGTTTATGGCTACCGCTGGTTGTAAAGCGATTATGAAGGTTGCTACAATGGTTTACCCTCGAGAACTAGAAGAAATGACTTTCAAAGAAATAAGTCAGGTTATTAAGGGAAACATGAGACCAAAGAAAAGACTGGTGATTACAGAAAGGACCAAGTTTATGGCAATGAAGCAGGAAGTGGATGAACCGATAGTAAAATATTTACATCGGTTAAGAAGTGCAAGTAAATACTGTGAATTCGAAAAACTAGGAACAGGAGAGCAGACAACGGAAGAAGAATTAATCCAACTAAGATTAATTGAAGGTATGCATAATTCAGCACATAGATATAAGTTAATGGAACAGTTACAACTTACAAACATGCCTTTGAATATGTGTATAGAATTTATACAACAGCAGGAATTAATACATACCTACAACCAAAATAAAAATAAATCCTACGAAGAAATAATGGCTGAAACATATACGGTACAAACAAAAAGAAAAAAATTGTACGTACTGTGGAAAAATTCATGAAATGAAAAAAAAAAAAATGCCCAGCCTTTGGAAAGACGTGTTCAAAGTGTTTAAAAAAAAAAATCACTTCAAAGAAGTATGTAAAACGAAAAATGTGGAAAAAGAGTAGAGGATGAAAATAGACAGATTTTAATGTAAAAAGGATAATATACAAAATACTGGATCTAAGAATGGAGATACAAAAATAAAAGTGAAAATCAATGACTGTATTATCGAAATTAAATCGACAAAGGTAGTGAGGTCACGATATTACCCTGAAATTTGTGGGAAAAAATGGGAAAACCATTTTTAAAAAAACCCAACGTACAACTACGTCAGTTTGATGGCTCGATTATAGCAATTATGGGTTACTTTGAAGGTTCAATAGAACTAAAAGAAAAATATGAAATAGTACCCATTATAGTTACAAATTGCCGAAAAATGCATGTACTACTGGGGAATGACGTGTTAAAAATAAATTCAACGAAGTTGATTAATGAGATAGAAATAGAAAAAACAGGAAAATTAAAAAATTATGAAGCTAGCCTGAAATTAAAAGAAAATGTTTCCCCCTCCTACTACGAAGTGAGAAAAATACCAGTGCATTTATTACCGTTGGTAATAGCTAAATTAACGTAAAGCTAATAAAGGAAGACTTATTAGAACCTGCCCCTCCAGGAGGAAGTCAATGGGCATCACCCATTGTGGTATTGAAAAAAAAGATGGTGACCTGAGAATTTGTGGAGATTATAAAATAGGGGTGAACCATAAAGTTTGTGCTGACTCCTATCCTATTCCGAATGTGGAAGTAGCTTTACATAAACTTGCTGGAATGAAAGTATTTTCGAAGATAGACCTAAAATCAGCTTACCACCAAATACCGATAAATGAAAATTTTAAAGAAGTGATGACCATAAACACACCTATAAGCCTGTTAAGGTGGAAAAGAATGCCGTATGGCATAAAAACGGCAAGTGCAATTTTTCAAAAAGCTATTGAAAAAGTAATAGTAAATGTTGAAAATACCATCTGTTATCAAGATGATATATGTGTTGGAGATTTAAATGAAGATGATTTAAAGAAAAAAACTGAAAATATATTGAACCGGCTAAGAGACGCTGGTATGACAATAAATACAAAAAAGTGTGTAACCAACAGTAATGAAATATCATTTTTGGGTTACTCAATATCAAAGGAAGGGATCCTAAAAGTTGCTACACCGAAAAATAAAAAAGAGTTGGAGTCCTTCTTAGGTTTGGTAAATTTTTATAGAAAATATGTACCAAAATATAATGAGTTGACAGAACCATTTGCTAAGTTAAGAAAAAAAAATGTGGAATTCATTTGGTTAGAACACCAACAGAAAGCCTTTGAAAACTTAAAACAGATTCTGGCAAAAAAGCCAATAGTACAAATTTTTGACCCTAAGAAGGACATAACTCTAACTACTGACACTAGTGAGCAGTCCATATCTGGTATTTTGTCACAAGATGGGCATCCCATAATGTACTTATCGAGGAGATTAACAACAACAACTGAACACAATTATTCGAATATAGAAAGGGAGGCACAAGACAGTTTTTGATGGGGAAAAAAATTCTTGTTGAAAAGTGATCACAGACCACTGGAATTTATTTTCAACCCAAGAAAAGAGCTACCGAAAGTTACAACGTCCAGAATATTGCGTTGGGTGATTAGACTGATGGCGTTCGACTTTAACATTGAATATGTTAAAGGGAATACGATACCACACGTTGATGCCTTATCTAGATTGAGGTTTTATAGAGAAGAGAAGGACAAAAACGACGAGGAATTTGAAGACACATTCTTGCACCTCGTAGAAACCGATGTAATATCTGTAGATAAAATGGCTACTGAAACTACAAATGACCCAGTGTTAAATAGAATAATGTCGAGGATAAAACAGAATCGCTGGGGAAATTGTTCAATGGCTGAAAGAACATTCAAAGAAATTAGACATAGAATGACTATAGAAAACGGGATAATATGTAAGGGAGACTTGGTAGTTCCCCCAGAAACACAGAGGAGACAGATTAAAAAAAGTGTACACGATGACGTACATTGTGGAGTGGCAGCTACGCAAAGAAGATTAAAATTGGAAGCTTGGTGGTCAGGCTACTCAAGAGACGTAGAAGACTACGTAAGAAGATGCAAAAAAATGCACAGAACTCAGGAATTTTAAGCAAAAGAAAATACATGTATGGCCCCGAGAAGTAGAACCATAGAGCAGAGTACACATGGACCATGCCTATGTCAATGGGATAGGACTATTATTAATATTAGTAGACACATATTCAGGTTGGCCTGAAGTGGTGAGAGTACCTGATAAAAAAAGTACCACCATAAAACAAATATTAAGAGTAATATTTTCGAGGAATGGGACACCAAGAACATTGGTGACTGATAATGCACCAGAATTTGTGGATGCTGATTTGCATGAATGGTTAAGAAAAATAGGATGCACACCTTACAAGACCCCTCCCTACCACCCTCAAAGTAATGGGATAGTCGAAAGGATGGTCCAGACGGTAAAGAAGGGCATAAAAGCATGCTTGCAACAGAAGGAGGAAGTCGATACTTTTCTACCAAGACTACTATTAAGTTATAGAACAATTCCACATGCAGGTAGGCCGGAAAGTCCATCTGCCTTAATGGGCAGACAATTAAGGTCCCCTTTGACAATGTCATATGCCACAAATCAAAAAGATGTGGTACAAAAGAAACAGGAATATGCAACCCGAGTCAGCCAATTTATTATGCAGAAAGGACATAATACTGCAATATTAAATAAAGAAAATGGGAACAGTATTCTAGCTCATGCTGACCAAATAAGATCCCAAGGAGAAGAATCGGATGAGGAAATGCCTTCAGAGATGCCCATTATTGATGTAACAGAAGAGTTAATGCAGAATGAAACTGCGGAGGAAGAAGTAGAGAGGGATGAGTTAGAGGAGGAAGAAGTAGAATGGGACAAGTTAGAAGAGGAAGACCAGAGTATGCAAGAGGAACAGTTCGATTATAGGGAAAGACGTGATAGATCTAGATCTCCAAGGGAAAGGAGAGAGATAAAGGAAGATGTTCAGGAGGGCACAAGAAGAAGTACAAGAAGTACTCGCGGCATAAGGCCCCTCTGTTATAGGGAGATATAGTGATATGCAAATTAGTATGATTTGCATATGAGCAGGTAGCTCATAATATAAATGGACAACAACTAGAACGGAAGTCGAATGCTTACTTAACAATATACACGACATAACACTTATGCTTATAGGAAAAAGAAATTCTGGTATGTTAAACTTCAATAAAATGGCATCATTTATTTATGTCTTTAAATATTTTACTACCCAGCTTATTTCTAGCTCACAGATATATAGATAGTAACTTTGCAATTGCTTATTTGTGCTTAGAGAATATCATTTTTTAAAAGCTTAGATAAACTACTATTTACTAATAATGGGAACTAAAAAGAACTGGAAAATATTTTTAGTAAACTTTACAGAACTCATTGAAAAAACAGGGCTACACAATTTGTTCTGCCTTCCAATTCATATTTTGTGTTTCTGGTTTGTTTCTTTATTTCATTCCCCAACTGACAGATAATTTAACCAATTAATGAATTCTGACCCATTTTGAGGACAGTGGGTTTGAATAAGTGGGCATTAATTTTTCTTTTATTAATCATTTCACTCCAAGTAAGGTAATAAAGCCACTAAGATGCAAGGGGGTTACTAAGAGTTAAACAACATGAGAAAAAAACATTAAGGAGAGAGAACAATAAAAAGACAGGAATTAAGAAAACAGAAGATAACTAGCATTGCATTTAAATTTTAGATCAAATTTTACTTGAAAGCAAGCTGGAAAAGGGTTCCACAAGGAAGAACTACGAGAGAAGAAACTTAGCATAGAAATTATGGTTATATCTAACCATTTCAAGTTCCTGCCAAAGAATTTTAAATATTCAAATATTTAAAGTTGTTCAATGATCAAAATGGAACTACTGAAAAATATACAAATATGCCAAGTAAAATATTACTTTATTAACATTATGAAGATTTGTATAAGAAATATTCAAACAACTACCATAATTGATAGCATATGACACTCTTCTGAATATGAAAGCTATGGTAAATACCAGGACAGACTGGATACTGTAGCTTTGGGTAACAAACAGTCTAAAAGAAGTACAACACTGAATTCATAACTTCCAACTCTGAGTTAAATAACCTCACCAACCCACAACTGGTCAAGCATGGTGATTATGGCCACACCCTGAAGATATGATCCATCAGAGAAGGGTTCCTCCAACAGGAGTGAGAAATCCCTGGATTTGGATGGAGAAGTAAGTATTTAATGTTATCAAACTATGAAATAATAATAAAGAAAAAAAAAAAGACTAAACATGAAACTAAAGCAACAGAGAAATGTTCTTTTTTTTAATAATTATATTGTTGTAATTTACAAGAGAAAAGTAAAGGAGTAAACATTAACCTAAGGGAAATCTCAACATCACATATATTTTAGTTACTTTTTTTATATACATCATTTGTACCCTTGAAATGTTCTATCTTCATTTTTAGCAAAGGACGGACAAGTCAATTTATAAATAGGATAATAACTGTTTATACAAACATACCACTACTGTAGAATTCTTGCCATAGTAACCTTCAGCAAACACGGAAACTACAAACATGTTTATGATGAAAGATATAAGCAGGGCAATGGCTGCTTCAATGAAGTAATACATGTTTGCTTCCTTCACTTTTTTAATATTACTCCGATCCACATCTCGAGACTGAAAGTAAAAAAATATATGCCACAAATTATCATAAGATGAAAAAAAAAAAAGATGAAAAAAAAAAAAATGAAAAAAGATGAAAAAAAAAGATGAAAAAAAAAAAAAATGAAAAAAGATGAAAAAAAAAGATGAAAAAAAAGATGAAAAAAAAAAGATGAAAAAAAAAAGATGAAAAAAAAAAGATGAAAAAAGATGAGAAATAAAAAAGATGAAAATAAAAAAGATTTTAAAAAGATGTTTTTCCTTCTTATTTCAACTTCAAAAGATTAAACACTTCTCAAATTTTTACTGATACTCATAAAGAATGAGTGATGTGTCTATTGCAATTATTTAAAAGATATCTTTTTCATGCTAAAACAAAGTCAGTTGTTAGAGAATTGATGTTATAAATCAGGTATCTATTTTTATTTTTCATTGAATGTTTCAACTGCACTGACATAGTACAAAAATAAATCAATAGACTTGACAAATAATTAAGAGAAAAATGGCAAATTTGAGATATGGGGCTTTATGAGAATTAAGATATAAAATTGAGTGTATATAATTCAAAGATGGATTCACAAATAAAAAAAAAAACTTGTTTATTTAATGATTTCTTAAATATTACAGCTTTTTCTATTAATATTTTATAACATATTTTTTTCTGTATTAAAACATTCATTCACTATGTTATGTATAGAACACAGATAATTCTACTGGTAGAAGTTAAAAAAAAATGAAATATAATCATGATTGTATTTTAGGACAACTACATTTAGTAAAATATTAACTTTTATCATTAACCATTGGTATTATCACTAACAGTCATCTGTTTAACTTTATTTGTGTTTTTAAATATTCCTAAGTAAATATTCCTAGAACATGAAATTTAATTTTTTATTTTTGTCTAAAATTTATTTTCATAAGTTTTCCTAAGAGTTGAGCATGCAAAAAGATTTTATGATATATATTTGGTTGGATTGATGTGTGTTTGTGACCCTGGGTTTCACACTTTTGCGATCATCAGACAAACTGATTAACTTTTTAAATTTTGGGTTTATGTAGATTGCATGTATTGGTGTTATTACGGAAGTGGGGGGGCAGAATCATCATTGTGATGTCACTCATGCAAACGCAAACATAGATGCATGTCCGTACATCCGTTGAGGTACGCAAACACACATACACATTCGCTTGCCCGGCGGGGCTCATACAAACATAAACATGTGGACAGTATGGGATTTGACATATGTATGTATATGTGTACTGTTGTCTATATACATACGTATGTTGAAATTCAAAGATTGGAAGTGTAGCAAAAATTTCTCATGAATGTATACATGTCAGCAATCAGACCATTTTTCTATTCTTTCGCTGAATAATATTTCCTCGCACACATGTATATATGTGTGGTGGGGTCTGTGTAAAATTATGATAGGCAAAAATTGCTATTATTTTTAATTTTTTAAGATTGATTTGTTATTATTTTAAAGCTGTTTATTTGCTTGTTTTTGATGACTACGTATATGTAACTGGTAGAAATTGCAGTTTGTAATACTTATTGATTTTTATATGGTGGTATTAAATATGCTGGGGGAGGAGGGAGTAATTTACGTTAATAATTATAGTGGATTTACATGGTAATAGTAGATGTAAGGTGGTAGTAATGGTGTTGGTGGGGTTGGTGGTAATGATAATATTAGTAGCTAATAGTTATTGTAAAGTGGTAGAAGTGATTGCTAATGGTGGTGCAATGATAATAACAATAAATGTATATGGCAGCAATATTCTAAGCATGGATGAATGGTAGACTTATAGATATTCAAGATAGATTCCAGAGAGAAAAATAGTCTCACCCAGCACAGTGAACAGACTTTCTTAGCAGCAGATCTAATGATGGATTCAATGTAGTCTTTCCACCTTGTGTCAGCTGAGAACATTAGCCTGAGAAGGCACAATGCATCACTTTCTTGAAGGATAGCATCAGCCATGCTGATAGAAAGAACAGAGGGTCTCTCAGATGGTTCATGGAGAGCAGTTTATTTGGTGGGGAGGTATTAAAATTGACAAGCCATCTTTTGTCCCAGTTAACAATTGATTATTTTATTGTTGGTTATTATTACTGTTTTCTTGTGTTTATCTGTGTGTAAATGGTTTGTTAATTTATTTATTTATTTACTTGTAGTGATATGTAAATGAGGTATTGTATAAAAGGCAGTATTGCTATAACTATGGAAGAGTTATCGTTTCTTGATGAAACTACATGTGTCAGAGAGAATGCCTATCATAACAATGTGGTATCATCGATCAGTTAATTAATCACTATTGAGGATCCTGAATATGTAGAAACCTGACTTAGGTGTTTCACAGCATCAGCAAAAGTAAAGAAATTTGTTTGTTTGGGGTTTTTTTTGTTATTTTTTAATCCTTTTTCTCCAAGTAAGGCAACAATGCCACAAAAACACAAGTAGATAGGATAATAAAATTCAAGATTTAGGAAGAGAGATAGCAACTGATATTGCATTTACGTTTTTGAAGATCATAGGTAACAGGGAAGCAAGGAACTGGAAGAGAATTCTACAGGTGAAAATTGCAAGAAAAGAAACTATTAGAATAGAACTTATGGTTACATCCAGCAATTTCAACAGTAAAATAATGAGACCTAGTATGCTTAATTTCATGAGGTCAAGGTATCGAGGAGAAATCATTAGAACAACTGCTATGAAAATATTTATAGAACATTCAGAGGGAAGCCATGTCACAGTGGTAGGAAAATGATTAGTCAAGATTCCATGTCAGGAGCACTAGTATTACAGACTCTTTGTCGAGAACCTTGAGGCATATAGCAGGAGCACCAAACCAGATATGACAGCAATATTCAATGCACAGATGAACGGTAGATTTATAAATGAGCAAGATGGATTCTGGAAAAAAAAATTGTCTGGCACAACACTTTCCTTAGCAACAAGCCAAGCAATTGATTCCATATATCAGTGGAAAATGTGAGAGACTAATGTTATAAAAGACATGTGGTAGCACAAGAACAAACGAAAGTAAAATACTGCCAGTGAGGCAGAAAGAAAAGATGTATTAAAATAAAATGCTTTATATTGCCAATATAAAGTATCAAGGAGGAATGTCTCTTTGTGGGCAAGGGAAGTGACCTGGAGGTTGAAGAGAGCTGGTTCAGGCCTGACATTGAAGCTTATGTTGGGTCAGTTGACTGAGGCTATGGTTGGGGTTCAGTGATAGCTTGGCTATTTGTTGTAAGCAGAGTCCTTTTAAGCAGTCAGGATGGATGCATGATTTGGCATTTTTTGTCATGCTTTAGCTTTAGTGGCAACATCCATTATTGACACTTTCTAAGTTGTATTTTATATTGAGGTGGGGTATTTGTTTTGTGAGCCAGTTGTGATGCTTGGAGAACAACTTTTTATATTTTCAATTTTTGCTTCTTAGTGTTCACATCCAGCTATCAGGTTTTGATGTGGAGTGAATCAGAAATCTAATTTGAAATAGAGTATAACATCTCATTCTGATTCATAGGTAATAAGTGGACATTAGTGAAAAGGATGTATTTTTGTCAGTTTGGTGGGATTCTACTATTGATACTAGTGCATGATGAAGTCTTTGAATTGTGTTAGAATTTTTCCATGTGTTTTTATTTTTGGAATTTATTTTGAAGTACTTTTGAGTAGTGCTTGAGTAGTTTCACCAAAACTGGAGTCTTGTGTCTTTATATTCTCCAAAGACAAAAATGGAGGTGGCAACTTCAATGCTGGTTAAAATTCTGCAAACACAAGGTGGGGAAGTTTGTGCGTTGCAAATAATTCAGTCACAGTACAAGGTGATGGACTCGGTCAATTTTATCATTTTGTTTGAACAAACAAATATTAGGATGATGACTGTGTAGGGACATGCTGGCTGTGCTGTTGACTGAGGCAGATTTGAGGAATTTGATCCATTTGCAATTCTTGTCTTCACATAATATGTAAAGAAAATTTTTAATTGTGCAATGTTGCTGCTCCATGTCATGAAAGCGTTGTTATATCCAGGGACAGGGAAAGTCCTATGCGATCAATGCTAGTCAACAAATGTATGTAGGTCTTGCCTGTGAAATAAGTTCCACAATTGAAAGACACAATATGGGGTTTCTCCCAGTGTCAAAGGAAGAAATGATAGAGTCCTTGAACAGCATTGATTGCACAGTCTCTGGCCGTTAGATATCAACTGAAGCTATCCAGAATTGTGAAAATATGTATCATTTGCCTTTGGAGATGGGCAATGTGACAAAGGCTATATAGAATACTATGTAGAATGACTGATGGAGCACTTACCATAGTTTCCCTTGTTTCTTGCACAGGTAGTTCAGGAATCAATGTTTATCTAAAGAAGCCATGCAAAATGAGATACTTAACAAATTCAGAGTTGATCAGGGCCTCTAATACTATGCCAAAAAGAGGTCAAGGAATAATAGGACAATAATTCGAGAGATTAGAAGATTCAGAGTTCTTAAAGACAGGAGCTACAGAAGAGGATTTCCAACAAGCTGGTAAGCAAGAATCAGCAAGACATGTGTTGCAGTTTGGCAAGAACAGAAGCCATTTCAGGAGCACATTTCCTTAGGTTAATTGCAGGACTACCATCAAGTTTGCATGCCTTGTGAGGATCTAGTTTGGAAAAGCAAATTCCCCCAAATTATGCCTAGCACCTGTTATTGCTATTTTCCTGCATTAAAAATAATTATTCTAAATTCTCCATCACACCTGTATTTTTCATTACAAATATTTATTTTGTAATTTTTACTTCTTGTATAGGCAGCCATATTTGCTGATTAATAGGTGTTAATCCCCATTCTGAAAATAAAGTCATATGCACAAATTTGTTTTTCTCTTCTAATCATTATTTCAGAAAGTAAACATAACGTCTTTAACACATAATAGCCTTTCTTACTTACCTTGACTAAAGCAGAATGCAAAAATATATTGTGTGGCATTATAACAGCACCAATGATCCCAACTGCATAAGTCAGTTGTGTGTAATCACAACCTGAACAGTAAGGAATGAATAAGCCTTTTAAGACTTCTACTTGATTCGGAGCAGCAGTACCATACTAAAATTTAAAAAAAATAAAAATATTAGAGACAATATTCTATTACACTAGAAATATTTTTTCTGTTAAATGACAGCAAGGCAATAGAGCCACTAAGATGCAAGAGGTAAAGAATATGAAAAACAAAAAAAAACACACATTAAGGAGAGAGAACAATAAAAGAACAGGGATTAAGAAAACAGAAGATAATGATTGACATTGCATTTAAATTTTTGAAGACCAAACTTGACTGGAAAGCAAGAAACTAGAAGAGAGTTTCACAAATGGGAAGTGTGAGAGAAGAAACTGTTAGCATAGAACTTACATTTACATTCAACCATTTCTATTGTAAAATGAAATGACTTGCTGCTAATCTAGTACTGCACTTAAAAACTTAAAGAGCAAATTTCATCAGAAGAATTACCATGAAAATATTCATAAAAAAAGGTACAGGGAAGCCACATTACAGCAGTGGAAAAGTAACTGAAGCTGGGATGTCAAGTCAGAACCAATAACATTACAGATTATTCTTTGTATTTTATCAAGAATCTCTAAATATAGAATAAGAGCACCAGTCCAGAAGTGGCATCAATATTCAAAGCATGGATGAATGGTAGATTTATAAATATGTAAGATAGATTCTGTTGAAAAAATTTGTCTAGCATGACACAATGAACACTTTCCTAACAGCAAATCTAGTAATTGATTCAATATAATCTTTCCACTTCATGCTAGATGCCTGGTAAGTGGGTAATAATCAAGAAGTGAGTACATTTTTTTTTTACATTTTGCAGATTTAAATTGTCTTAATATTTAGGAAGTTACATTAAAAAGAAGAAAAAAAAATTGTCTTGGACAAAAAAAGCAGGTTAAATATGATAAAAAAAATTGTGTTAATTTAACGTAATTTTTTGTGATAGGAACCCCAAATCCACTTGGTCATTTTTTAAAAAGAGTGTCAAGTTAAATCTGTGTGTCCTTTATAAAATTAATTTCAACAATATTCCAATGACTTTTCTAGCAACAAGAGGCAGAAAAAGTAATTATCCAGAAGTGATCATCTAAAAATAAATGATTAAATATGTTAACTTCAAACAATCATAACTTGAACTTTGCTAGAAAAGTTAAACCAGTTTTGAAATCCTGAGACCATTTACTACCAAAGTAGATATTAGCAATATATCACTTGGGAAATGTGAGCCCCCAATGTATTGATAATATTTTTATAATTAGAAACCTATTCAAAACCCAAACAAAAGGTGGGCTTCTTACCTCATATCCAAATGTCAATGCCATTACTGCTATTAAGAAACCAAAAAAAGCTTCTAACTTTCTTAGTCCATATTTATCCAGCAGTAGAAAGGTGAAAGTATCAGTGATTGTGATCAGGACACCTCCCCACAATGGAATTCTGAAACAAAATCAATCAAGCTAATGAATAAAAAAATATCTCTTACTCATTTCCATAAAAAAATGAATCAAAGAAAAATACTTTTATATTTATTTTCAATTAACAAGATGAAAAACAAAAGTATCTAACATTTTTTTTGTTTCTTTACAAAAGAACTTTCTCAAATAAAGAATATTTACTTTTAACAATGATCAAGTTTGAATTTGCAATCAATTTAGAGTAAATACATTTACTATTTTGTCTAGCATATATCATATTTAACTTTATTTCATCTACAAATATCTTAAATCCTCACATTCAAAATTGAATTTACTTTGAATAGGGTGCATAGTGTTAATTACTGGCATTAAAATAGTATACCAAACAATCTATATTATAAGGATCTCGTCTTTGTATATTTTTGTGCATTTACCATAATGCAGCAAAAATAGCAAATTGTAGTTTTTTTTAGCATAATACTTTAAAATACTGAGAATAAAGCAATTTAAACTTCAATTGGGTCAATCATCTTTAAGTATAAATTGATTAATAAAATAAAATAGAATAAAAAATTTGTCTGAGGGAAATGATGGCAGGTTTTCATTCCTCATTACCAAGTCTTAACTCAAGATGAGTGAGAGCATTTCACCGGACAATAGGAAGATTCATACTGATGAAAAATTTCAATAAACTTCAATAATGGCAAGAAGAGAGACAAGCCTGATACTGCCACTGCTTAGAAAAAATCCATTAAGCTGAGGAGTGGGAGTCTAATAATCTTCAGAAATTTATTAGCCTAGGATGGTGAGTTCAATCTTTGGTAGGACCACAAGAGTCAGCGTAGTTAACAGAGTGTTTGCTGCTAGTATATGAAAAGTTAATTTTTTTATACTCCCAGAAAGGAATCCAACCAAACTTTGTATAAGATCTCTGCAGTACCCAAATTTACTTGAGAAATAAAAAACGAATTTTAAAAAAAATTCATAATCAGCAAGATAAAACAAATCAATGTGAAAAGCAAAACTTCACAAAATCAAAATTTTAAGTTATTTACTCGTTGTATCCATTGCATAATCAGAAGCACAGACCTTTAAAAACTTCCAATGCATTTTAATCAGAGCTTTATTTAAAATATATAAAGTAAGCATATTTTTCAAGGCGTACATTTATATTCTTTTACAGAAATGAATTTTAATAAATTGTTATAAAATGAATCCTAAAAATGCTGCAATCCTGAAGATGGTCATGCAAGTAATGTAACAGATAACATCAGAGAAAGGGAAATCAATGAGACAACATTTAAATTCCAGCCTCCAGCATTCACTTTCACACAAATACCCTTAGTAAAGGTAAGAAATGAATTTATGCTGTTCTCCTGAAACTATGGGTTAAATATTAACAGGGTAGAATGGACTCTTCAGCCATAGAGGAAATCAGTTTAAGAAAAGAAAAACTCTTAACTTCAACCATTCCACTATCCCTACCAAGTCATTATGGTAATACCCAGATAAAAATAATAATAATAATAATTATAATAATAATAATTCAGTGGAGAGCCATGATCACCTTCATCATGAAGAGACTTGGCATTTTATATATACATTTTGGTCACCTGACAATCATGGTAGTGTGAGTGAAACTTAAGTAGCAGTGCAAACTTTATGTCATTCCAAGTCATGACATGGAGAAGTGTAATTGCTTTGTCTTCATAACTTATACAGAACATTGTTTATTATTGTTTAAGTAGGTATCTGTCTTTTTTTCTTAGTTTATGTTTCATTTTCCCTTTTTTCTATCATCTATTTCAAATATGTGTATTTACTAACATTTGAAGTAACACACACATACATGCATACACATATATTTTATATACCCATCTACAAAAACATCTGTTGGTAATTCCCATTTCTCTGTTTGTTCATTGGGCTGTTGATGAATTACACAGGTGTGTCTGAAAATTACGAACATAAAACCTTTCTCTCCCTGCTTGATTTTTGTCATATGGTTAATATTTAATAAATGTTTATCATGCTGATTTCATTGGTACCCTTTCATTTGTCTTTGTTTTATTAACCAACATATATATATATATATATATATATATATATATATATATATATATCCTGAAGATTGTTGAATAGCAAATAGGGAACTATCTTTCAGTTTGTTCATACCATTTTTGTAATAATTCAATTTTTTACATTTCTATTTCACTTTTTTACATTGTTTAAAATGTTCTTAATGCTAAAAATATTTCTTAAGATAATTCAACTCATGGCTGTAATAAGTCTTGAAACAAACATTCACATACAGAGTTTCTAATAAAGATATAAATTTAAAAATCCTCTAAGTTAGAGAAGCCTATAACAACTGAAACTGAAGCATACCCTTTGATATGCTAGACAAAAAATTTGAGAATATTTTCATAAATTGTAAACACTTACTTTCCATTGGAGAGTAGAAAGAGAGCAGTGGCTGTTCCTATGACTTCTTGCATATCAGAACCTAGAAAGATAACATTTGAGCAATTAGTAAAACAGACAATATTTAAGCAATAAAAATTCTTATATCATTGAGGAGTACAAATTTCTAAAATTTTATTAACAATTATTAATTTCTATCATTAAATATATCTTAAATATTAAATGGATTGTAATATGACTGATATGATTTTATGTTAATTGATCTTCTATGTGATAGCAAAATTTGCAAATAAAAATTTGTCTTAATTTGACAACTTTAGAAGATAATAATGTTGATAACTGTTTTTGATTATACAGCAACTCATAAGACAAATCTCTCTTTTATCAATATTTCTGCAGCATAAAAATCTGTTTTATTCTTTGATTTGGTTTTGATTATTTGAACTCTATTCTCATTAGTTCACATTTTAGACATTTTGCCTACCTAGAATTTTTTTGCAACACACTAACACCTGTTGAAATTTTCACAGTATTTATTATTGTTGAAGTTAAAACTAACATTTTTTGTCAAGATTTACAAACTCCAAGTTTTGTTCAATTTCACAAACCAATCAATAAAATTTGAATAAGCTGATTTGTTTGGAAAAATACTTTGACAAAAACCCTACTTTACGGTTTAATAATTTCTTTAATTTAATTTTATAGAACTTCATGGTAAACAGTATTTTTTAAGAAAATTTCTTTTTTTTTTTCCTTTTAACAAAAGAATAAATTCTTAGGATTTATTACTTTTGAGCATGAAACATACAATTGGCCATGCATAAATATTTCTTTTTGGAGACAAATTCCAACTTTTTTGGTTTATTTTGTTTTACAGCATATCAATCTCAATGTGTTATTTAATGCCAACTAATTTCAGCTAGTTCAGGCATAAAGTTATATTAAAATAAATTTAATACTGTACTTTGTATCCCCTTACCTGTTTGCACTTATTCTCAAAATTTGGTTTTGATCAGTCAATGTATGGCTATTTTAGAGGGTGTGATGAACAAAGTCACAGAATTTCATATATAGATAGATGCATGTGCATTATATCTGGTAATTCTTGTGTAGAATCATGCCAGAATAGAATTGTCATTCAATATCGCACCTTTATTTCATTATATATTGCATTAAATCTTATCTTTGGTTTGTTTCAATTTAATTTCAGTTGCTTTTCATCACAATGACTTAAATAGTCACTCAACAGTTGTTATACTGAAATCCGAAGGCACCTTGGGATAGTGAAAGATGTCTTTCAAAAGTTAAGCAAGTAAACAGGAAAAATTCATTGGAAACGAAGAAAGCACAGAACTTATGTAATATCAATACTCCTATATATGGCACCATCTCATCACAGAAATGTGATGCTATGATTTGATTTGTTTGTTTAACATGAGTCATTTAATACCAAAATTTAATTTCCTTGGGAGATTTAAATTAATAAAAATATGATGTTATTCTGCTTTCACAATCGAATACATGGTAGATGATACTCAGCTTTTGTGCATATACATGTCTGTGTGAACATAATTATTAGTGGGAGTAAGGTGTGTGTTTTATGCTGTAGTTTTGTTGAAGTTATATTTTTGAATACAATTTGATTTAAGAAATTGTAGGATATTATATGGATTAATGTCATGAAAGAATTCTTTCATGTTGGTTGGTTTTTTCATTTTGTTTAGCAGCATATCAACCTCTATGGGCTATTTAATGCTGAAATTTAAATATTTTGAACACAATTTTATGGCTTCAACTAAATATAATTTGAACATATGCCTTCAACTACAGATAAAATTTATTATTGGTCTATAAATATGTATTGTTGGTAATTTCTATATAAAAACATGTTGCTGATATTTTTAATACAAAGATTCATAGTATTTTTTGTTTTGGGGTTCACTATTTGTCCATAGCTGAGACACTGACAAGTGCTACCACCCTGGGTCAGGCTGGACCTGAGAACAACAGCAATTTAGTTGTGGTTCCATTGCTTCTCAAAACCTCCAATCTCCCAATCAGAGGCTTTGCTGCTGGATGTAGTTTATCGTCATACCCAGAATTAGTGGTTCTATGAAAAATGCTGAATATATCATAGACTAAACTTGCAAGTAACAAAGTTTTAGAGAAAATAAAAGCAAAAAGGACATTTAAATGTAGTGTCAGAAAGAGATAGTTGAAATTTCTAGAACACAATGAGGAAAGAGAGCTTAGAAAACTTGACACTTAGGGGACATATTGAAGGAAAGAGGGACAGAGGAAAACAATTATAATCTACCTAACGAGCTTGTGGAAATGCTTGGTAGAACAAGGATTAGGTGACATAGCAAAAAGAAACTTTATTAAGGCCTACAAAGAACATAAAATTGTTGAGAGAGCCATGATTACTAACATTGCAAAGGAACACAGCATATAATGGAAGAAGTAATAATAGAGATTGGAAATAAGAAACACTTGAACGGACTTAAACTTGCATCACTTTTACTTTGGGAGTTTATCTTATGCTGATAGCTGCTCTAAAGGAATTAATTTGAATCTTGCTGAAGGTTTTTATAGCTCATTAGAATGATCATAATAAATAAATTTCTCTACTGTTAGCTTCCTTAGTTCAAACAAGAATAGCTGTCACAGTCAAATTGGTTTCTTGAGACAAAAGGTATAAGTTCAAATCTAGTTGTGATAAAAAGCAACTGAAATTAAGATGAGAGAAATACTCGTAAAAGTAAAAATTGACAAAATACTGATGACAATTTCTCATTGGCACCATCATTTTAACTTATATGTGTTTTATATATATATATATATATATATATATATATATATATATATATATATATATATATATATATATATATATGAAAATGCAGAAAATAGAAAAGAAGACATTGGGTGCATAATCCGGAGTTCCTTAGTATTTTTTTGTTTTTATTTTTAAGAAGACAGTGCTCCATACATAAGTAGAGCTTTATTATAATAATAAAAAAAAAAAAAAAGAAAAAAGGGCGTAGCCACTCCCACAATAACGAATGTTATGACGGAACATGCCTAAAAACACACGTAAACCAAAAGATAGCTTATTCCTAAAATTTCACTTGAAGATGAAAACACCTCAATTCAACTTAATTTTAATAATTATTTGGATGATTTCGGCTCTCATTTTTGAAACATGAGAACTCTTATGTAGCGAAGGAATCATTTTTAAACAAAAAAATATTATTATATATATATATATATATATATATATTACACACGTTTTCAAGAAGACCATGAAATATGTTACCTGTTTTGTGACATATTTTTATAATATATAACATTTGGGGGGGGTCATTTAGCTTAGTTTGCATTGCAGAGTATCTGAATGAAGCTAAAATGATGGTGCCAATGAGAAATTGTCATCAGTATCTTTATTATATATATATATATATATATATATATATAACAACAATGCTACAATACAGCAGTGAAAGTTTTAATCTTAGAACTTCAGGCAACACTTGTACTGTCCTTGGCATTTGGTTAGAAAAATCAAAAACAACTCATTTCAACTAATGCTTTTTATGGTTCATATATAACTGTCTCCTTTTATCAATTGATTGGAACAAGGCCACAAAGAGCTATTAAAGCAAACATTGGCTAACTTCTTTACATGAATAATGAACAAAAAGATACCAAAAGAAAGAAATATATTTATCTGAATTTATAGAAAAAATTAGACTACAACACAATTGTGATACATAGATAAATAAAAACAATTATTTTAACAACTTAAAAAAAATGTGTATATACTTTTACAGTTTACAGCTCAAGTCAACTTGCTTTCTTTTCAGATTTACACATTAATATTATTGTCACCCAGGCTTAGCTTTGAACAAAGAAAGTTCATCCTGACATGCTACTGGAAGTACAAAAATGCAGTTGAAGCTCAAAGGCAGTAGCAAAGAGAGTTTCATTTAGTACCACCCACATGGCTTACGATCTCACAAATTAGATATAAGTTTGAAGCTGATATTACTGTACACGATGTGCACAAGAACTGTTCCGGAAGACCATGGGTATCAACAAGGGTGATGAAAAGTTTTCACAGAAGTCCAAGAAATCTATTGGAAATGTGGACTGCTGTTTGTGATTCCACTGAGTCATGTTGTCAGCAATGTCTGGATGATAACAGACATCAATTTGAAAGCATGCAATGACAAAATATACTGTCTTTATATGCATTATTTAAATTAGATAGAGTTGGTTCTAGTAGCTTGATTTATTTCTTGAGAAAGCTTCAAAATGTGTATACATTTATTGGGAGACCCTGTGAGTGTGTGTGTATTATATAGATGTTTGTATGTATGTGCATGTTGTTGACTGCATTAAACAGCACTATTACTGACCAGCAGTCTTCACAGCAGAAGAGTACCTAATACTAGCAACAAAAGATTAGAGAAATAGGTTTTATATATAAGATTTAAGAAACAGCAGATATTTTTATATATAGTGCTCAATATTAAAATAATATTAAAAATAGAGCATTAATAATATTGTAGTGAAATGCAAATTAGTATAATTTGCATATGAGCAGGTAGCTCATATGATAAACGGACACCAACTAGAACAGAGGTCGAATGCTTACTTAGCAATATACACGACACAACAATGGCGTCGCCGATAGGATACTCTTTGGTCCTTGAAGACCCAGAATACGTAGATACGTGGATTCGTTGCTTTGCTGCTAATGCAAGATGTAAAAAGTTGAAAGACAACAAAAACACAGGAGGGGAAAATGAAATCACCGACTTGTTTATGGCTACCGCTGGTTGTAAAGCGATTATGAAGGTTGCTACAATGGTTTACCCTCAAGAACTAGAAGAAATGACTTTCGAAGTAATAAGTCAGGTTATTAAGGGAAACATGAGGCCAAAGAAAAGACTGGTGATTGCAGAAAGGACCAAGTTTATGGCAATGAAGCAGGAAGTGGATGAACCGATAGTAAAATATTTACACCGGTTAAGAAGTGCGAGTAAATACTGTGAATTCGAAAAACTAGGAACAGGAGAGCAGACAACGGAAGAAGAATTAATCCAACTAAGATTAATTGAAGGTATGCATAATTCAGCACATAGATATAAGTTAATGGAACAGTTACAACTTACAAACATGCCTTTGAATATGTGTATAGAATTTATACAACAGCAGGAATTAATACATACCTACAACCAAAATAAAAATAAATCCTACGAAGAAATAATGGCTGAAACATATACGGTACAAACAAAAAGAAAAAATTGTGCGTACAGTGGAAAAATTCATGAAATGAAAAAAGAAAAATGCCCAGCCTTTGGAAAAACATGTTCAAAAGTGTTTAAAAAAAAAAATCACTTCAAAGAAGTATGTAAAACGAAAAATGTGGAAAGAGTAGAGGATGAAAATAGACAGATTTTTAATGTAAAAAAGGATAATATACAAAATACTGGATCTAAAAACGGAGATACAAAAATAAAAGTGAAAATCAACGACTGTATTGTCGAAATGCAAATCGACACACGTAGTGAGGTCACAATAGTACCCAGAAATTTGTGGGAAAAAATGGGAAAACCGTTTTAAAAAAAAAAAAACAACGTACAATTACGTCAGTTTGATGGCTCGATTATAGCAATTATGGGTTACTTTGAAGGTTCAATAGAACTAAAAGAAAAATATGAAATAGTACCCATTATAGTTACAAATTGCCGAAAAACGCATGTACTACTGGGGAATGACGTGTTAAAAAATAAATTCAACGAAGTTGATTAATGAGATAGAAATAGAAAAAACAGGAAAATTAAAAAATTATGAAGCTAGCCTGAAATTAAAAAAAATGTTTCCCCCTCCTACTACGAAGTGAGAAAAATACCAGTGCATTTATTACCGTTGGTAATAGCTAAATTCAAAAGCTAATAAAGGAAGACTTATTAGAACCTGCCCTTCCAGGAGGAAGTAAATGGGCATCACCCATTGTGGTATTGAAAAAAAGATGGTGACCTGAGAATTTGTGGAGATTATAAAATGAGGGTGAACCATAAAGTTTGTGCTGACTCCTATCCTATTCCGAATGTGGAAGTAGCTTTACATAAACTTGCTGGAATTAAAGTATTTTCGAAGATAGACCTAAAATCAGCTTACCACCAAATACCGATAAATGAAAATTTTAAAGAAGTGATGACCATAAACACACCTATAAGCCTGTTAAGGTGGAAAAAATGCCGTATGGCATAAAAACAACAAGTGCAATTTTTCAAAAAGCTATTGAAAAAGTAATAGGAAATGTTGAAAATACCATCTGTTATCAAAATGATATATGTGTTGGAGATTTAAATGAAGATGATTTAAAGAAAAAAACTGAAAATATATTGAACCGGCTAAGAGACGCTGGTATGACAATAAATACAAAAAAGTGTGTAACCAACAGTAATGAAATATCATTTTTGGGTTACTCAATATCAAAGGAAGGGATCCTAAAAGTTGCTACACCGAAAAATAAAAAAGAATTGGAGTCCTTAGGTTTGGTAAATTTTTATAGAAAATATGTACCAAAAATATAATGAGTTGACAGAACCATTTGCTAAGTTAAGAAAAAAAAATGTGGAATTCATTTGGTTAGAACACCAACAGAAAGCCTTTGAAAAACTTAAAGCAGATTCTGGCAAAAAAAAAGCCAATAGTACAAATTTTTTGACCCTAAGAAGGACATAACTCTAACTACTGACGCTAGTGAGCAGTCCATATCTGGTATTTTGTCACAAGATGGGCATCCCATAATGTACTTATCGAAGAGATTAACAACAACTGAACACAATTATTCGAATATAGAAAGGGTGGCACTAGCCATAGTGTGGACAACGGATAGAGCAAGACAGTTTTTGATGGGGAAAAAATTCTTGTTGAAAAGTGATCACAGACCACTGGAATTTATTTTCAACCCAAGAAAAGAGCTACCGAAAGTTACAACGTCCAGAATATTATGTTGGGCGATTAGACTGATGGCGTTCGACTTTGACATTGAATATGTTAAAGGGAATACGATACCGCACATTGATGCCTTATCTAGATTGAGGTTTTATAGAGAGAAGGACAAAAAAGACGAGGAATTTGAAGACACATTCTTGCACCTCGTAGAAACCGATGTAATATCTGTAGATAAAATGGCTACTGAAACTACAAATGACCCAGTGTTAAATAGAATAATGTCGAGGATAAAACAGAATCGCTGGGGAAATTGTTCAATGGCTGAAAGACCATTCAAAGAAATCAGACATAAAATGACTATAGAAAACGGGATATGTAATGGAGACTTGGTAGTTCCCCCAGAAACACAGAAGAGACAGGTTATAAAAAGTGTACACGATGACGTACATTGTGGAGTGGCAGCTACGCAAAGAAGATTAAAATTGGAAGCGTGGTGGCCGGGGTACTCAAGAGACGTAGAAGACTACGTAAAAAGATGCAAAAAATGCACAGAACTCATGAATTTTAAACAAAAGAAAATACATGTATGGCACCGAGAAGCAGAACCATGGAGCAGAGTACACATGGACCATGCCTATGTCAATGGGATAGGACTATTATTAATATTAGTAGACGCATATTCAGGTTGGCCTGAAGTGGTGAGAGTATCTGATAAAAAAGTACCACCATAAAACAAATATTAAGAGTAATATTTTCGAGGAAGGGACACTGAGAACATTGGTGACTGATAACGCACCAGAATTTGTGGATGCTGATTTGCATGAATGGTTAAGAAAAATAGGATGCAGACCTTACAAGACCCCTCCCTACCACCCTCAAAGTAATGGGATAGCGGAAAGGATGGTCCAGACGGTAAAGAAGGGCATAAAAGCATGCTTACAACAGAAGGAGGAAGTCGATACTTTTCTACCAAGACTACTATTAAGTTATAGAACAATTCCACATGCAGGTAGGTCGGAAAGTCCATCTGCCTTAATGGGCAGACAATTAAGCTCCCCTTTGACAATGTCATATGCTACAAATCAAAAGATGTGGTACAAAAGAAACAGGAATATGCAACCCGAGTCAGCCGAATTTATTATGCAGAAAGGACATAATACTGCAATATTAAATAAAGAAAATGGGAACAGTATTCTAGCTCATGCTGACCAAATAAGATCCCAAGGAGAAGAATCGGATGAGGAAATGCCTTCAGAGATGCCCATTATTGACGTAACAGAAGAGTTAATGCAGAATGAAACTGCGGAGGAAGAAGTAGAGAGGGATGCGTTAGAAGAGGAAGACCAGAGTATGCAAGAGGAACAGTTCGATTATAGGGAAAGACGTGATAGATCTAGATCTCCAAGGGAAAGGAGAGAGATAAAGGAAGATGTTCAGGAGGGCACAAGAAGAAGTACAAGAAGTACTCGCGGCATAAGGCCCCTCCGTTACAGGGAGATGTAGTGAGATGCAAATTAGTATAATTTGCATATGAGCAGGTAGCTCATATGATAAACGGACACCAACTAGAACAGAGGTCGAATGCTTACTTAGCAATATACACGACACAACAAATATTATATAAAAAAATTACTTTAACATCAATTTTTTTTGTCATTTTTGTTAAAATATTAATTATAATATTTAAATTAATAATACAAATTATGTTTTCTTTGCATTATTATTTTATTTGATTCATCTCTATCTATAAAAGGCAGTGTGTGTGTGTGTGTGTGTGTGTGTAACGAATGCATGGCCACAATTTTCGATGAATTTGCACCAACATTTACATGCACAAAGTTAGTGGGAAGGCCAAGACTGACTTTGCATTTCCTAACTCCCATCGATAGGGGAAATAATCGATTTTTTCATGTTTCTACGGCAGTTTCATGTAGTTTGCAGCCATTTTCTACTGGCCAGAGTGAGAGCCTATAGCTGGCTGCCACGAATAGGCAGGAAGATTCTATTGGCCAGCGTGAGAGCCAACACCCGACTGACACGAATGTTAACTAGCATGCAAAAAAAATCGATAGCTGCATTCATCACAAGTGGGAAAAATTTAAATCTGCATGGCACTTTACTCCAATTGGCTCATTCGCTTGCTTAAACTCAACGTTGATTCTGATTCCGCAGAACTGGGTTGGGTGTGAAAAAGTATTTGTTGTTAACATTCTTTTTTCATTTGGTTTTTCTAGTTACGAGTCCTTTTGTAAAGCTGATCGTTTTGTGTTCATTTTATTTAGTTCTTTTTTCGTAACAGATTTAATGTTTAGTATAGAGCTTAGAAAAAATTCGCAGTGTGAGATAGGCAAGAAGTAAGGCATGTAGCAACATCAGCATGGCAAAAGCACTCCTTTAAAGTCAAGGAAGGGCAAAAATATTTTAAGTCAAGTGATAGCGATTGCTGTATGAGTCGTACGATTTTTGAATCAAGCACGGGCAATGCCAGGCCATGCTGCTAGTTATGTTATATTATTATTAAAGTAACAAAGTAAATATTTGTTAATATGCCAACATATTAACAAATATTTACTTTGTTACTTTAATAATAATATAACATAATAAATCAAATAAAGCTATATGTAAATAGTGTCACAGCAGCCTTTTTTTTCATACTTGTTTGGAAAGCTTCCATTCACTTCTTGCATTGATGTCAGTCAATTAATGATATATCAATGGTTGTTGATATTTATCTCCTCTTTAGATCACTGTATGTAACTAAATATGAGTGGTGGCATGGAACCTGTATCAACAAAAGTAGTTTGCCTGATCCATAGAGTCTATTTCTTCTGAATAATATGGCTGGCAAGATAAATGTGCAGAGTTATCTTTGGCAAACAATGGGAATAGAGAAAGTAACATCAATGGAGGCAGTATGATGATTTGGGAAATGCTTAACTGAGAAACACTGGATTTTATCATTTATATGTGAAGACCAGATACATCTCTTCATGGCAACAGCCTTCTACAATGGCAGTGGCATCTTTTAATAAGACAATGTGCATTACTCCACTGCATGAGTTGTATATGAAGAATGGTTTCAGGAACATGAAGTTTTCACTGTACTGCTCAAGACCAACAAACTTCCCAAATTGTAGTCCTATTGAGCACTTAGGAAATGCATTGGGCCAACATGCTTGCTCTGCAAAACCTCCATCATATAACTTGTAGCAGTTAAAGGATCTGTTGATAATATCCTAGTGCCAGATCTCAGACAAAAACTTTAGAGATATTGTAAAATCCTTACTTGATTGAGTAATAACTGTTTAGTGGGAATGTGGAGGAACACTATTTTATTATGCAGGTGGTCATAATGTCTTGCCTTTTCAGTCTATGTATGTGTTAATAAAAAGTTTTAAAAAAATATTTCCTTTACAATTCTTTAATCTGCAGTTTCTTCAATTAGAAAAAAAATTACTTTAATATAAGAATCAACGGGTGAATTGCTGAAGAAGGCAATAACAGATTCAGGACACTAGCCTATAAAAATATTCTCTTCATTGGGTTTATAACCTATTTAAACATTTTCTTGAGATGACAGCACAAAAAAACAGGATATGTAGTAAATAGTGCCTCATCAAAAAATATGTCAACAAGAGATTACCCAATCAAATTAATGTCTTTAAAATATAATTTTTTTTATATTCTGAATAATGCTACTTCTTTCTTGATTGTCCATTATAGAAATAATGATTTAAATTTGTGACTTGAATAATAAAATTCTGAAACAATGGCTAATGTATGAGGGAGTGTTGAATAGTTTTCACCTTGACCAACTTCCCAAAATCTGAACAGATGACAAACAAGTAAAGAGAATATTTTTAGATGGGCTTCTTGGTTGGGCCAAGAACTTTTGAACACAATTTAATATGCTTCCTATAGAAATGGCTCAACTTAAGAGTGTTAGACTATAGGTTTGATAATTAATACTTCAAAGAACCTGTCATTTTTTTTAATCATTTCACCCCAAGCATGACAATAAAGCCACTAATACACAACGGGTTAGTGAGTGTGAAAGAATACAAGAAAAAAAATATTAAGAAAAGAGTATTGGGATTCAGGTCTATCTCCAGTCATCCAAACAGTTTTTTTCTAGCATGGTATAGTTGCTCAGGGAATTGAAGACAATTTAATACAAATTTGTATGGCATACATTCTACAACTAAGCCTCAGCCCTTCAGGAGGATTAAGGTTGTGCTTAGAAATAATAGTTAAATGGCTCAAAAAAAAAAAAAAAAAAAAAAAAAAAAAAAAAAGTTTTACTACTGAGTTTCCATTTCATTCTTTTCAGAGGTGAGAATCAATAGTAAAAATAGATGGAATAACTTATTTTTGTTCTAATTATCAAAATATAGAGGAAACATAATATTAATTATAATGTAATGGCTTTCCACCATATTTTACCTGTAGAAAGTAGAGGTCAATGTCTGGAAACAAAGGAAAACTAATCCTCACATTCATTTTGTATAAATATAATTTGATTAATTATAATAATAACAAAGATTTTTTTTCTTTCTTAGATCAATGGTGACCAGTGCATTAGTAGAGGATAATGCTTTAAAGTCAAGCAGTCTTTGGAAATAAAGTACTCAATATTAAGAAATAAAGCATAAGTAAATAATTTCAGATCAAATTAAATCACATAACATCCTTAAGAAAGAAATTTAAAAATAAATTGACGTCAAAAATTAATTCTTTTTTTTTTCTTGTTTATATTTATATATATATATATAATTACTAGATATGATGCCTGTGAAATTCAACTGATTTATCTTACTCCTGATTGATTTCTGTAAAACTTAAAGTTTGGAGATAAGTTTTAGAAATTTTATTTATTAATCATAATTTGACATGGCATAATTATTAGTAGAGCAGTATCATTTTTTGATTTGCATTAAAAAGGATTTGAAGTGAGTAGTACTGTATTAAGAACTGTGGAACATTGTGAGGGCATTGTGACAACATTAGTACTGTGGGGTTTTCAAATGCCTCATTTAAAATATTATAGGAGATATTATTTAGTTCTTAATTTTCTTATTGCCTTGATGGTATTTTCTGGTTTTTAGTAAATAATAAAAAAACAATGTTTTTAAAAAAGAAAAAAGACTTTTTACTTCGAAAAATCAAATTAAATTTTTAAAATTCAAATATTCATTTTATTTTCAATAAACAAATCTGCTTGTAATTCACAAATGTTACAACTCAAACCAGAAGTTATTTGTAGTTAATCAAGAGAGGTATTCAAAAAGCTCCTGGAATAATCATAAAAATTTGACTTGCTGCTTACTAAATATTAAGTGGAAACATTTCATGAGAATGTTTAAATACCTCCACAGTTCTAACAGGCTTAACAATTCTATTGATACTGTGCTAGCTTGGTCCAATGGAAACAGCTATGGATTGGAGTACCAACAAAGGCTGAAAAAATTTTCTTTGTCAAATTAATATTCTGCCTTTTTTTCATTGGAATTTAAAAATAAAAACAACAACAAAAAAAAGAAATGGAGTTGATATTTAATGAAAATTATATTAAAAAAACAATTGCAGTTTCATTTATACTTTAAATCAGATTCAAAGTATATTACTTGTTCTATGTAGATAATTTATTTGATTTAGTTTTAAGTAATATATTTTGACTAATTACATTTTCCTGTAATCTTAGTTTTTTGCTTAATTTATTTACTATAACCACCTTCAACAATTAAGCTAATCTTGTCTGAAATTTGTAATTTATTCTTTAATAAAAAGACCTTAAACTGCATGTATGTATGAAACTATTTAAACTCCAAAGCTACAATATTTAGACCCTCAAAATCATTATATATTTTCTGATTCAGCATATTCCAAGGAAGGTTTTGATAAATAATTTATTTCTGTACTCTTTATACAAGTGAAGATACTTGTAAAATAAAAAAAAATATATAATAGTATAAGAAAATGTAGAAAAAATACTGATGTTTTAGTGTTTCCAGTTTAAATCTCATATCATTCAATTATTTTTAAATAAACAGTGGCAAAATTAATGAATGAATTTGTTGTGAAGTCCTAAGTCCTTTGTGTTACTACTCAATGCTCATGTGTAGTCCCTCCTCCTCCCAATTGGAGTCATTATATAACCTGGGTATTCCAGATATGTTAATTAGTTAATCTACATCTCACTATATCTCCCTATAATGAGGGGTTTCATGGGCCTTGTTTTTCTTGTGCTTCCTCTATCATTTTGTTTTCAGGGTTTTTTTCTCTCTCTCTCCTGAGATCTTAAGGTATTTCTTTCTGAGAGTTCTTTATCTGTCTCATTTTCTCTCGTTCTCATGACTTCATTTGTGCATTGACTGGTCTTCCTCAGTTTCCAAATCATATTGTCCCTCTTGATCATCCTTATGTTTATCTGTAGACATTTCTTCATCAGACATTTCATCCTGCAAGAGTAGGTTTTGTTTTTGTTCAGCACTTGAGGTATCCATGAACTTTTCATAAAGTTCCTTATTTCTTTACATTTTGGACATCTTTTTATATATTCCCCCACCTCTTGTGAATATCCTGGCTTCTAACTTTTTTGCGTGGTCACTATTCCACAGTATACATCATCATGTACACTTTATTACCAGATTTGTGTTTCTGGAAGGATCACTAACTTGCAATTACAAACTACTCCATTCTCAATTGTCAATTTATTTCTTATTTCTTCGAATCTTAGGTACTGATATTTTGTCTGTGGATAGAATGGCTGCAGAAACTACACAAGACCCACTACTAAACAGCATAATATCTAAAAAGAAATAATAAATGGAGTAATTGCTTTAGGGCAGAAAGACGATTTTATATGTAAAAAGATGTCCTCAGAAACTTCTTCTGTGTTATTGTTTGATGACTTGTGAAATTGCTACCTTGATCAGGCATCCACGTGAAGTATCATATTTCCTTTGACATATTCTATATCAAAATCAAAAGCCATGAATATTATCTCCCACCTTAATATCCTTGATGTCTTGACTTTGGGTAGTTCTTTTCTCAGATTGAATATAAATCCTAATGGTCTATGATCAGACCTTAATAGAAATTTTTTTCCTAATTAAGAATTGATGAGCCCTAGTTGTCGTCCAAATAATCGCAAGAGCTTCTTTCTCAGTGTTTGAATAATTAAATTCAGCTTTTGTCAATCTTCTTGATAGATACATTATTGGATGCCCTTCTTAGGATAATATTCCCGATATTGAATGCTTACTGATGTCCGTAATTACTGTAATTTCCTTTTTGGAATCAAATATTTTTTATCATTAGTTTGTTTGCAAGGATTGACTCTAGCTTATTAAAAGCATTTCCCCTTTTTTTTATCCATACAAAATCAAGATTTTTTTCTCAGCTTAGCTTGGCAAATGATTCAATTAAATCTGTATAACATGGTACATATCACTGATAAAAATTTACTAATCCCCCCACCCAAAAAAAAAATTCCACTTCTTTTTTATTTGTTGGTGTAGTACCCACAAATAAAAAAGAACTGGAATGTATTTAGTACTTAAAATTTTTTCTGTTAATGTTTGATCTGATGACACCTCTTCTTTTGAAATGGAAAATCCCAAAAACGATACTTTATTACTATTATGTACACATTTTTTTTTGTTTATTTTCATTCCTGCACTCCTGAACCTATTTAAAATGAGGCTCATTTTCCTTTTTAATTCTCCTTCATTGATAGCACCTATGCAAATGTCATCTTGATAACAAACCAAATTTTTTATACCATACCTTATGACTTATTCAATAGCCTTTTTTTAAATAAAAACAACAAAAAACCCTTGCCCTCTTTATCCTATTCTTTTCCAGTTTAATCAACCTATCAAAATTTTTAGGTCTGTGTATCTGATGATACCCAGTTTGTAAATCTATTTTATTAAAAATCTAGATCCTGCTAAAGAATGTAAGGTCACTTCCACATTTGGCATAGGATATGAATCTGTGCATACTTTATGATTCACTCCTACTTTATAAACACCACATATGCATAAGTATCCATCTTATTTCATCAGAACTACATTTGGGGACACCCATTTGCTTCTGCCAAGATGAACTGATTCCAGTAGGTCTTGTTCAACCAACTTCCTTAGTTTTGCTACTATTAATGATAAGTTTCTGTGCCTCATAACAGGAGGAGGTAACATTTTCTTTTAACTTTAGGCTGGCTTTATAGTTTTTCAACATGCCTATTTCTTTCATTTTTACTGCATTAATTAATTTTTTATAATTTATGTTAAATATTTCATTTCCAAGTCCAGGATTCTTTTTGCAATCTGCAACAATGATGAGTATTATTTCAAATTTGTTTTTCAATTCTACAGAAACTTCAAAATATCCCAACATTTTTATAACTGACTCCTCAAATTGGTGTAGCTGCATATGGTTCTTATGTAGTTTTGGTCTGCCTATATGCTCCCAAAAGTTTCTAGGGATTGCCGTTACTTAGTTGCTGGTATCCAATTGTCAATTAACCTCATCTGAATTAATTCTTCAGTTGTTTGGCATTCTTTGCAGAGTTTTTCAAACTCACAACATTCATCAGCTTCTTGTCTCGTAATCCATGAATTTTGCTCTCTCTGCAATGACTAACCTCTTTTTTGGTCACCTATTTTTCTGTATAATCCGACTTATTTTGTCAAAAGTCAAACTTTCCAATTGCATTGGGCAAGCTATAGATGAAATTTTCATAATGATTTCGACCCCAGCTGTGGCCAAAAAAACATTGTTTATTTCATTTTCTCCTCTCATCTCTTTGCTGTCCCTTAATTTCTTAGTCCTCACTTTAAATGTTCTTATCCATGCATCCACAAAATCAGGATTCTCTAATGATAAAGTGTATCTTATTGGCAACACCATTGTTGTGAAGTCCTAAATCCTTTGTGTTAGTGCTCATGCGTAGTCCCTCTTCTAATCAGAGACATTAATTATATAGCCTGGTTATTCCAGATATGCTAATTAGTTAATCTACATATCACTACAGAGTTGTAGAATATTCTCTACTTTTTGTTTAACAAAAGGGGGAATTTCAAAATTATTATTAAAAAATTATTATTTTATCTATACAAATATAAAACAATAAAAAAGTTCTATTTATTTACATACACAAACCCTACATTATTCAATTATTTTTTTAAAATAAATGACAAAAATTAAATTTAATTGAAAATGAAAAGATTAAATACATGAGTAAAAATTAAATAAATAAAATAAATAAGTGGTTCATTTGTCTAAAATTACTATTCAAGAGGCTCTCTTTTCTTACAAAAGCAAATTTCCACTTTTTATCCATTAAGTGAAAAAAAAAAAATTACCAAATTAAAATGAAAAAAAAATGTTTTAATTTACAAATATTTCAACATATAAAGAGTAGAGAAATAAATTATTTATTAAAACCTTCCTTAGAATATAATGAATCAGAAAATATGTTTTAAACATTTAAAAGATTGTATTATTGAAACATACATAATTAAATATTGTATAAATATTGAAATATAATGAATCAGAAAATATATTAAAATATTTAAATAATTAAATAATTAAATATTTAAATTAAATATTAAAAGAAACCTTCCTTGGAATATAATGAATCAGAAAATATGTTTTAAACATCTAAATATTGTAGTTTAAGCCAGGCAAAAACAACATCAGGTTTAAATAAATATTACTTTGTTTATCATGAGTTTGTACATTACTGGTATGACTTTCATACACATGCAATGCTGGGTAACCCTGCTAGTAACTCATGAAAATAAAAAATAAAAAATAAAAAAAGTATAAGGATTTATCTTTATATTTTATGACAATTTCCAAACAACTTAAAATTCAAATAAAATGTTATTACAGGTGTTGTACCCACATATATGCACTGCTTGAAAACATGTAAATGTCCATTAGAAAAAGAAAAAAATAAGTACATTGTTTGACATATCAATGCAACATATGACTATTGCAATTTGATATTGAAAAATAGCATTTTTATGAATACTTCAACAATAGGCCTTCAAGCTGTTCAGTAGCTCTCAGAAATAATAATACAGTTTAAATTAAAAATAAATAAAAACAAGAAACATTAAAAGTTAAAAGAAACCTTAGCCATTAATAAATAACATAAAATTAAAAAAAATGGTTGGAGAAAAAAAAAAAATCTTTGATATTCAAAGAAACTCTTTTCAGCTCACCTATAATAGCTATCTCAACCATTATCCAAAGAATGAGTCTTGGTATTTTATGGTAAAAAGAGTGGCACACCTCGGCCAGGTGCATTCCTGTTACAACACCTAGTCTTGCAGCAAGTCGCTGCATGAGAAGACCCAGGAATGTAGCCAATAATAATACCCATAAAAGCTACAATTAAAAATAAAATAAATACATATTAACAACAATTAATCAGTTGTACCAGAAATGTCTAAATAGAAAACTGGGAAAAATAATTCAAATTCATGGCATATATGTTGACATGTTACTAAAATCACGCACACACAAAAAATTAAAAAAAAAAAAAAAAAAATAACACACACTTTCATTAGTAAAATTTGAGAAAATAAAAATGTATCAAAATTTGAGAAAATATTGCAAAATCTGGGGGAAAAATTATATAAAATTTGGGGAGAAAAAACAACACATAATAATAAAAAAAAAATTAAAAACTTTAAGGAGCTTAAAGTGAAGAAAAGAAAGAAAAATATAGAAAGCCGTGTTCATAGGAAATGCTGGTAATTTGACTAATTGATCAATTTATTCAACTTCTAAGCATTTAGCTATTATTTCTTATATAGATAAAATGTATATCTTAAATTTATTTCCTTACCTTAAAGTTTGCTTTAGCACCAGTCTGTAAGTCAGATTCAATATTACCAGGATCTAAATAAGCAATGCTCATCAAAAATCCTGGACCTGTAAATGCCCATAATTTACGGAAGCTGAAACTATACTGAAATGAAAACAAAAAGAAAATTATGTTAAAATACTTATTCATAATCTTAATATCAATGTACATTCTTAAATTTTCATACTAATCAAATTTGAAGTTATTTGGATACAAAAATGCACCAATTCATAATGAAGAAAATAAAGGGCAAGATGTGAATAAGATTTTTTTTTTAATTCAGTATCTATCTATAAATATGTAGTGTATTTGAAGAATAAAATGAATAATATTTACAGAACTCAAATATTTAGAGTCAGTGGTTTAGGATTGCTATCAATTTAAATTTAACTTTTAACATTTGTTTAATATCTTACAAATGGTCATGTGTATAAACTGGAAGATCAGGCCAAATGCTATAAATGACTTCTTTTTTTTTTTTAACACTAATATTCAGCACCAGAAAATGTTTACAAGTTTTGCCATCATAATGGCAACATACCACATGACTAGGGAAGATGTCTAATTAACTCTCTGTTAATTAAGTAGGGCCAAAGTATGGGTATCAAAACTTTTCAAAAAATTAATGCAAAAAAGAAAAAAAAAAAGAAAGAAAATGACCATTTTTCAAACTTACCAAAATTCAGGGAATTCTCTGATTTAAATGAAATTTTCAGCACTTATTTATGAATAAACTTTATATTGAATATGTAGTAAACATGAACTTTGGTGCCCACATTAAGATGTAGTGTCAAAAGGACAGTTATTTTTCCATGACTTTTTTAGCTACCATCACTCTTTAGTGATGTTTATCATTTTAAAAAGCAATGATTAGAATTGGAATAAAACCTAAACATATGAAAGTGAAGTTATACATTTTTTTTTGTTCTTGAGAATTGACAAAAATATAAAACAATATTTATTAGATTGTTTATTTACAAGAATAATTTTATTCTCACAACATTTGCAAAATTAATACAATTAGAAATAATACAATGCAATATTTATCATTTACCAATTTTGAAAGAAATAAATGTGAAAACAATTTTTTATTCATGAATTTATAAAAACCTACTAAATTATTAAAATGTGTGAACTAACTATAAGGAAATCCTTATTTTTACCATTTTATAAAGTTTGAATCAATTGGCAATTAACCAATGTTTTGTCAACCATTCCATTAAATAATATAATAAAAAAAAATGTACAAATTCACTTTCATCATAGGATTAAGTTTTATTCCAATGCTAATTATCACTTTTTAAAACAAACATTGCCAAAGAGTGATAGTAGTTAAAAAAGTGGTATCATGGGGGGGGGGGACACGTTCTGACACTGTCTTATTGCGAGTACTTAGGAAACATTGCAAAAAATATATTTTTAGTTAGTTACACCATACTTTAATTATATCTTAAACTGACTTGCCAGATTTTATATTCTTTGAAAAACAGAATATACTGCTTGTCACTATTTGACAGGGTAAACAAACTAAAACTTAAGCTAAAGTCCATGCCAGAAACAAAAAGAGATGATATTTTTAAAAAATGTGAAACTTATGGCAGCAAACCCAGCTCCAATGATTTTAAAAGCTATTTCAGCCATCTTCAGCATTGATACTGCTAACATTGAAATTGGCCTGCAAGTTGTGGCTTGCATGAAGTTTGTCCCAGCAACATCAGTTGATGTGGAATGGAACTTTTCAATTTTAAAGTACATTCTGAGTGACTAACTGTCCTTTGATAACTTTTTAAACTTCTCATTGTTCATAACCCTGTGAAGTAATTAAAAAAAAATAATAAATGCCTTTTTTCAGTATTGGATACCTTTTTATCATTTTATAGTGCCTTGAGTTCTGGACAGAACATATTCCAATATAGATCATATGTTTTAATCTATATCCTCTTTGTGTCTGTTTAAACTGACACCTTTTTCATACATCTAAACTATAATTATAGAGCATAATTTAGTAATATGAAAAGTTCACTGAATTGTATTGGAAAATTTCCAAGGTTTCATATGAAATCAATGTGAACTTTAAGCAAAAGGTTATATATATATATATAAATAAAAAGAAAGAACAGTAAGATATATAATATAGTATATTAAAAATTAAAAGTGAAAATATTTTTTAAAATCGTAGTTAAATAAAACGTATTCTAACCTAAATACCCCCCCAAAAAATCTTTAGGTATACAAATAGAAAAAATGGCGTAAGAATTTTTACCGTTAACAATAAAAATTTTTTAAAAATCCAGATGACATGCATTTAACAGATGTCAGAATTCATTGAAAAATACATCCCTACCCCTACCTAAACGAAAACCCTTCTTCAAACGTAACTAATAACTGATACAACAAAATACAGTGATAATGAACACGCAACCACCCCCTTGTCTGGATGAATGGATTTCTCTGTATCCTTGGAAACGTGAATTATGAATTTTTGCTGTGCCTTTAAAATTAAAAAGTAATTTTAAAATAAGTTACTCCAAAATTCGCTTGATGATGAAATGGAACTAATGTCTTTAATTTAATTACAAAATTAAATTCAAAGTTTTTAGCTTCCATTTTTGAAAAAATGGTTAGAACTGTGTAGTGAAAAAAAAACATTTTAAATCAATTAATTTATAATATATATATATATATATATATATATATATTCATACTGGTGCTAATAAAGCAGTGCTTGATATATAATAACAGAAATAAAATTTATATTAATATTAAATTTTTTTCCCCCCCTCACCAGCAACACAACCAAATTACATGCATGAAATCAGATACTGATTTCATTCTGACGATTGCATTGTCCATGAAACTCGGTGTTGTGCTATTGGTGAGGAAAAAAAAATATATTTATTATTATTATATAATATCTTAGCTGATGCATTTCATCTTCTGAGGGACTTAATCATATGGCTTGATAAAGTCTCTCAAAGGACAAAACATATCAGCTAAGTTTTCCTTTTGTCTTTATTCATATTGTTATTTTACAGATATACTCTATCTGAAATTTTTACACACGCACTTTTTCCACGTTCCAGTAGTATAAAGTGTAACAGAAATTGTTTTTCTCTACTACTTATGATGGATTTTAACTATCAGATTTTCAGTGCCAAACTTTAAAATCATAAACAAAAAAAAACTACTTGTTCATTCCATGAAGGGACGAAGTGGTTACTAACGACCAATGCACAGTTCTATAACATTGAGTATAGATGATAGTTTTACATTCTATGAAAGAGACAATATCACTTACATTATCAGGATCAGGTATAGATATTTTCTCTTCAAAATATGTTGCCTTGTGCTCGGCCTGAATGGCGGTTTCTGGTTTGGAATCATCTGAATCATCAATCTGGTTTTTCTCAGCAACATAGTTACGGGAACCTGATTAAAAAAAATATATATATATATATATATCATTAACATACTGGAAATATTGTGTACAAAGTTGTTGTACAGTGTACACAAATGTACAAAGTTGTAAGCAGCTGAATGAAGTTGACTAGACTCTACATTTAGATAAATTGGATAACAGAAATTTACAATTTAAATCTAAATTTAAAGAGCTGCTGCATCTTCAGTTTTTTCTTCATATTTATTTATATAACCAACATTTGTTGGTATCTTCCTTCCCTCTCACTACATATATATGATTCCATCAATAAAAACATTTAATCTGAAGTCCTTTTGGAGGACAAAATGCATTACATAGGTTTTTTTTTTTTTTTCAATTTCATCATTCTTCTTTTATATGCTGTGCCCCTTCCAAACACAAGCGATCATGGCTCTCTACAATTTCCTGTCCTTTGTAGCTCTTAATAAATATTGTCTTTTTGTTATCTCTCCTAAACTTTGTTCTACCATCCATTTACTCAAGCTCACTAAGCAGATTATGTTGTTTTCCTCTGTCCATCTTGCTTTCAATCTGTCTTGTAAGGATCAAATTTTCCAAACCTTCATGAATTAAACAAAAAAAAAAGATTATTTGGAGTATGTTATTTTAAAAACTAAATGAGTAAAACTGTAGGTCTTCATTTAAACAATAGTGAAATAACTTTTTAATAGCAGTTACCTTAATTGTTTTGTCAAGTTTTAAAATGTGGGAGGTATTTCTGCTGTACCCTATATGAGAGCTACTAAGGTTTTCTCCTTGTCTTTCACTCTCAATAACCTCTGAAAGAGTATCTGACCAAGCAACATGGCATTAGTTTTCAATGCCCCAGGGGCACTGTTCTCTAGAACTATACTAGTTCAATAACCAATGCTATAATGTCAGTAATGATTCACATGTTGGTTGAAAATTATGAAACTCCATAAAATGTAATGTATGCTACACAGTGCATTTATTGACCATTTAAACAGCTTCTTCTGTCTTGGGTCCCTTCAGAACGTAGTCAATCATGGCTCTCCACAATTTCCTGTCTTTTTTAACTCTTAATATATTTTGTTTTTGGTATTTCTTCTAAATCCTGTTCTGCCACCCATTGACTCAAGCTCTTTAAATCTTTCTTCTGTCTCTCCTGCTTTCAATGTGTCTTGTGAGTATCAAATTTTCCAAGCCCTCTTTCCTCATTATGTGCCCAATAAATTTCAACTGTCTCTTCCTGGTGTCAAGTATGTGTCCTTTTTGTTTTCATTTTCTCTAAATCTTTGTTGTTGCTCATGTGTTTAGTCCATGGTATTCTCAATATCCTTCTGTAGAACCACATTTCTGTTGCTTCAAGTCTCTCCTTCATCTGTGAGGAGATTGTACTACATTCTTTACCATATTACTGATATTATATAACAGTTCAGTACTCTTGTTTCTAATGAAATTTTCCTGTTTCTTAATACTCTGCTTAGCTTTTGGAATGCATCTTTTGTTATACCAATACACCTTTGGATTTCAATGTTACACTTTCTTTCCTCTGTTAAAACACTTCCTAGATATTTAAATTGTTGTACTTGGTTGATTTTGGTATCTCCAATTTGTAATTTGCATGCTGGACCCATCCTTTTGCTAACAGCCATGCATTCTATCTTCTTCCAATTGAGGTGTAGTCCTTTTTTCTCACTTTCCTTTACTACTGTCTGTAAGAATTCTTCTAGTTTCCTTTCTGCACCTGTTATCAACACTGCATTGTCTGCATATCTTGTGTTGTTAAGATTGTGGTTCCCAATAATGAATCCTCATGGAACTTCTAATTCTCTCAGAATTGCCTCACTGTATAGGTTGTGAGAAGTCCAGTAAGAAGGCACATCCTTGTCTTAGACCCCTTTTTATTTTTCTATATTTACTGAACTCATTTTTTATCTGTATGCAGACAGTTTGCTGCCAGTATAGATTCTGGATTATTTTAATATTTGGGCAGCACTAACATTAAATTGGGAAATGATTTAATGTAACATTCTTCTTGGTTGGTTACTATCTTTTTTAGTTTGGTTTTGCATTATCTCTGAGTACCTTGAATTTTCACATGATGCTGCCCCCCTCTGTTCAGAATTCACATATTTTTGGTATGGTTTTGCTACTCACACCTGAGGAAAAAAAAAAAACTAAACCAGAAAGTGAGTGCATCTTTCTGGCCTTGCTCATTCTGGGATTAGGTTAAATCATGTCTATGTCCTGTGAGTATGTCATTCAGTTAAGATCATTTCTACAAGTAGGTTATGGTGAAACTAATCCACGAACTTCCATGTCTAATTTCAATTTATCTCTTAAATAAAAATGGACTAATATGTATGAGTTGACAAAACTTTCTTTTATTCATATTTATTCTTGTTGTTGACACCTGCTGATATCTGAGCATCGGAATAATCATCCTCTCTCTCCCTATTCCCTTCCTCTCCCCTGGTGGCCATGGCAGAGATGACTGTGAATCAAAAAGAGTTTGATAAGGCCATTCACATGAATTTGACTTTGGTGGACAACAATGCATGACAGAGAAGCCTAACACACACACACACACACACAGGATGTGATGGGTAAATAGTCGCCATTTTATATTTTTAATTTCACACATGCGCATTGTTTTTGATGACTGCACAGTATAGTAGGGTCAGTTGGGTACCACCTGTGAGAAAAAGAGTACCATGATGCAATTCACATTGCCAGAAATTTGGAAACAGCATGCTGTACTGCTTGGCATTTATGCGGGAAGCTCCAACATGAATATTTCGGAATGTTTGGGTGTCAATATGAGAAAAGTGCAGTGGATGCTGTGTCCCTAAAAGGTGTACAGAGAGTGATGAAAGCCAAATATCCAGGCAACATCATGGTGTTTGGAGTGATCACTAATGATAGCAAAATTATGCCTCCATTCATCTTCCCACAGGGCCTCAGACTCAACACAGTGAACTATATCAAGTGCTTTGAGAAGGTACTGCTGCCCTGAGTCAAGAGGGTGGCTGCTGGAAGACTATGTCTAGCAACAATGATTTTGCACCATGCCACACAAGCTGGAGAACCCAGTCATGGCTGTCAGACAATTTCTGCGACCACATCACCCTTTACATCTAGCCACCTAACTTCCTAGACTGAAACCCCCTTGTTTATTATGTGTGGGGTGCAACTGAGTGGGAGACCAACAAAACTCCGAGTAACACCAAAGATGAACTGAAGGCAAAGATTATGGTAGCATTCACTAACTTAAACAAGGAGACCATCCAGAAGAGATGCAGAGGATTCCAAAGTTGTCTGGAGGCCGTGGCTGAATGTAAAGGTGATTTTATTGAATAAATTTACTCTTTAGTATTTCAAGATATTTTTGTGTAATTTTGGTAAATATATCTTAATTTTAATGTCAATGTTATTTTCATTTTTGCGTAATTTAGACAATTTATCCTGTATAAATAATTCAAACAAAATGAGAAAAAGAAATAAAATTTGGTTCAACACCTCCCTAAAAAAAATACAATAAAAAACAAAAATAAGGAAAATATTCAAGAAAATTAACAAACCCTTCCTTAAAAACAGCACATTATCAAAAATTATCAACAAAAATACAATCAAAATTAGTTACAGCTGCATCAATAACATGGAGAAAATAACTGTAATGAGTTGGTCGGTCAACTTGACACCCCAAAAGTAAGTGGAGGCGGGCAGGTGCAGGAACTGTGATTGGTAGCTGGTTTGTTGGTGTTTTGCATAGGTGAGTTACCAAGTTCTATGTAAAGGGCTGGAATGAGAAGGAAGTGAGTTTTCAGTCTTGGGAGTGGAGACTGTGTCCATCGCTACGACAGCAGGAGAGAAAGAGACAAAATCATTTATTTCTTCGTGACGCATTCCAACACAATAACTAAGCACAAAAAAATTCAACAAAACCAATAACAATTACAACATACAGCAAAATAACACCATTAAATGTAACTGCAGAAATAAAAAAAATTGCTTACTTAACTATAAATGCTTAACCAACAACATAATATACAAAGCCATCGTAAATAACAACATTAACACAAATGAAAAAAATTTACATAAGGGCCACAGAAAAAACTTTTAAAAGAAAGATATTATAACCACAAAATGTCATTTGAAAGAAAAGAAAATACATAAACAATACAACCCTATCAAAATACATATGGAGCCAAAAGGAAAACAATATTCCTACCAAAATCAAATGGGAAATTATAAAAAGAGTAGCCTCATACAGTATTAACAGCAAAAATTGTAAATTATGCTTAGAGGAAAAATCAGCAATAATTTATTTTAAAAACCAAAATAAACTCTTAAACAAGAAAACTGAAATAATTGCTAAATGTAGGCATATAAATATTTACTTTGCCATCTAAGGACTAACAAAAAATAAACAAATATAAATGAAATAAAATATAAACTTAAAAAATATTATAAAAATTTTGTGAATTTCCTACATAATTTTTTTTGTAGTTGATAAATAAATAGCTTCTTTAAGAAACTAGTAAATAATTTAAACATATAAAATTATTTGGTAAATTAATATGCAACTGTTAAACTGGAAAATGTTTGGTAAACACTTTCTAAAAGTAACCCTCTTAGTAAAATATTTAACAGAAACATTAAAACTAAATTATAGCTTCACCAATAATCTTAAGAAGATTATAAAGTTACAGTAATAAAATTTTAAACCAATTTAATAATCTGGATCATAATACACATTCCAAGACAAATATTAATGATATTGGCCAATTGTAGGAATTCTGACCAATGCCCATTGCTAAACAAATGTTTAACTAAATCTCCGGTTTATCTTAGTACTATGTCTACAATAGAGAATCTGTCAGTTGAAAAATTCCATATTGGTAGCACTATGAATTCTTTTAAGACTAGGCGGTATCAACATATCTTGTCCTTTACCAATACTACTTACAGAAATAATATTTCACTTTCTAAATATTTGGGGATTTTACAAAGATAATAAAACTCCTAAGGTGAAATGGAAAATTTTTAAAATGGCAAGGACATGTATATCTTTTCTGTGCTTACATGAAAAACTTGAAATCAGATTTTTTGACAAAAATTCATTGTTAAATCAAAGAAGTGACCTAACAGTAAATTGTAAGCATAGTTTACCTTTTTCCTTACAGCTGAGTTAAACTTTGAAATTTGTTAACACTTTTTCTTATATTTTAGTTGTACTATGTTACACTATATATGGCTTATCTTTCTATTTGTAAGATTAATCTGGATATTAATTTTCTGGTAGAACTGGTAACATCTTGTACAGATATATTGGTTGCTATTTTTGATATTTTACATTGACTGGTTAGCATTCTTAACATCTTATACGGAGTATCTTTTAAAAAAAACTCGAAGAAAAAGGCAAAATGATCACGGCATACATCCGTACTGACAAGTGCACATACAAACACAGAGAATACAGAAGAAACAATCATGGGAACAAACAATACAACTATTACAAATAAAAGCATGAAGGGAGTTAAGTCCATGGGAGATAACTCCTTGCCCACTAAGGGAAGACATGTATGATAGGTGTCACCTAACCATTATCCAGTGACTGTTTGCAAATTGAATATAAAGAATAACGGCATGAAGAGGGTTAAATTCCTTAGAAAGGACTCCTCATCTAGTAAGGATAGACAGGAGTGACAGGTGTCACCAGAATTGTTATCCAGTGTCTGTTTTCCACAAACAAAACATAGTAATCATGACCTGGAACGTAAGGACACTATAACAATGTGAACATCCTGTAAATATCAAACAAGAGATGAATAGACGAAATATCAATATTCTAGGTGCGTTTGAAAATAGGTTGGGAAGCAATGGGAACTTTATAAGTGACACACACATGATAATACATGCAGACAAGGAGAAAAATGAAAAAAGGTGTAGGATTAATATTAGATAATGACATGAAGAAATGTGTTCTGGGATACTGTAAGATCTCAGAATTCCACTAACTAAACTAAAAGGAAAGATCTTTAACAATCATCATTGTATATGCACCAACAGCACAGATCATACAGGAGGAAATCTATAAATGTTACAAATTTTTCAACAATGCTAAGGCCTTATGTAAATCACAAGAAATCACTATCATCATGCGAGACCTAAATGCCAAGATAGGAAAAGAACAAGAAGACAAAATAGTCACGAATTTCAGACTAAAATCCTGTGATAACTCACTCTTAGCTGTTATATTATGTCTTGCTTAGGCTACTCACCATGACATCTGTTAGAAATTCTCCTGACTTACTCTAATGGACTGTCTCGACTTACTTGGAGTTATTTATTTAAGGCATCTTGCCTAATTCATTTATATTACCAGGAGTGAATTATTTACTCCACATCATCCCCATTTTTAAGATTTTATTATATAGTAAATATTTTATTTCTTTATATCCACTCACTCCTCTTTCTGAGTACATGGAACTTTGTATTGCTTTCATTTTGGGTCAACCTCTAATTTTTCCATATGTTTCCTTTTTCTGGTAATCATACTTGTACGTTCAATGAATTCTTGGGGTGTTGGTACTTTGAAAGAATCATGCAGTACTTCCATAGTTTCTTCCTTCTTGGAGTTCAAGATAGAGCTATTTGTGTGGTTCATGGTATGTACTGCAATGCCTGTAGAGTTAGAGTCAATGGCCAATATAGCAGGGAATTCAGTGCTGATGTTAGTGCTTATCCTCAAGGCTCAGTCTTGAGTCAACTGCTCCCTTTGTTCTTGTGTTGGAGACTCTCAGGTGTTCCACACTGGTTTACCATGGGAACTTCTATATGCTGACTTGTGTTAGTCGCTGACACTGGATGAATATGTTGCCAAGCTGAAAACTTGGAAGGTGGGGATGGAGAGCAAGGGGCTCTGTGTTAACATGAAAAAGATCAAGTTTATGATTTTTGGTGTTGACCTGGACAAGTTTCAGAAATCTGGCACATTTCCCTGTGCTGTTTGCCACAGTGGAGTGGATATGACTTCAGTCTTGTGTTCCAAATGCAACATCCGAGTACACAAGAAATGCAGTGGCGGTAGGCTAACAGAACTACCTGATTACATCTGCCTTAGATGCTGTGGCAAAGCATGCCCTTTTGATGGCAGACCCCCTATCAGTCACTTTGGATGGTACAAAAATGGATTCTCTGTTTCTGTTATTTTGGAGATATGCTCTGCACAGGTGTATGTTGTGAGCTTGCCATTATAAACTGTGGGTTGTGTGAAATCTAAAAAGTTCCTACCTATTCTCACATGCAAACGCATATTATTGAGAACTCATGACAAACTGTTCTCTGTGTTTGTATGATCTGCACTTCACCATAGCAGTGAGACTTGAGAATCAAGTGTGTCGGTTTTGCTCAATGATTCACTGGATCTGCAGCACCAAGCCTCAATATGAAAACCCCTTTTCTGAGTTGTTAACAAGGCTCAATATTAAGAATATAATATCAGTGCTGGGCACCCATTGTCTTGGGTGGTTTGGTCACGTCCAACAAGCTTCGTCATGCATCAGGAGTGTCTCAGAGTTCAGGGTTCCTGTTGACAGAGGTCAAGGTATACCTAGGAAGAGGTGGAAGGACTGCATTGGGAGGGATGTGTGGCCTTGCCCATATTAGCCCGCTTGACAGGGATGCTTGAAAAGAAGGAGTAAGAAGCTAGCTGACTGCTGCCTACCCTAGTCACTGAAAAGATTGCAGCAGTGTAATCAAAGCTCCGTATCTTGACTTTATGCATAAATTTTCTTTGGTTTTCTGTAATTAGTTTTTTCTATCAGAATGCTATGTACAAAATTGTTTCTGGAATAAATTTTCCTTGCTTTAGTTTTGCAGTGTGACATTTTAAATATCATACTTTTTCACACATGTAGCACTTTGAATTCTTAAAAGGACAGTTAACACCAAGATATAATTTTCCACATCTGAAACTTGGATTAATTTTTCTTTGTCCACATTTTTCTTTAGCTTGTATGTATAAACATTTTTTTTTCTTCAATTTCTTCAGTATTGTGTCTCAGATTTAGGATTCTTTGGCATTCATCCAATATTTCTTGTAGCATTAGTTTTTGATTCTATTCAATTTCATTAGAATTCTCAAACATATTTCCGTGTCTTTTTTGCCATTAACCATGGAACAAAAATTAACCTTTTAAATATATCCAGTGTCTGTTCATTTAATTCGAATCTTTCACACTCCTTGTTAACAATTCCAGCAAATATGACAGAATCTTCATCTTCTTCTTTCATCAGATTCATACACTTCCAACGAGTATTGAGTAAACTTTTCTCACTAAAAATTTTAGTTAAAATATTTACTGTTTCTTCAAAGCAAATTTCTCCTGCTTTTTTTTCAGTAGTAGAAAATTAGATTATTTCTCATGTTCTACGCAGAGCTATGGAGTCGGAACACAAAACCCTCTCCCCCAACTCCTCTATTTTTGGCACCTCTGACTCTTCTTTATGTAATTAAGTGATTATGGGCTACAAATCTCAAAGCCTATGCACACACTCCTAACTTGAGTAAACCTATATCATTATAACTGGTTTATATCAAAGAATAAAGATATTGTGGTTTTCATCTCATACCTATTCATTCTTCAATATTTTCTAACAGAGTTAGAGATAAAATCTTTGAAAGGATCTAGAACAATAAAAATGCTATCATGTAAGACTTTTTACACACACACACATATATATCTTTGCAAATAAGAAATAAGTATAGAACAAAAAAAAAACTACTTTATAACAAAAGTTGAAATATAATCTTTTACAGGATACATCCTGTAAAGACAAAGTTCTATAAATGTAAGATTTTTTACATATATATTTTTGCAAAAACAAAATAACTACAAAAAAATAAAATGACTTTAAAAAAGAAGTTGAGATAAATTTCTTTAAAGGAAATAGTAAATATACAGTAGAAGAAATAACAAGAAAAATAAAAATTCTGTAATGTAAGACTTTTTACATGAAGTGTAAATTCAATTGGACCCAGAGTCGGTATAGTTTTACCAACTCCTACTCCAGTGACCCCTTAATTGCTTCAGACTCCACAACCCTGGTTCAACCAGTGCTAACTTTCTCAAAAGTCTTGTTTTTTTGTCTTCCCAGTTGCTGCATTTTTCTCTAAAAATTTGTTCGTATCTTCTAAAATAAGCAAAAAAGGTATCTGAATTGCATGTGAATTCAGATATAGTTTTTGCCATCACATCGGGAGTGAAAAAACTTTAGGAATTTTCCATTTTCTCCCGTATTATTTCAATTAAATTTTGTTTTCATTTCTGGAGTCCTAACAACTGCTGTTAATGATGTATTTTTACCACTTAGGCTAATAATTCTTCCATATTTGAAGAATATCCATTTTTGTTTTGTGGTTCTAATTTCTTGTTATCACTGTTATCATGAGTGCCAAAGAAAAAAAAAAAGTATTTTTTCCTACTTGTATGAACTTTAACCCCTCATGACTCACTCCTAATGGTTATAATATTATGTCATGCTTAGGCTACTTGCCATGACATCTGTTAGAAATTCTGACTGATGCCAACAAACTCCTGAGTCACTTGGAGTTCTTTATTTAAGGTGTCTTGCCTAGCTCATTTGTGTTACCAGGAGTGTGTTTACTCCACAACAGATCCCAGAATGAGCATGGCGAAAGGTGGGTCCAGTGGTGCACAGTAAATGATCAAGTAATCAAAAACACCTGGTTCCAGGAGCACCCTCTGGACATGAAGCCTAGGAGGAGACACAAAGAATCAGATTGATCATGTAACTATCAACAAAAGGTTCAGAAACACAGTTCTACACTGCAAAATATACCCAAGTACATGGTGTAATGGTTAGCAAGCTTGTCTCACTAGATCAATTACAACTGAATAATGAGTTTGATCCTCACTGGGTGCCCCATACTTCTGGCCTTGTGCTACATATAAGCTATGCTTAGAAAATCACCATACCCAAGTCATGTGCAGAGTAAAACTATGGAAACTAAAACTAAAGCAACACCTAAACTGCAATATGGCAGACACTAGAAGGACCCAAGCTGCAAGGAGACATACAAAATCAAAGTAGAACATCCTGAGAGAAACACTAGTGACATTGGCATACAATATCACTCCAAAGGAAACTAAATATCAAAGCAACACCTGGATGAAAGAAAAAATTCTAGATATAATGATAAAAACAATGACAATGCTAAGGAATGGAAAAGAATAGCAAACACAAAATGTAAATTAAAAACAAATGTAGGCTGACTAAAGAGGAATAAATTAATAAAAAGTATACAGAAACAAAGAGAATGAGCAACACAAATGCAGCAAGTATCCATAACAGAATAAAAGAACAGGACAAAACGTGTGCTAACAGGCTTGATAAAATCAAATAAAGGCTCATTGATAATAATAATAATAATAATAATAATAATAAAGATACTCCAAAGGTAAAACGAATACATCAAAGAACTTCTTAATGATGTGAGAGAGAAACCTACACTGTAAAATAAAGAAGGGCCAGAAATATCAAAAGATGAAATCAGATCAGCAAACCAAACAGAAACAAAGTAGTAGGGCTTGATGTGATCATAACAGAAATGCTCTTAGCCTTGGATGATTTTGTCATCAACAAGATCACAGATGTAATAAACAAATATATACAACAGTGGCCACTATAAATCCATATTTGCATCAATACCAGATGCAAACAAATGCAAACTCTATAGAACAATCAGTTTAATGAGCCACATAACCAAACTAATGATGCAAATCCTGATGTGTGAAGCAGAATTAAACCAGAAATAGGACAAAAACAGATCACTTTTGTCAGGGATATAATGGTATCAGAGAGAGCAATACAAAATCAGAAAGATGTGCATTTGTTTTATAGATTGTGCAAAAGCATTTGACAAGGTACATTACAAGGATTTATTTGAACTGCTAGGAAAACTAGATCTATTTGGCAAATATGTTAGAATAATCCAGAACTTATATTGGGAGCAAACAGCCAGCATACGGATTGAAAATAAATTGAGTAGCTATATAAAAATAGAAAGGGGCATGAGACAAGGATGCATCTTCTTGACAGATTTATTCAACCTCTACAGTGACACTATCTTAAGGGAACAGGAAACTTAATGGCTAACTCAAAAAGGAAAGTACAGGGTGATAAAAGAAAGTGAGAGAAAAAAGGACTAACCATCAACTGCAAGGAGACAGAACATATAGTCATCAGTAAGAGAAAAAGCCCAAGATGTGATTTACAAAATGGAGATATCAGCATCAAGCAGCTGCAGAGATTAAGATATCTAGGAAACATTTTAACAGAGGATGGAAAATGCAACACCAAGATTCAAACACACATTGGATTAGTGCAAAAGAAGTATACCAAAAATTGAGGCGCTGAAAAATTTCATAAGAAAAATGTGCTGGATTGCTATGTGATTTGCATCCTCTTATATGCCTGTTGGACAATCTACCCATGGAGTAGAAAGGCAGCAGAAACTATAAAAGGACACTGAAAATTTCATGGACAATGTTAGTAGGCAACACGGAAGCTTTAAAGAAAAATGGCAACAAAAAGAACACTTCTACTCAAAATCAAGAAAAGCCAGCTGAAAAACTTTGGACACTTAATGAGGAAGAAGGGATTGGAAAACTTCATCTTCATGGGCATATTGAGGGCAAGAGAGATTGGGAAAGGTAGCACTGCCATTTACCTGATAAGCTTGTGTGAATGGATAGAGGAATGAGGTGGTGGGGGTGCTTAGCAAAAGGAGAAAACTGCTAAGAACCATGTGAGGTAGAAAGTTGTGGAGAGCCATGATCCCATAGAAGTTTTCTCCAGCCTTACTGTATCTTATAATTGTTCCCTTTTAGTATTTTAAGGAGTCTAATACATTATATTAGATTACTAAATATTTTTTGACTAGTATAAAAATATTAATTAGTAAGTTGTGCACTATGTATCCATCCATTAAACAGAATCTCCCCATTTTAAAATGAGGTGAGGTATTACATAGAGTGTCAAGTTCTTTGTCTTCCACAGACGGATCTTCGAAAAGATCACATAAAAAAATGTAAAATTCTCTATAGCATGAAAAAAAAAAGTATACTTGTATTCTATTTCCTTGGAAATACAGACACAACATACTGTCATATCAACTCTAAGTGGTTGGTATTTTATTAAGAACATGTTATACTAGTCTTTCTTAACCTTTTCTTTACCATCACTTTTTTCAGATATATGCCCAGACTGGTGCCCTTGATGTTAACAAGCAACCAAGTTAATGTTATTTATTTATGTTTTATTGCATTATATTAGTACTACCCACCAAAAATTAAGTTATGGCAAAAACAGTCAAGTGGTGGTGACCAGGTCAGAATATATGAGCTTGCGGGTTGTTGCTCCATACACATATTGCAATTGCAGCTAAATATTTAAATAAGATGAACAAATGCCTATATAAAATGTTATCATTTGTTCCAATCAAGGTTCAAGATTCTTTGAGTTCATGGCACCCTCAACGGAATATTACTGCTAACATTGAGAATCATTGTGTTAGATAACAAAATGAAAATTAAAAAAATATCAATATCTACATTGGGAGTAATACACCTAAAAGTGTATGCATCTAATATTGCATTCAGATATTATTATAGCAAAATACATTTCAGAGAGTTAATAATTTTACTTAATTTGCATATTTAGTAATACAAATACATATAATATATATAAAGATATATAAAGAGTCTATTAAAACTACAATTGAAAAGAATTTATGATAACTTAATATAAAAATTGTTGCAACTACTTCTAAAACAAGAGACTTAACACAAAATAACAATAACTGAAAAGAGGAATTTACACTATAACCTGTAATGAAGTCACAAAAAATATATAGGAAAAAATTTAAGGAATCTAAATAAAAAGATCGTATGAACACAGAAGAGATCTTTTACAAAACAACACACTTAATGCATCAAGGTGCATAATTATAACTGGCATTTACCTTTATATTTCTCTCCTCCCCTATATATATATATATATATATATATATAATAAAATGTAAATGTCAGTGTGTCACACTTTTTCAATTAAAAGGACAACTTTCTAACTTTCAATAGCTCATGTTACAAACATTTTTGATTCCCAAGTCTTCATTACGCGATTATTTTTGGCAATTTTTTAATGTGGTGTTTTGCAACAAATTTTTTTGAACAATAATTTTTATAACTTGGAAATAAATTTGGGAATAAGTGAAATTAATTGCGAAATCCAGTGAAATAAAAATAATTGTTTGTATGAAAAGTAGAACCTATGCACATCAAATTGTCTTTAAAATAAGTGGTGGCAGAAGAATTATTGCTGAACTTTTAAAAGGTAAGCTTAAATATTAAGGCAATACTTAAATGCAGTGATCAATTTTGAGATCTTCTGTAGTTTATTGTTGCCTATCACATATGGCAGCAGTATGCCTCGTAAAAAGAAATCTCTGCCAACAGAGGACCAGATTGCAATCAAATGAGCCAAGGCTACAGCAAGAAAAAGGAAGTCCCGTGCAAATGAAAACCCAGATCAAACGGCAGCCAGGAGAGCTTCCAATACTGAGAATATGGAAAGACTTAAGGACTCTCAAACAAGCCAAAGGCCCAATCAAGATCCCTCTGCAGGTGTTAGCTTAAATGCTGTACAATAAGGCGGCTTTTAAGCTAGTATATACATGTGACCAGTAGACAGTTTGTCAGAGGACTTAACACCTTAGACAAGAATATATATATATATATATATTACACACACATTTGTGTATAAGCAAACTTCATATATAGTGCAACCTCTGATTTTTTTTTTTAATGAATGAATTTTAACCTCTCCAGAAAAAAATTACCTGTGTATAGTGCAACTGGTCACCAAAAATGCATGATTTTTTTTTTTAACTTCAAAATGTTACTTGTATATAGTGCAACCCCCTATCTTGTCATTAAATTACCATGGCAAGATCAGTTTAAATGAATATGTTTATATTCAGACAGAACAAAAAAAAAAAAAAAAAAAAAAAAGAAAGAAAAGCATCCATGACTATAGGCTTTTGAATGAATATGGCAAGCATTACATAGTTTATTCAATAAGATTTTTTTTTATAGTGTCAATATTGGTGGACACAATAAGATATGCAAACGATGATATGAGAATCAAGCAAATACAGAAAGTTAACTATCTGGGAAGTGTTCTAACTGACAATGGAAAATATGACACAGAAATCTGAAGGTGCATTGGAAGGGCAAAAGCTGCCTTCCAAAAGTTAAACAAAGTATTATGAAACAGGAAAATCTCATTGGAAACAAAGAAAAGCATGGTGAACTTCTACGTAATATCACTCTTTTTATATGACAGTAAATGTAGGACAATTTCCTCACAGATAAAGAGGCAACCGAAATGTGGTTTTACAGAAAGATGCTTAGAATACCATTAATAGAACATGTGAGCAAGGAAGTTTTAAAGAAAATAGGAACAGAAAGGACACTTTTACTTAGAATAAGAAAGAGAAAGTTGAAATTTCTGGGCCGCATAATGAGGAAAGAGGACTTGGAGAATTTGACATGCACAGGACATAATAAAACAAGAGGGACAATGGGAAACAGCAAGTAACCTACTGAAATCTTTTATAAATGGATGGCAAAACAGGGACTGGAGGAATAATAAGAGATAAACCAAAGATAGGAAGTTGTGGAGAGCTATGATTGCCCATGTGCTGAAACACATAAAAGATTGTGTCAAATACATTTTTAAAGTATAGAGTGTACAAAAAAATGATCTCTCTAAAAATAACTTGTTTCAAAATTAAAAGTTTATATAATTTATAAGATCATAGTAAAAGATATATATAATTTACTTAACCAAAAAACTATTAATTAAATTAAAGGATATCATTAAATTACCATATTTGCTGGCATCAAGTATGCAGTTTTTTTCCTGAAATAAGTCACAAAAATTTGCATAACCTACAGGAATTCAGTCTACTATCTGACATAGATAACCTTTCTCTTGGGTTAGCATAGGCTGACAAAAACCCTAACCTTTACACAGTAAATTTTTTAGACTTCTTTCAGGAAGAAACTACACCCTTGATGCCAGCAAATACAGTAATATCTTACTCTTAAAACAAGTTTTTTCAAATATGCTGTAACCAGGAATAACTAATTAAAAATGTATTTATGCTTTTTAAACTAAATTTATATGAAGTTGAAAATGGGTTTAAATCAATGTTATTATCATTTAAATAATTTGAAACAAACTTATATATGTACATATCAAAATTCAGACATAAATAGAATCTAAAAATGTTGATTTTTATTTTCTTATTTGTTCACTCATTTATATATTTTTTAATGTAATTATAATTTATTTTAGAGTATTCTTAAATTAATTTCTTTTTTTTAAACAATATTTTTACTTCTGTTCATAAATGCATGATAAAAAATAAGATCCTTACATTTAAAGTCCTTCAGTGGACAAAACGGGTTGGTAAAGAAAAATCTCACTTTTGTCATACATACATATATTATACAGATCAGAATCCAACAGGATGATACAATAAAGAACAAATTGGAAACATTTATCAATCTAACAGGTTTGACTTTTATTAAAGCTTCATCAGAGATTGAGAGAAAACAAACAAAAAGACAGAACTTTTACATATTCAATTCTGTTTGGATCAATTCTCTTATATACATTTTTATATATATATATATATATATTTTATATATATATATATTTATATATATATATATATATATATATATATATATATATATATTATATGATCTAAAATTAAAAAATGTTAGAATTTACATAGATTTAGCTTCAATAATTTTTTTAAAAAGAGCACAATTCAAAAGTAATCTCAGGACCATCTTAAAAGGTCATGTATTTAAAAAAGGTGAGAAGCTGGTAGCCAACAAAAATAACATTTTCCCTAAGCAGTAATTGCTTTTTTAAAATTTTATATATTGTTCAGTGCAAGATTGTCCATATCATATTTTCTGTGAAGTATCTTGTATAGTTCATCTAAATTATTATTGAAATGTATCAGATTAAAATTCTTAATCTAAAATCCTAATTCAAAGTAAATCTCAGGACCACTGCCATCTTAAAAAGGTCATGTTAGTTTGTTACCGACCCGTAATGAAATTACTACCTATAAGAAATGGAAATAAAATATAAAATAACTGAAAACAGACATATTGATGTTTCAAAAAACACATATTAAATGACTTTTTTTTATAAAATACATTAATTTATATAATAATATATAAAATACAGCTATATATTAAATGAAATTATAAAATACATTTTTTTAATACATAAAAATATAATGAATATAATATAATACAATATATAAAATACATATATAAAAGATATATATAAAACCATATTGAAATATATATAAAAATAAATATATACATAAAACATGAATAAAGCAGTAATTGTAAAGAGTTTATCATTAAAATTTAACTGAATTAGTTTTAATTTTATATATATATATAATATAATACCTATATATAATATATATATAATATATATAATATAATACATATATATAATATAATATATATATAATATATATATATATATATATATATATATATATATAATATAATACATATATATAATATAATATATATATATATATATATATATAATATATATATATAAATACATATATAATATATATACATATATAATATATATAATATATATAATATACATATAATATAATATATAATATATATATATATAATATAATATATATATATAATATATATATATATATAATATAATATATATACATATAATATATATATATGATACATATATATATATATATACATATAATATATATATATAAATATATATAATATAATATATATATATATATATATATATAATATATATATATATATTATATATATAATATAATACATATATATAATATAATACATATATATAATATAATACATATATATATATATATATATATATATATATATATATATATATATATATATATATATATAATATATATATATATATAATAGGTAAAACTCTAATACGTTAAGTAAAATGATATATATACAGATATTATTTTTCTAAGCAAAAATGATAAAACAGATAAAAATAAAAAAAGAAAAGATTTGCAGACAAGCTATTTGTTGAATGATAAGGATCTAAATGATAGCATAAACCTGAAAAGAAAATTGTAGATCAGTTATAGTAATACACTCCAATACTATAAATCCTAACATTTATGATAGATATTATTTCAACCTGAAATATGTAGAGTCTGTCTATATTTCTGAGAGGTATTATTTACATTATTCAGACAATTGTCCTCATCTTCATCGCCATATTTATCACAACAGTTTCGGCCGTTGTACGCTCTGGCCTTCTTCAGGTGGTTGGAATTTTGAACTGAACCCTTTATTTCGCTCACTGGGGTAGACTGTTCTAGTTCCATGTGCCATGTTTGATGGATGTCAGACAGACTTTATTAAGGCTTCTGATGGGAAATCATTTTAAAATATATTGATAGTTTGATAGTATGTTGATTTGGTATCATCTATAGAACAATTCAGTTTTGTAATAGGACATTATTTTGATAAAGAAAAAAATCAAAACAAAAAAACAATGAACGCTACAACTATAGAAAATAAACCCTATTTCCAACACAATTGCATACCCGTATACATACCATATTAAAACATGTTCAAACTTTATTTTCTACCCAATAACAAACAACATTACAAACATGCCAAAAAGATTACACAATAAAACACACAATGTTTAAATCAAAGTGTCTATTGGTTAGAAATTGACATCACTATGCGTAATATTTGACCAGAGAAAACTAAAACCCTATTTTTCTTGAGTCTACTTTTGGAAGAAATTTCCTATAAAACCCCATAGATCTTGATTTTTAAAGAACACACATGTGACGGTCATATTTCAAGATGTGGCTATATTCTTCCTTTCACCCCAGAATGTGCTAAAAGAAATATGTGTCAGCCACTTTTAATGAATCATGAACAACTTGGACAGTCAGTAAATCTTCATTACTGGCTAGTCAGCAACTCAACAAAAGACTATTTTTAATCATTTTTAACACTTTGGAATTCTAGTATATATATGTTTGTAAATACAAATGATTTATTTAAGAGACATACCCATGTTTTCTTTATTTTGATTATTGTTTGGAATTAAAAACTTGGATGTGCAACAAATATTGGAATGTCCATGAATCCAGTTACTTTTATCCTTATTGTGAATTCATGAACTACGTACTATTAGAAACTAGTACAAATAATTTTATAGATTCTGTTATGATTAGTTCAGAAATCTATAATTTATATAGATAACATTCAGGAGGGAACATTTTGGAATTGTCTGATACCCAGATAATATACCATAATAATATACCTATAGCCATGTTTTTAAGATATGCACCTAGAAGATTTATGTCCAAGGTAAATATACTAAGCTGTGAGGTGGTTAACATTAATTCCAAGTAGAAAAGGGTTAAACCCAAAATGAAATATAAACTGGAAGACATTTTCCCTAGTAAGGCAGAAGTGAAAAAAAGGGTCATCTGGATTGTTTCACGTTGTATGAATTGGAACAATGCACCACAATTTACTTTTTCTTATCTATCAAGAGTCTGGCATGTGGAGGAAAACGGATTTGGAAAAATGGCTTTATCTCTTTCTTGGGAAATTAGAAAAACATGTCATTGGTGAGAAGAGAGACAGATGAGAATTATATTTTCATTGGCAAAAATGATCCGAGAAATGAAAACGGAGAATGAACCCACTGCAAGAGTTAGAATTATGAAAATCAATTCTATCATAACAGGCAGCTGGTCTGGTTTATGTTTTCACTATGATGGTGATCAGCCCAAGGATGGAGAACAGCATGTCTCTTTGTTGAGAATTTAGTTAAATATATTTTCATTGACGAAAACAAATTGGGAAATAATTTTTATCTATTGGTTGGAAGGCTAAAATGAGAAGTAGGGGTCCGGTTTGTGTTCTCACTGGACAGAGGTAATAGTGAAAGAGTGGAATGGAGTCAGAGAATTGAAATTAATGAGGAGAATAAACTATGCCCTTTCACCTATGCACTTTAAAAATTAGAGCTGTCACAAGACAGTTATGTCAGCTCTGAGAAATGGGCAGAGTTAGAATACCAAGAAGGAAGGAGGAAGGGACAGAATTTAGCCTCACCTGTGCAGAGTGGTGGTGTGAGATGTAAAGTGAAGCAAGTTGGAGTTAACTTTTGCAGGTGTACATGTTTGCTGGCAATATTCTTTTTCAATATTCTCGAGGCAGACATATTCGCCAAGTGACAGACCTTTGTTTTAAAGAGAAAGTACATTTTCTAAAAATAACCTATTACTACAGAAATGACATCACTAAGCTTGTGAGATGATTTTTTTAGTTTTCATAATTTTTTTTTTGTTTTTTTTCCAACCCTTTCAAAATTTATTATTATGTACAGTTAAAAAAAAAAAAAAAAAGTCTACATTTTCTACATCCCTTCATAGAAATACCCTGAAAATTTTATAACAATATCACTAAAACTCTAAAAGTGCTAGTAATTATACCCAACATTCAAAAATTTACCACACTCAAAATTAATATGGATCCAGGGGATACAACTCCAAAAGTTAGTGCAGAGTTGTAAGGTTAGGGAAGGAGCAATCCCTGTAACTACTCCCAAGGAAGGTGGATAATTCTCCAAATTTGCAAAGTTGATTAAGAAAGCAGAAATAGGAAACAAAGAAAACCTTTATTAGTATTAATTTGAGGATCGGGGAATCATTGAATCCGCAGAACCCTTTTCAGTGCATTTTAAGCAGATAACTTTGAGAGCTCAGAGACTGAGAAACTGCATCAAGTACCTGTGAAATCCACATCAGCTACCACCAACTTTCCTGATTCTGAAGAACTTTGAAACCACATTATTAGGCAAGGAACAATGTCACTATAGCAATTGATGCAAGAAAGGTTAATTTTTGTACCAAGAGCTATATAAACCAATTGAAGATTAGCCCCATGAATTTTATGTTTTATTTTTTCATTGTGAAGATATTTTCACCCTTAATAAAGCACCAGCTTTACAATTACTATAACATTCAAGCTTCCACTGCTCAGAGAACAAGAACACAACATGGGCAGATTTGGTGTGGAGCAAAGCAGCCAACAAACAGCTTGGACCAGTAAAGAATACTATCAAAAAGTTTTACCATTACTTTTGGCAGTAGACTGATTGCTAACCATAGCTATAGGATCCTGTCTGTTCTGTTATTTAACCCATAGCTGGAGGGTGAAAATATATAAATAAGTATAACAAGCTTGACTGGAATTTGAATTTGGATCTCCTATCTGTTATCTATCACATCGCCCACACATTCAAGTTTACAACACATGGTATTCCCAAGTGGTCACCCATCTATGTACTGACTAGGCTCAACATGCTTAACTTCAGTGATTTGAACCAGTTTTTCAATATGATATGGCCAGGAAATGAAAAAATAAAAACAAAAGATTTATGAAAAATCTATTTCGTGCCTTAAATTATGCTAAACTTTTAGGTAGCATATCAGGGGCGAAGAATCCATGTATATAGCACATGCCTTATATTTTTTCCAGGATAAATAATTTTGTGTAATATAAAATTAATTATTGATAATTTTCACTATCCTCTTTGTACTTGTATTTTTCATTTCTTCATTTCTTAGGATAATTGTTTCAAGCAATATTATTTAGTGAGTGTAAGTAGAGAAAACACTGGTTTAGTGAGAAAAGACGCAAGTAAAAGCAATGAATTTACTAGCCTTTTTAGTAGGGGGCATGAGAGATAGGACATAATAGTGAGTGAGTGGGTGAAAGAGAGACTGTCACCAAAAAGCAGAAATTCTTTTGCTTGCATTAGAAAAGGCCATGGCTTTAGCCTTCCCTGTTTTATTATTTCCTTCAACCTGGGTGCATGAAAAAAAAAAAAAAGAGAGACAGAATAATAAATGACCCTCCAATCACAGAGAGAAAGCCACCAAAAAGCAGAATTTTTTTTGCTTGATTTCCAGCTGCATTACGCCAGTAGACACCCTCGATTGAAGTGATGTTTTTATTGTGTGCAACTGAAATCAAAGATTTGCCTATTCAAAGGACTTATAAGTTGGACAGATTTAGATGGAAAAATTGTATTATTCGGTTCTGAAGAGTATATAGAGAACATATGACAACCTAGTGTCACATCAAAAGTTCATATTTTTTATTGATTTTTAAAAAGTTTTAATCCATGGAGAGTATCCTTGACCACTTAAGACCTGGATTCAGTCATGTGACCATTATCCAGAAAGTTTTTGACCAGTTCATATATGGACTCAAAAAGAGCAACCAGCAAAGTCTATTCTTTGGATTAAAAGGTAAGTTTTCATCTATTTCAATGCCTTAAGATTTAATTTTAAATGTTCAAAATTATATAAGTTATGTAAAAACATTTCTTGATAATATTGTATATTTTTTCATTAAACATGTTAAATTTTGTTAGAGGACATTTAAAAAAAATTCACTGCAATATCTAATTTTAAAATTAAATTAAAAGTATTTAAACTCAAATTATCATGTATTAATGTTGGTGCTATTTTAAAGAAGAAAGGTTGAAATTTATCTTAAAAGAACATTTGGATAATTAAAACAATTTAAATTAAAACAATATTAATTTAGTTTATGTCAAAATTATGAATTTTCACTTTTCCAGTCATCAATCAACGCAATTTTCTGACACTTGTCATCAAGCAATAAGAAACTTATTTAAACATTTTTTTTAAATTAAAATAAAAATGTCTACATCTGATTCTGACCATACCTGTCATATCTGCTTCCTGTGAGAGATTGTTTTCTTCACTAAAGTTTGTAAATAATTACAAGAGGTGTTCTCAAAGTAAAGAGTGATTAAGTAATTTGTTTTTCATTTCCATGAATAAAGACCTTTTGAAGAAGATGACGGTAGAGGTTGGTGCAATTATTTTTTTAGGAATTATTTTTAAAAACAGTGCTCGATACAAAGTAGAGCATAATATTATAATTATTCAAAAAAATAAAAATAATAATTAATATATATATATATATATATATATATATATATATATATATATATATATATACACACACACTCACACAGAGGGCGTCACAAAAAAAAAAAAAAAAATGTATACCCATTTTTAATTTTTCTCAAGAAATAATTCAATCATCTAGAACCAACTCTACAATTTTAAAATTATCCCCGATTCAGGAGTTTGTAAGCCAGGTAGGTGGATCTGAATGAAACTCAGATACCATCTTTGAACTTCAACTGCATTTTTGTACACCTAGTAGCATTTCAGGATAAAATTTATTTGTTCAAAGCTAAGCCTGAATGACATTAGTAATACTAACCTGTAAATTTGTATGAATTTTTTCAAGACTCCCTAATATATATATATATATATATATATATATATATATATATATATATATATATCTGCAGACCACAAATCTAAAGGTATTTTAAAATGGTGGGAGGTGACAATACTGTGACATAAACTAAAGAGGCAGATATTATTTTGACTATATTATACTGAGTTACTAGATTGAAACCAGTAACTCTAGGCTTAGTTATGAGTGGGTGGCATTCTTAGGTTCTGCTTTTAAACAGCCTTGCACCACAAACAGTTTCCTATCCTGCTTCAATTCATTGCAAAAAAAAAAAAAAAAAATCAATACAAATTCCATTATCCTTTTTATCCATACTAAAATGAAACTTTCACCTGGCCACAGATGTAGGTAATATTCATTTTTCTGAATGTTCATAGGGGAAGGTTGGGTTAGTAGTTTTTATCAGCTGTGTACCAGTCTTTGTTTTGGCTTCAGATAAAAACTGTGCTTAAGAGCTACTGGAGACAAGATAAATGAAATAATGCTAAAAAGTAAGTAATCTTCACTTACACCCTTCAAATTTTCTTAAAATTATACATTTATGATTAATAGTTAATAATCCTTCAGAGGTTTAAAAAATAATTCTTTTTTAAAATGTCTGCATTTTTAACTGAAGTATTTTCCTATATTAATTTTCATTATTTCTCTCCAACCTTTTTTTTTTTTTTAATATAAATCACAATGCTAAGCTTATTACAATCTAAAGCTATTATGGTAATTCTCATAAATGAAAAATAAAGAAACAGCCTACAACAAAATATCCTGAAACATGTCTATCATGGATGCTGATTTTATCAATTAAAATGTATAACCAGTAAGGCAACGAGAAGAAGATATCTAACATACATACACATACTAATCAATACCAGCTAAAAACATAATGCTATTTACAATAAAGGATTCATTTTCTTAACACCTCAATGTTGGGCTGACCCACACTTTAAAAGAAACCTGTTTATTTAAATTACAAGTTTCTCACTCCTACTACATATGACTGAGTTTTGATATCCACAAACAAAACAATATCCTTTCATTTGTTTGATAGAAGTTTACCTGTACTAACAACAATATAACTCCAAAGATTTTCTTAAAAAGAGTATACCATGATGAAAAAAGTCCCCAAATTTGATTAAAACAAAGTTTTATCATCAAAATCTTTGTTATTATTAAGAGAAAAGACCAAAGTATTTTTTATTATTTTATTCATTTTTTAAAATCCTTTCTAGCACATTCAAAATTCTGATTAAAAATCTTGTTTTTCTTGTGTCAGTGGATGGGCCAAAGATTAGTATAGGGATTGTTAACACCGTTTTGTCATTAAAAACACTGTTTTAGAAATTCTTGCAAAAACATTAAATAATTGTTAGATTTTAATTCAATTTTCAGTACTTATTTACAAATGAATTAAATTATTTTTCAGATTTTTTTTTTTTTTACAATATCATGGCAAAAATCCCCCCCCACTTTTATGAAATTTCAAAAAATAAAATTTAAGCTTCTTCTGTCTATATTTCTGAGATGAGGTATTGTAATTATTTACACGATTTACATTGTTACCATACATTCATCTTTGTTACAGTATTCACAATGTTTTGGCCATTGTATGCTCTGATCTTCATCAGGTGATTAAAATTTTGAACTGAACCTTTTATTTCATCCACCAGGGTAGATTGTTCTAGTTCCACATGCCATGCCTCTTCTGGATGTCTCAGTTATCTCCCTTTAACTCAACTCTCCAAGTTTTTATTCACCACTGCAGTTATCAGATATTGAACTCACAAATCTTTGGATCAAGTCACTGGATCCAACCAATGCTTTTATCCATTGGACCATGTGTCCTTGAGGACATCAGTGTACGATGTGTACAATTGCTCATATTGCAATTTTGTTGTTATTGCTTTTCTCTAGCACTCTGTATTACTGGTTCCCATATTGTATTCATTTCTATGCTTGGCCAGGTTAGGAGATTTTTGTGGCATAGCATGTGCTGAATCCTTAAGTTTTCATATTTTCCAGTGATGTTCTCTGTCTATTATTTCAACCTCATCCCACAGTGGGTGGTGATCTCCCTTTTTCCTCCATATGTGGTCAGCTACACCTGATTTTTCTAATTCCTCTCATGACAATTTTCTTGTAGCCTTATTTTAAGGAGGAGTGGCCTGTTTCTTATTTGTATTTCTTACCATAGCTGCACAGGATGGTGTACACACAGTGCTTAGTCATGTTCTCCTCTGGGGTGGGGGGTTACTTAGAAGAGGTGTCTGTGAAGTGCTGAATCATTTTTGAAGGTCACCCTGATGTTATATGGACCACAGATCTTTTGTATTTTTTCCAATAATCCCTTCACATAGAAATCAGCTTCAGTCTGACTACCTAAGTTGTTATCCTCTTGTACCCTTCTATCCCAGTTTGTTGGAACTGTTGCCATGTACCCAGGACAGTTGATACATCATAGGGTACTGCTTATACTGACCATTTCTTGTTCATATGTCTCTGGGTCGCTACATGACTTGCTTGATGTTGTAAACAGCGGACATCCCTTCCTTTACCCTGTATGGAGGGTGGGAGTTGGAGTTGAGATATTATTCAGGTTCTTCATATTTATATTAGTTAAAAGCAGGGCTCTTTTAAATCAATTTGTTTTTGTCAAAATCAAACATTCAGAACCAATTTTTGGTAAACAATCATAAAATAAAAAATGCAATAAACTATGACAGTTTAATTAGAAAAGCTTTTAATTCGTTTTTATAAATAAGATATATTAAGGACACTATAGTCTTAAGAAAAACAATTTTTTTTGATTAATAATTAATTTTTATAAAGAATGGTTTTCAATTTTTTTAAATTTTAATTCATAAAATTTATTAAGTTTTAAATCTTTTAATCTTTTGTATTAATCTCAGCCTTTTAGATGATATTATTAAGTGAAATCTATATTTACTAATCATAAATGGAAAAGCATAATACAAATCATCAAACACTAATATTTTAAAAAGAATTTTTTTTTTGTATGTGTTCAAACATGCCAATTTTTGTAAGTATGGGCAACCATTATCAGAAAATAAGAGTGATAACTATAGTAAATTTAAAGTTAACATTTCTAAAAATTTAATAAAATGTTAGATTACGGAGAATATTTTCAAAAATTTTTAAGATTATTAAGTACTTAAAAATTATATAAAATAAGGCATTCACATTATCTTTTTCAGTTAAGTTTTACAGATAAAGACTCCATAGAACTGTCATCAAGCTGTCAAATTTAACCTATTAGCTCAAAATTAAAACTAAATAAAAGCTTCAATTGTTTTCATTTTTAAAAATTCATTTTAAACCTTAAGTACCCCATTTTTTACAGTGGTCCCTACAACAAAATAACCTCATTGTTTGGAAAATGACTTACATAATCAATAATTTGGAAATAAGAAAATTCAACAATAATAAAAAAAAAAAACTTGAAAAGATCAAAAAATGGTAAATAACTCAAAAAAAAAACTATAAAAGCCCATAAATCCAGGATAATCTATACAATGGAAATGAACAATTACAATAAACTAGTTGACAAAGAAGTCACTAAATTTTACAAAACCACTAATAATGAAACAAAGTTATATAAACAAAAGAAGCTAAAAACATGGCCACTAAACTAAAATTAGACAACAGAATAAAGAAATTAGCAAAAGTAGAACCATTTATTGAATTTAAAGACCATAAGGACAACTTCACGATCAAACCAACATGCAGATTACTAAACCCTACAAAAAGCAATATTGGAAAAATAAGCTAACAAATATTAGAAACAAATATGCTCAAAACTAAGAATACTAAACAACAATCAACTGGTTCAATAATATTAATAACAAAGAAAACTGCTCCTTCACACAGACAAGATTTCTACCCATCTATTAATAAACATACACTAAACAACACATTAAACTTAGAAAAACAATACATCAATATCCCCAATAACGACATGAGTATAATTAATCATGGTCGAAAAATCAATATTATACCACAATAAAAAAAAAATATGGATAAAAAGAGAGCCAAAATAATAATGATAATAATAATAACTTTTATGATGCAGAAGTATGCAAACTCATATGCATATACATAATGAATAAATTAACAAATATTATTGACAAAAAAGATATAGGCCTATACTGGGATGACAGTCTATTAATCCTAAGAAACTGCAATGGCAAGACTACAGAAAAAATAAAACAAGAAATAATAAAAACCTTCAAAACCCTAGGATTTTGAAATAGATGTAAAATCAAATCAAAAAATAGAAAATTTCTTAGATATAACATTCAACTTCAACAACAGAACCTACATACAGAAAACCAAACAACTACCCAATATACATTAACAAAAATCCCAACCCCATCTAATGTATTTAAACAAATACCCATATCTATAAATGAAAGAATTTCAAAAATTTTTAGTAGCCTAAAAATATTCAATGAAAATAAAAAAACATATGAATCAGTCCCAAGAAACAGTGGATATTCAAAAACCTAGAATACAAAAATGAAAATAATTCAAGCAAAAACAACAGAAAAAGAAATATAAATAATTCAAAATAATTGGCAAATACTTCCCTAAAAACAGCATATTATCAAAAATTATCAACAAAAATACAATCAAAATTAGTTACAGCTGCATCAATAACATGGAGAAAATAACTAAACACAATAAAAAATATTCAACAAAACCAATAACTATTACAACAACAATAATATAGAGCAAAATAACACCATTAAATGTAACTGCAGAAACAAAGAAAATTACCCACTTAACAATAAAAGCTTAACCAATAACATAATATACAAAGCCATCAATAACATTAACCCAGATGAAAAAATTTACATAGGGGCCACAGAAAAAAAAAAAAAAACTTTTAAAGAAAGATATTATAACTCTAAAATGTCATTTGACAGAAAAATTACACAAACAATACAACCCTACAAAATATATATGAAGCCAAAAAGAAAACAATATCCCTACAAAAATCAAATGGGAAATTATAAAAAGAGAAGCCCTATACAGTATTAACAGTAAAAATTGTAAATTATGCTTAGAGGAAAAATTAGCAATAATTAGTTTTAAAAACCAAAATAAACTCTTAAACAAGAAAACTGAAATAATGGGTCAATGTAGGCATATAAATAAATATTTACTTTGCCATCTAAGCTCTGTTCAAATATACAGTTAAGCTATTCTAAATTTTCATTGCTTAGCTTTGGGATCATTTAATAAATAACACTCTTAAAAGTGATTAAGCCTACATAATCATTGATTAGTGGTCCAATTTGGGGAGGGTGTCATTTATTATGCTCTATTTTTCACCAAATTGAATTTAGAGTATTCATTATATATATACATTTCATTAGGGACTATAAACAGGTACCTACCTTATAATCAGTTTATTTACTAAATTCAATTATTCTTTCAAGTTTTAAACATCATAATTCCATTTCTTCCTCCCAGTAATGTTTATGATGTCTTTTATATTAGTTAAAAATTTTAAAATAATTATTTAACTGCAGGATACTTGCATGCTAAGTAAAAGGTAGGTTGTATTGTAGGCACATTTCTGGCCTTTCATCATTTTAACTCTTTTACTCTTTGACACTTTGTCCATTCAATATTTTGTCTTCTGACACTGTGCAGCTGTATGTATGCATGTCACACACTATATAAGTAATGATTGTTACTAAACAGAAGAGGTTCTGGTTAGAGATACCTACATTTATTTTTTTAAATTTGATAACATTCACTCTCTCCAAAGTAAAATTCAATCATTTTGCAATGAATGGAATATACTGTTTCTAAAAATTTAGTTACTTTACCATATGTGACATAATGCTATATCAGTCTTGCTTAGTCTTTACCATGCACTGAACTGATAGGTAGGTACATTCCATTCCAGAGAAATGATCATCAGATTTTACCTCAAAAAAAGAATTTATATAAATAGAAATTATTGGTATGTCTTAGTCTATGTTTAATGTGAGCAGTAAACATTTGAGAAATTCATATGACTAAAAAAATATTTTTGTAACACAGGCTTATAAAAGTTTATAAACTTGCTTTACTACTTTTCATTCTTTTAGCAAGATTGTACAATTGTTTTTTGTCCTTCGCATATTTTCATCTAGCTTGTTTTTCCTAAAATTTAAATAAAATTCAGACAATTCTTCAAAGCTAAAAAAAAAAAAAAATGTTACAAAGCTGAATATTTTTCTAACACAAGAGAAAAAGGCCAAAATATTCAATAAAAATAATTATTTAAATGTTTATAAACAAATATTCTAAATTATTAAAGAAAAAATATACAATAAAAGTTCCATTCACATTTATATAGATTGCTGAATTATGAAGAATTTTCTGTTAATCAAATAGTTCAGCCAATGAAAATTTTTGGTAATAATATTTGGAATTATTTAAATTTCAGCTATTCATTTGAAATGGTTTTTTTAAAGAGATTAATGTATATTTGTGTTGTGGTTATTTACAAGTTTTATTTGATGCTAATCTCTGTTAATGGATTTTATTTTTTTATTCTTTTATTTTTTTTTTACAGGCTATCAACCATTTGTGGGTTAATTAAAGTCAAAACACATTTTGGATTGTAAGAGAATTTGTTTTTTTTAATGAGTGAATATTGCCCTAACAATTTCTTTTTTAAGAATAGCAATGATTTTCTTCAGATGCAAGTTCTACAATTTAACTCATAGCTAAGGTGTGTGTATGTGGGGGAGGAGATGGATTCATACTATTATTCCCAAGAGTATTTGTGTGAAAGTAAATATAATGAACTCAACTTACTTAGGAGAAAAAGCAGCAATTTGCAGTAAAACAATAAGCAAAGCTGAAGTATATTATTACCAACTGGAGTGTTGGCGAGCTAAATTATGAATAATTATGTGTTAATTAAATAGTTCAATCAATCAAGGTTTTTTGTTAAAAAATATTTGCAATTCTTATTTAACTTTAGATATTCATTTGAAATCTTTTTTAAAAAAATGGATAATTGTTGTAGTTATTTACCAGTTTTATTTGATACTAATCTCTGTTAATAGATTATATATATATATATATATATATATATATATATATATATATATATATTATATATATTTTGCTGATTAATTAAAGCTTATGAACCAATTTACATGATTAATTATAAATATGGGTTGGTACCAAAATATATTTTTATGAATAAGAATATAGAATTTGTTTTTGTTTCAATATTTTGTTAACAATTTTGTGAATATTTATTTAAGAACAAAAGCCAAAATATATTTTGTAGAGTAACAAGAATTTTCCAGTTACAAATCCTACTATTTAACCCATAGCTGTGAGGAAGAAATAAATTTATGCCTTTCTCAAGGGTCTTTGTGTATAAGTGAATGTAATGAACTTGATTTGAATTTGAATTTGAACTCTACCATTTCTCATATTGAGCCACTATCCATTACACCACCCATACACCCTGTGGCAACAGAAGTAGGATGGTTAATTATTTGGAGCTCAATTACTTTAATTGCTTTCATCCACTTGGCTATTGCCCCACATTGGTTCATGAATCTAGTGGCAGAGTTCAATCTGGGGTAGTAAAAATTTAGACTCAATGGAAACAGGGTGAGAGCATTAACTTTGTGGTACTAAATAAAAACTAGGCTAGATATTCATAGACACTGAGAGTGAAACAAGAACAATCTATCTCTAGATTAAATAAAGGGTTTAGTCTGAAATTCCTAGATTGACAAACACCTGAAGAAGGCTGGAGAACACAACAGGCAAAGTATAATAACAAAGATGAGGATATTAATCTGGATGTAAAGTAAATAATGATAGCTCCTAATGCCAGAAATTATAGACAGAAAATAATGCCAGTCTAAAAATTCATAATAAAGTACCATATTGAGATAAATGTTTTCGTATCATAGCTTCATCATAGGTGATACAAATTTGTAATATTTAATTAAACAATAACAAGACAATAAATCAATTCTTTAAATCTATATCTATTTTAAGGTAAAGTATAACTAATGTTTTAGATGTACATGTAGCATAATTGATGTTAGTGTGGAAAATGGAATCGGTAAGCAAAGTTTAAATTCTGACTTCATCTGTAGCCTTAATTCTGTACAAATGCTATTAAGAAAGATACAAATCCATCTCTTCTCCTTAATCAATGTGTTAACTAGCAGGGCAGACTGATCATTCTAGCCTTAGATGGCAGCCAGTCTGAGAGAAGAACTACTCTTAGAATTCAAAACCATAGAGAAGGCAATAGAAAATCACTCCAGTATCTATTTCCAAGAAGTCATGGCACTTCACAGATAATTAAGGAAAGAAATCTATGGCAATCCATGATCACCTACCTCCTGAAAATGTAAAATATTAAAAGAAAAGAAAAAAGATGACTCCTAATACTTTAGAAATTTCAAAAAGTTGAGAGTTCTAATACTTTTTCCAGTATGCATGCTAATCAAGCAATAAAATGCATTAGATTATTCCAACAAGATTTCCAAATCTTTTTTTTTTCTAGACAATGATAAAGAAATATGTATCATGATTCAAGGATAAATGAAGGTTTTGTGGTGTAAGTAAATGCTTGAACAACTGAAAATAAAAACATAATAAATCAATTATGAAATTTGTCAATAAATCCCCAGCTTTCCTACCTAATATTACTTTCTCTTCATTTGAAATGGCTCCAGTATAAACAAAAAAAAACCCCAAAAAAACAATGCAAATATAATCATTACAAAATACATGAATCTTTATTCATCTAATATCAAGGATGAAATACATTCTCATTGTAATTGTTAATAACAAATACTAACTAATTAATTAATATAAAAATGATCACATGACCTCTAAGGATGAGTGCTGAGAAGTGCTTGGCTTAACTAAAAGGATTTTTTTTTCAAATTCTGATGCTTAGTCAGATTTTGAGAAGCTCCAGAAGTTTTCAGCACCTCCTTGTATATTAATATTACAAATACTTTCAATCTACTCACTGTTTCTTTGCCATTTGACAGAAATCTGTCTTCATGTACAAGATTGCTGTTGATTTTTTTTTCAGTACTCTTTAAAAAATGTTTTTTAATTGATAAACTTTAGAAAACAAATCATTTTTTTAATGGAAATTTGTAAAAAAAAAATTAAAAAAAATAAATTTCACAGAAAGAAGCATGAATCTTCCACACAAATGGCAAATTACAGAAACAAAAAATAATTCTGTCATCTTTATCAAAACTGAAGGTTTTTACCAAAATATTTGTATTAAAATGTACAACAATTTATTTAAGTTTTAGAAATTATTCCAAACAAAAGGTTTTATAAAGATATATATAGCACATTCAGAGAAGAGACTATCAACTGAATTGACCAAGCATTTAGAAAAGAAACTATCAGTTATATAACAGCTTGTAAATGGTTCACAATGTTTCAGTTTGGAGCTTTCAAGACACTGGAATAACTACAAAATAGATAATCATTGGAGTTTGGATTAAGATAAATTATGTAATCCAGTCTATATGCTGACCAGTAAAGTAATAGCATAACAGTTTAACTGTATTCATCCTATAATCCAAACCATTCAGATACAATTCAGTTTCTCAACTTGGAATCTGAGAGATGTATTTATTGATAGACAAAAATTAAAACCATTGTTTGGATATATGAATGACAAGAGCTGATCAGAGATAACTGAAAAATTTGTTCTATTAACAAGATGTGCCAACAAAGCTAAACCAGAGTTGCATAAAAAAAGCATATAAGAGGCACTGTTTACTAGGAACTGCTGAATTCAAACAGGGTTATTACTGTTGAAGTGTTCTGTATACAACTATAAAATGAAGAAAACACTTTAAAAATATTTCAGTTGCACAATAATGCTTCACTACATATTACATGGAGGAATCATGAAAATCTAGGCAAACTTGAACCTTTGTGCCCACAAAAAAAAAAAAAAAAAAAAAATGGTGAGTCAAAAGGACAGTTTTTCCACCGCTATTATTTTAACTACTTTCATTCCTCAGCAATGTTTATTGTTTAAAAAAAATTGATTAGAATTGTAATAAAACCTAAACATATGAAAGTGAATTTATACATTTTCTTTGGTATTGAGAATTTACAATAAAAATAATAAACACTATTGATTAGATAAATTATTGGAATTGGCAAATTGCCAATTGATTGAAACTTTATAAAATGGTAAATAAGGATTTCCTTATAGTTACCATGTAAAAAATAAGGGCAACTGTAATAATTACAGGGGAATATCTCTTCTTTCCATAGCAGGTAAGATCTTTGCTATGGTCCTTCTGGAACATCTGCAAAGATTGGCTGATTGTATCATGCCAGAGACACAGTCTGGATTTAGGGTTGGTCAATTAATGACTGATATGGTTTTAACACTGCGCCAGCTGCAGAAAAAATGCAGGGAACAAAGAAAGCCACTGTTCCTCGCCTTTGTCGATCTGACAAAGGAATTTGACACTGTGGACCATAAATCACTCTATAAGGTACTAGAAAAAGTCGGTTGCCCACCTATTCTTTTAAAGTTGGTCATTTCTTTTCCTGAGAACATGAACGCACACGTTCCGTTTGATGGAAATACATCAGTCATTCAAAGTAAGAAGTGATATTAAACAGGATTGTGTCATGGCATCCACTCTCTTTGCCACTAATGCTTTTGATGTGAGCAAGGATGAAGTTTAGCTTAAAACCTGGTTTGATGGATCTCTTTTCAATCTGAAAAGACTGAAGTTGAAATAACTGAGGACTGAAGTGTGGATTAGAGAATTAATTTTCACTGATGACGCTGTGATAGCAGCACACAGCGAAATCAAGCTTCAATGACTAGTTGATTGTCTAATGGAAGCATGCAATCTCTTTGAATTCACAATCAGCATCAAGAAAACAGAGGTAATAGGACAAGTGACAAACTTGCCACCAGAGATGAAACTTGGTGGTGAATCTCTGAATACAGTAGATATGTTTGTTTACTTGGGAACCATCATAACATCAATCCTATTTTTAGATGAGGAATTGACAAGCAGAATAGGAAAGGCCACAGCTGCATTCAAGTAACTTATGAAAAGAGAATCGGAAAGTGACAGACCTAGGATAAAAACCAAAACTAATTTACTAGACACGTCCTCTCAACACTCCTTTATGGGAGTGAGACATGGACCTTGTATGCTGGTCAGGAGAAAACCATGCCAATTGTGCATTGGTTGTTTTAGCCATGAGCAGCGCAGTGTTTTAAGATAACTTATTTTCTGCTGCTGACCATCGCCATTGACAAGGCCATAAATGGTTCTCATATTTTCATAAATTTATGAATAAAGAATGTTTTCATATTTATTTCTTTATAAATTGGTAAAATGATAAATACTGTATTGCATTAATTTTTAGAATGTTGAAAGTATCAAATTATTCTTGGAAATAAACAATCAAATAAATAAGGTTTAATATTTTTATTGTAAATTCTCAAAAACAAAAGCATAATTCACATTCATTATATGCTTAGGTCTTATTAAAATTCTAATCATCAATTTTTAAAACAATAAACATTACCAAGGAATGAAAGTAGTTAAAATAATAGTGGTGTCAATGAAAAAACTGTCCTTTTGACTCTTTGTTTTTTTGGGGTCTTGTGGACACAAAGGTTAAAGTTTACCAAAGTCTGTATCTCTTGATTATTATTAATATTATGCTTTGCTAGTCAGACAAGCATGTACATCTTGAGTGTTATATTCAAAGATTCAACCATTATATGTTCAAGCCTTCTTCAGTTGCCTGTCTTCATACTCAGTAATCTTCTTGAAATTTCAAATGAAACCTTTATTCATTCTACAGAGTGTGCTGTCCCCATTCTGCTTACCATGCTTAAGGGATATTTCTTAGCAGTTAGTACTCACCAATTTTATTCACCTTGGTGTTGCTTGATTCATTTGAAGAAATGAACAGAGTACATAACTTTTCAACATTACCACATTGAATTGCCATAGAACCCAATGTTTTAATCAACACTTTAATCTAGTAAACCATTTGTCCCTTGGACAATCCAGTGTTTAAATTATGGGGCCTTAAACCTGATGTCTGTATTCAAGTGGTGTGAAGTGTCCTGATGGGCTTTGAATATCTCACAAACAAAAGATCCCTGATAATATTCATCTATATGCTAGGTCTACTGATAAAGTTGCCAGTGAATAACATGATTCTTTCAGTTGTCTTATCCTCCAATCCTGTTAATGGATATAGAATGATATTCTTTTCTTACCATTATGTACAGTATAGTGAACAATCCATTTGGAGTAAATAAAGAGTTTCATTTGGAATTTCAAAAGGCTTACTGAGTACAAAGTAAGCCCAAAGAGGGTCAGAGAGTACAATGCAGTATTTCAGACTGACTTTTTTCACCATTATATAAGAGAGAGAGAGAGAGCTTTAACTGTCTCGAAATAAAATATTTGTTTTAACTTTATCATTTATAGCTATTAGCAGTAGGTACATACAAGGACTTTCTAAGAAAAACTGAAAAACCCCTTTTAAATAATTTAAACGTTTTCTTTAAAATTAAAATGTAGTTTTATTTGAAAGGTAGTAGCCTAAAGTTAATCTGCTAAAAAAGAAAAATTATTTAACATCCTTAAATAAAAATTGTAGATATTTTTTAACCAAAAAAGTAAAAATGAACTCACTTCTGCACAGTTTGATTAGTGAATTTGAGGGATACCAACAAAAGGGAAATTAATACACTTTAAAAATATCTGTTCCAAACATTTGTTTAAAAAAAAAAAAAAAAAAAAATACAGTAACCTTTAAAGATTAATTATATTACATGCTCTTTGCAAAAAAAAAAAAAATAACAAAATATACATTTTTTTCCTCCAGCAGGGTATGTCCTTACTTAATCGTTATCTTACAACCCTGTTCCTACTTACAAATTTTTTTTGATCATCTGTAGAATAATGGTAGAGGGATAGTGGAGTAATGGATAGCAGCTCAGATTGAGAAAATCGGAGAGCCAAGTTCAAATTCCAGCAGGGTTCATTACATTCACTTACAAGCTAATACCCTTGTAAAGGTATATATTTATCTCTTCTCCCCAGCTATGGGTAAAAGAGCAGAACAGACTGGGTCCTATAGCCTTTTCAAGAAAAGATCAAATAAAGGGTTCAATCTGAAATTCCCCGAATGTTACCCGGACGGACACCTGAAGAAGGCCTGAGGTCACAATGGCTGAAACATTGTGAATGAGGACATTAGTTCAAATGTAATAGAGATAATTTTAATTAATTGTGCATAAAATGAACACTGAAAATGGTTCGTGACTAGTTTGAGAAGGAAAAAACAAATTCAAACCAGCCTGGAGAGGGTTTTGTTCTGTCAATTTATATTGCCTAGGAAACACAATTGCTAGTGTGTCTGCAGTACATATGGTACTGCTACAACCCTAATTATTCTCACAATCACAAATGAAATAAGAGAGTTGTAAAATAAAAAATAAAATTATTTAAAAAATGTTCACACTTGTAAATGGTATTAAAATTTACATTTTTTTTATTCTTTAAAGTTTAAACACATTTTTATTTTCAACAGCAATGACCAAAATCTGAAAGTTTTAAAATGATACTGTAAAAATACATGTCAATTTTTCACAAACAAATATAAATTAATTAGAGAGATTTATTTTTCCAGTGGAAACACAAAAAAAAAAATATACATTATTTTATTTAAATTAGGTATCAGTAACTCTCTACAAAATAAATTTTTTTTGTTTTCTTCAATTCTTTGAAGATGGGCTATATTTTCACATTCGATGTTAATTTTGTTTTTTTTTTTTTTTGTTTTTTTTTTCTACTACTTTCAGGGATTTAGCATCATAAAAATTAGGAACATCCAAAATTCATTAGTAGTACAGATCAGTTTAGTAAGGGGAGGTATAATTGACCTCACCCCCATAAAAAAAAAGAGATTCAATAAAGTTCATTCATTAATGAATAAATGCTGCAAATTTCAATGAAATCCAATAATTCCATGATTTTTGGTTTAAAAAAATTGGGAATATCGTTTTTTTCTTCTTCATGTTTTGAAAGTGAGCATGATTTTGAACTTAATAAAAATAAATAAATAAAAAATAAATCAATTAATTTTTTTTATTTTGATTCATTCATTCTTTGTTTATTTGCTTTAGTAATGGAGATAGTACATGTAAAAAAAAATTAAAATATTAAAGTTTTTAAAATGAATACAAACCCAAATGTTAAATCACCCTCATTTTCTCCATATGGAAATGTAAAGCACCCAAAAATAACCTATATTGTTTTGGAACACTCAGTCTTTAACTTTTTTTTTTCAATTTAGGAATCAATCGCTATCTATCCTCCTACCTAATGTTCACATGTCATAACATCATTCATTCACATCTCACGCTTTACTCCATTTCATTTAACATTAATAATCATAATGAACAATAAATGATTTATCAATCATTTTTTTAGCAGTAACCCTCTATCTTGATTGACTTTCAAGCCTTGTATTGGGTGACATTTAGTATTTTAAGAAAAGATCAAATAAAGGGTTCAATCTGAAATTACCCGAATGTTACCCGGAGCGACACCTGAAGAAGGCCTGAGGGCACAATGGCTGAAGCGTTGTGAATGAGGACATTAGTTCGAATGTAAGAGATAATTTTTTTTAATTGATTGCGCATAAAATGAACACTTCAAATTTTTTTTATTAACTCAAGACCACTTTAAGATGATAAACTTTAAAATTTCCGCTATTTTTAGTCATACCATCCTCGATGTCAACACTCAACTCAATCAATAATTTCCATCAATTTCAAAAAAGAATGTTGCATAATAACATTTATTTTAATTTTTAAACTCATTTAAATTTCTTCACTGCTTAGCTTAACTTTGTTTATTTCTGTATTAATTTTTTTATACACTTTATTTTTTACTTTTGTTAATCTTTACAAAATCTGCCCTTTTTTACTTTTTAAAAATTTAAATTCATATGTTTTTTGTTTATTTTATTCAGTTGCTTACTTTTCGATATTGCAGCAAAAACATTTTTTATTTGCCTTCTACTAGTTAGTAGTACGACCCTTTTAAAAAAAAAAAAAAAAAAAAAGGTGTCACATTAAAACAGAATTTCGGATTATTAATAATAATCATAATGTCATTTATTTACGGTTAAACATTATTTGCTTAATTCTTGAGAAGTCCAGAAAAACAGTTTCAAAAAAGAATGTCTATTTTTTCGACAGAAAAAAAAAAACTTATTTGACAACTCCAATAAGTACAAAAAAAAAAAAAAAAAATTGATTTCAACTTGAGGACAGATCAGGGATTTAAAAAAAAAAAAAAAAATTCATGCATCTTTCTTTTGCATTTTTTCCATTCATTTTTTAAGTTTATATGTTGTGTTCGTTGAACTAAAACTTTTATTATAAAACTAAAAGTTTTAAAATAGAGAAGTTGAGAAATGTTTTCAAATCATCACAGTTTGAGTTATAGTAAGAAAAAAAGGAATTCATTGGCCCCCCACAAAGACACTGTTGTTACAAAAAGAAAAAAAAAAGACAATAACTTATGCCCTTGATGTAATTCAAGAAAAAGGCTCTATTTATTTAAAAATAGAAAATGATTTTTTTTTGGGGGGGGGCTTTTTAATTAACAACAAAACAATAACTGATGTATGACACGCATGCGCAGGTGTTTTAGATTTTTGGAGAAGAAAAAAGATGCACTATGCCATATAGACTAGTTAAATATATTTTTTGATTATTTTTTAAAACTAATACATGTTGCTTAAAAGAAAAAAAAATCAAATTTTGCGCCAGGTACTAAAAGTTGCATGCCTGTAGTAGTAAATAAATGTAAATAAGATTGAGAGAAAAAGTTGTTCAAACAAGAAAAGTAAAATCAGATCGCACACACAAGTTTCGAAAACGATTAAACACCAAAATAAAACAATTCTAAAAACTTTTTTCACCTAGCGACTCGACTTCTAAACAAAAAATATCTGCCCAGATATGAAGTTGCATCTGTAGAACACAGCACAAATGCAAATAAATATTTTGAACAAATAATAAATAAAATTGTGTTCAGTATAATATAGAAAAAAAAGAAAATAGAAAAACTTCTTTTCCAATTTGTAAAGGAAAATTTTAAAACTATTTATTTTTTTTTTTTAAATATTCACAATACGATCTTGTGAAGGGAAGAATTGATGAATTTTTATTTATTTTTTACCTTTAAATATTGGAAATGTTAAAAATTGAACGAAGCTGATTTTAGTGACTGAAAATCAAAAATATTTCAATTTTGGTTTGGTTCACATTTTCCATTTGACTTTCGTTTTTGATTCAATCAAAAATTGGTGATAAACAACAAATAGGAGTAAGTAACTCCTATTTGTTGTTTATCACCAATTTTTGTTGTTGTTATTTTATTTATTTATTTACTTGCTTTCTTCGCCTTTATTTACTTGAAAGAGAAATCTTTTTACAAACCAAGGTAATTTCCCACTTGTAAAAAGAAAAACTATCTATAACATCGTACAATAATATCAATAAACTTTGCTTCGTTTCGGTTTTGTTTTTATTGCACGCCAAGATTACCGTCAAAAAAAAAAAAATGTTTTCTTATTTCTATTCTGCTGATTTGTTAAATTATTACGGAAGGCGTATTTATTAAAGATGGGATATAAACAAAATTTAATAAAAAAAAAAAAAAAAAATTTAAAATTGTTTTTTAAAGCAATAATTTTCATTCTAATCAAAATTCTGTCAGTGCCTAGAAAGAGAGAGTAGTAGAGACATTTCTTGCGCATAACTTATTTTTAGGGTTAGAGATCCCTTCCTTTTCATTGGAAAATATTTAGAAAATCTTATTTTTCAAGAAGTAAAAAGAAAATATTGTGTAAATAAATAACTTTGCTTTGACTTACCACCAACTACCGGCAAAGCTTGTTGTTCAGTGTCAGCGGGAACATCAATGTTGTCAATATTCATTCTTTGCTATATTGTAAAAGTTTTCAACTTTTAAATTGGAGTTTGTTGGTTTGTTGCTTTCTTTTCTACTTTGTTCTGAACTTTGAATTCTAGTTAAGATTCAGTCAGTAAATGTTAAAGTCCATTACGTTTTTTATTTATCTTCACCACACAATGTTATTAATTAATGTTAAGGAGCACCTTGTTTAAAAAATGACGAGCCTTGTTTTCAGGCAACTGGACTGATACTTGTTGATAGTCCAACACAACCAACTTAGCTTCCCTCCCCTGTTGGGAAAACACGTCGACTTTTTTTTTCTTTTTTATCTCTCATTTTTAATATTAAAGCAAGTCTCTTCTGCTTTTTCTTTTCTTTTTATTTTTCATTTAATTTGTCATGTTATTTTGAATCATTTTATTTGATTGTGCAAGTTTTGGGTAATAGAGGTATTTTCTTTAAATTATGTCCGGTGTTCTCCACACCCACATAATTTAAAATTTAATTATCACAGTAAGTAAAATTATTTACTGGGATCGTGGAATTGCTTTTTCTCGGGTTCGGGTTATTCAAAGTGTGGGTTTTACTTTTAGGAAATAAGATTTTTTTTATGCATGGTTCAGGTTACATCAGGCCTTTTCTATTCTTTATATTTTTGACCGCCTTTATCGGACAGTCATTTAAATTCCCAGGAGATGAAAATAGTTTTGAATAACAAATACAAAGACAAAAAATCTGTTAGTTGACTTTTCAACAAAAAGGTATGGTGATAAAATGGTATAAGTTGCTCAGGTTTTTTTTTTTTTTTTTTTTTTTTCATTAAAAAGAACATTTTCGCTTAATGCATTTTTATTTCACCAAATTCTTTGTACTAAAAATCTTATAATTTTTTCCCAGTTCATTTCTTTCTTTTTTATTCGCCATAAATTCTCAAATCTTTCCTCAAATAGAAAGATTACTTTTATTAATACTAAGTAAGATATTTCACATATTTTAGTTCTCATAATTTCCTTTTTATAGAATTTGTATCTAATCATTTTTTCAGCAAACGTGCCAATCATATTTTATGAAGTAGGTTTTTATGGGATGGTATTGTGGTGGGCCCAAATGTAAAAAAAAAATAGAATATGAAAATAAAATATTAAAAAAAATAGAATTCAAATTAAAATAAAGCATTTGCTTTCCTTTAAAACCCATATCTGTCTCTGTCTCTCTCTCTCTCTCAACTCATGAGAAGGCAACTTTCGTATAAAAAGAAGAAAAAACTAAACAACTACTGTGAAATGGAAGTTTGCTGGTCCAGGGTTTAGTTATTTTGACTAGAAAACTACCAAAATAAGAGAGGCTCCACACATAACTTCTGCCAAAAAGAAAAGGAAAAGAACACCAAAAAAGAAAAGAATTTTAGCTAATGAAAAGAACAAAGAGACTTTTGATGTTAGTTGAAACTAAGCTTCACACCAAGTAATCTGGAGCAATTCTTAAGTGCATATAAAGGGACAGCTGACAGTAGTAGAGAGGGGCCAGCCAAAGAAACTGGCTAAGTGTGTCACATGAAGAAACAAAGCATTCATCTGCTTAAGACATTTTTCCACCCTTTGAGGGCCAAGAAAACACAGCATTTGGCATACGCAACATGTTTCCAAAGTAAACACACTCCTGACTACTTATAAACTATCAACTACCCAGCTGAACATACTTTTACCATCCCAAATTACAAAGAACTGACTCCAATGGAAGTCAAATAAATAAATGTATATTATTTATTTATAGCTTTGATTTTGTTTGTTTAATCTGAAGTTTCTGAGAAATATTACTAAAACCCTCTGGCACATCTCCACAGAATTAATAATCCCACCACTGCTATTTGCTTTATTTTTTTCTTCTTTTTTTGTCTCAGACCTTGCAGTGGATTCATGCAACCTGGCTAAAAAAGGAATAGCTCAATGAGAAATGTGCAGAGGCATGCATAAAATAGTAAAAAAAATAATAGGACAGAAAATATGCTTCTAAAAAGGGGACACTCATAACAAATAAGGAACAGATACTTTAAAGATGGAATTAATACATCAGAGAACTCTTCTATAACAACAGAGGAGAGAAATCCACAATACATAAAAACATGTAAAGATATACAATATTAATATATGAGGTAACATCATCACTGGCCAAGATGCACAGAAACAAAGTAGCAGGACCAGATACAAATGTAACAAAGTTGCTATCAGACTTAGACAATCTCAGCATTGATAAGATTACTAAAAAAATAAATTAAATATATAACAATGGTGAAATACCAGAAGGCCTCAGTATATCTGTTTTCATAGCAATGCCAAAGAAGCCAGGTACAAATGAATGCAAGCTCCATTGAATAATTATCTTAATGAACCATATAACTAACCTTACAATTAGAATTTTAATAAATAGAGCTAACAGAAGAATTATATCAGAAATAGGGCAAGAATAGTATGGCTTTGTTCAAGATAATGGAACAAAAATGCTATCTTTATGATCAGGAAATACAAAAGGCCCTGAACCTATGTTCCATATATTATGCAAAAGCAATTGTTAAGGTTTGTCACAAAAACATTTTAATCACTAAGTAAACTTGGTTGATATAAGAAAAAAATATTGGAATAATCCAGAACATTTACTGGGAACAAATAGTCTGCATACATATAGAAAATGAGTTGAGCAAATGTACAAAAATAGAAAGAGAAGTAAGATAAGGATTTTCTTACTGGATTTATTTAACCTATACAGTGAGATGATCCAAAGAGAACTGAAAAACTTACCAGGATTTATTAATGATGGACACTGTTATGACAGATGTTCTCTCTGAGAGATGTAGTCTCATCAAAGAAGATAACTCTCCTATAGGTATAGCAATACTGACTTTTATACAGTACCTCATTTACATATCATTATACCTCCTTGAACCTAAGAGGCTTTATACCTTTAGTTGATCTTTGACTTCTACAAACAACCCTAGGAGACATAATCTCTATCTCAAAGTAACTCTCTATTTCTTTTTATAGAAGATCTAGGTCTTAAATGATTCTCCTCATTTGAATCATCATGATATCTCTGGTCACTCTCATCCCCAAATTGTTCCTCATTACTACTGGATACTCTCATTCTCTCCTCCCTCTCCTGTTCTACCCTTTCATATCTCTGGTGGTCTTCCTGATCACTCTCAATACTGGATTCATTCCTCTTTTCTTGTGTTATCTATTCTTTTACTTCCCCTTCCTCCTCCTTTTCCATAACTTCATGCTCACTTGTAGTTCTAAATTAGTCTTTGTGAACCAGTATGCCCTGTTTATTATTTGTTAATACAGCTGTGTTAAATTCGCCTTTTCAGAATTTGAATCCCTGTACTTGTTTTTCCACACACTTTCATTCATTGCAAATGACACATTAATCAGAACTCTTATTTGTCTTCCCATCAATGTGGATAGCCTTTGTCTTCTCCCTGCATGCAAAATAGCTCTATAACTTAGGAGTTGTCTGGTTAAATGTATATATCACAATCCACTGGAGAGAATGCTTTTAATCCCATTTTTACTCTTTGAACCATTCTCTCTGCAATTCCATTTGATTGTAGGTGGTAAGTTGGTGTTTTGTATGGAATACAGCCAATACATTTTAACCATGTACATAAACTTTCTTCACAAAACTCAGGCGAATTGTCAGAGACCCAAGTTTTTGGAACTTCATTTCTTGAAAGCACTATCCTCAACACCCACTTCACAATAGTGATTTTTCTATCCACAAATTTAATAACTTCAGGCCAACCAACCTGAATATGAGTCAACTAATATCAGAAATAGTCATATACCTTTAATGTAGGCATGATTGATATTTATTTGTGTCCACAGCTCCATTTCCTTTGGCCAAATGTAAATTTTAGTTTGCCTAAATCTCTTTATTTTTTTTTCACTTTGGGCAATTTTTAACATACTCTTCCATGTCTCTCGAATAGCCTGGCCACTATGCTTGAAACTTTAACATCATGGCACACTGTTTCAATCATATCTGATGATTCCTGCCCACCTTATAAACACCACAAATTCTTAAATCTCCATTGAGCTTATGTATTGCCACAATGGGTAGTGATGCACAATTTCTACCACCCTGGCTGACTTTTTTCTAATATTCCTTGTTCCATCATTTTGTTCAGTTTAGCAACCACCAAGGGTAGCATGTGAACAGGAATTTTCCAGGTTTGAAATGAATGGGTTTACTGCTTTTTTTATGCTGAATAATTGCCTTGTATCATATGGGTAATTTGAATAGATTCCCACATGGCGGATACAGATGTAGTACTAGTAGAATAGAATGCAACTGACTCATGATTTGTACAAATTATATTAATAAGCATTACAAATGGGTCCTTGCAAACTTAATGGTGTTTGTGACCAAATTTATTTGTTGAGGGTGAGTTGATGTTCTCTCTTTCTACGGACTGTGATGATAAGGGTGTAGAGATGACCCGTTCATAATGTAATCTTTCCAAAGGTCTTTTGGTACCAAAAGTAAAGAGTTGTTCAAAAAAGGTAGAAAAGTGTGCCAATCAGCAGCTGTGAGTCAATTGGCTAACCTTTAACTGCCAATGGCAGATAATCATATCTTATTTCTCATAAACCCTTTAATAATCCAACATTTGGTTCTACAGACTTCATTCCGTGGCTTTTAGTGTTTTCCACCACTATGATGGGTATTATCTCAAATCTATTTTTTTCTCAAATGTGTCTTCAAAGCATCCTAAAATTTTGATGATTGACCCATTGAACTGTTTCAACTGGAGATTACTTTTCTTTAATTTTGGTCTAACCAATCTTTCCCCCAAATTTCTCTGTATCAACGTAATATCACTTCCATTATCCACCTGCATAAGTAAAGTTACTCTGTTCAACTTCACCTTTTCCCTACTTTTATCTGGTGCTTTTATCTCAAATACTTCCATAATTTCAATTGGAGGATCTATATTTTCCACTTGCTTTTCATATGTGCATACCATCTGGAAATAATTCTTTTTACACTTAAAACACCATTTCCCAAAGGCTGGACAATTATTTTTGCTCTTTTCATGTTTTTTATTGCAATATCTGCATACAAGTAAGATTTTAGTAGCACTGTAAGTCTCCATGTTGTCTTTGAAGGTATTAAGTTTTTGAATCAATTCCAATTGTTGTAAGAATTCCACACGTGATTCTAGATTCATATTATGACTTTATGAGATGTCAAATTTTATGCTTTTATGAGATGTCAAATATTCCTTCAATCAGTATTAGCAAAATTAGCTTGTCTTCGATAGACATTTGTTCCAAACCCATTCTTTCAAATTCACAATATCTCAACGCTTCTTTCAATTGCTGTACATATTGCACAATAGTTTTGTCTGGTCTACTTTTGAAAAAATTAGTTCTTTTCGATATGACCAGTTTTTTTGTCGGTTGTATGTTTGTTGTTATGACAGCAACAATTTCTTCAAATGCTAAATCTTCCAACACTTTGGGATAGACCATTACAGAGATTTTTTATGTCCTCACACGACACTGAGTCCAAAAATCAAATCTGTAACTTCATTTTTTTCCTCTACTAGCTTTGGTGTCCTCTAACTTTTTTCAATCTCACCAATGCTACAAAACACCTAAGCCAGATTTCCATATACTCAAGATCCTCCATTGTGGTTAAGTAACTGATCAGCAATGTCATATTGTTATGATGGATATTCTCTCTGACAGATGTAGTCTCCTCCTATAGGTATAATGATACTGCTTTTTATACAATACTTTATTTGCATATCACCACAGACACAATCTTAACAACATAATATATGACATTGTATTTATGGCAGACTTAGATAGAAAACTGCAAAACCTCATAGAAAAAGTAGCAAAAGAAAAAAGGACTATTAACTGTAAGAAAATAAAATCTATGGTCATCAGTATAAGAGACAATCCAGGGTATGAGTTACAAATAGGAGAGATCAAAATCAAGCATGTGCTGAAATTTAACTAACTGGCTGGTGTTGTAACAGATGACAGAAAAATGTGACACAGAAATCCAAAAATGCATTGGAATAGTGGAAAATGAAGGGGTAGGTACATGGCACTTGGGAAATCTCTCATGACAGACTAATGGACCAGATCTGCCCTTTAACCAGTGAGAACTCACACTGTCCATTTCTGGCTGTGACTTTTTACATCTCTATGGATGGCTCATGAGTTGACTCTCACCTATTGCTCCTCTTCCCATCTCAACAGCTTGTTGTTCTCTCTCTGGAATTCCCTACCTTCTGTCCAAATGGCACTTGATCCTGAAAATTTTTATTTATTAATTTTATTTCCTTTTCCCTACATATGAACAGCAGGTGGTTGCTTTGAAAGTTTCACATCTAGAGTTGTCATAAAACACCAGTGACTTCAAGCTCTGATAAAATCATTTAAAACCCACTTCTAAGAGCCAATTGAGATGGGACTCATTGTGTCATACAGCAAGTAACATACCCAATGTATATGTGTGAATGGATGGCAGAGCGAAGACAAAGAGAGATGATAAAGAGCCAAATATTGAGTTACAAGGGACAGGAAGTTGTGGAGAGCCTTGATCGCACTTGTCCTGAAGTGATACAGCAGATTTTGTCCTTGACTGGTTTGTCAACCATGTGTTGGGTCTTAGTTTGCCTAGCTATTCTACTCACAATTTTTACAAATGCATTACAAAAAATTAACAATATATATTTTCTTTTTCAATAAACAAGAAAGCATTTCCTTTTTAGTTATCTTTACTGCAGTGATTAAGAAAGTAATCGATCATTACCTTAAAACTGGTGTCATCAGAATCTATCTTACACATTTATAAGTCTACCATTCATCCATGCGTTGAATATTACTGCTACATCTGTTCTGGTGCTACTGCTATATGTATCAAGATTCTTGATAAAAATACAAAGAAGAATCTGCAATGTTATTGGTCCTGACCTGTCATCTTGTCTTCAGTTACTTTCCTGGTGCCATAATCTAGCTTCCCTGTACCTTTTTTATAAATATTTTCATGGTAATTGTTCTGATTAACTTTCCTCTATTGTACCTAGTGCAGTACTAGATTGGCAGCAAGGACTTGTTATTTTACAGTCAGTTGTTATCTTCTGTCTAATTAATTTACATTCTTTTATTGTTCTCTCTCCTTAATAATGTATTTTTTCTCATATTCTGTTACACTCAGTAACCTTGTCTCTTTATTATCTTCTTTGGGGTAAAAGGATTAAAAAAAATTAAACCTGAAGGTTAAGCTAATATTATTAGAAAAATACTTAATATCTTAACCAAACGATAGAAAAATTAATATGTCACAAAATTTATGAGATGTAATTAGTGTTACGTTAACCCCATATTTGTACCCTCACCTCAGATTTTATAAGTATATTTTCAGTACCTTTTGTATTTGCGACGAAACATATGAATCTTAACTTCTTTATTTCTTGAATGTGCAGATTGTGAGATATATATTGTTTTTATAACCAGATGAGTCAGGGCCAGTTCTCGGAAAAGAACCTTCCCTTCTACCCCCATCTCCTACCTGGTCCCTGATGCGTAAGCCAAACAAACGGTGTTTGACAGGTGTGAATGATGTTAGCCAGTTCCATAGTCGCTGGTCAAAACGAACGCTGTTTGACAGATAAGTGTGGATGACATTAACAAGGTCCGTGAATGACGCATACCTTTTGTGGGGGCCAACACGTGACTCAACATATAGCAGTTTTCATTTCACATGTGTTGAGGTAACAACAACCACACATAGTTGCTGGCTATCGGAGGAGTCGGACGTCACCAAAAACCAGTCTTAGCTATTCGCCATTAGAAGAAGCAGTTGTCACCAGAACCAGACTTCATTGTTTGATGCCAGAAGAATTAGATGCCACCAAAAACCAAAGGACCGATGCGAGAATCTAGATCAACATCGTTAACCCAAGTCAACTCCTGTGATTTTTCTGTGTGTTCTCCTCGCCATCAACACGGATTGGACGTTGGCAGTCAAAAATTCATGTTAGAACATTGTCAATCCCATCCGTTACTTTCAAAGAAGTGTGTAAATACCCTTTGAACAAACAGAAACTGTACCCTGAATAGTCAATCGACGTCGATTCCAACCTTATGTAAGTTTCTGCATGTTTTTCCATATCTTATAATCTGCTATCTCCGTATTCATATGTATTTCGCCGCATTAGTATTTGTTTAATAGTAACTTATCTCCCTATCCCTTGTATTATTTAGTTTCCTTTTTCTTTTTCTTACATTCACACTCCGTGTATTCTAGAAATAAAATCTTTGTATTATATATTCTCGTGTTGTCTTCTGTTGTTCTGTGCCTGCAAATTGTTCATTTTCTCTCTGCGTTTACCGACGTCTGGAATTGGAGAATTCCCCTCCCAACGTTCTTTTCTTTATTTTTATATTGAACCTTGGGATCTCTTACTTATTTTTTATTATTTTCTCATTGCGTCCCGGCTATCATAGTCCCAACGAAACCCTGGGCGTAACATTAGTAATATTGATTTTTCCTATCCCAAGTAAGTGTTTCAGTAAACTTTAAATAACACTTTGAAGGACATTAAAAATTTTATGAATTTGAAATCACAAAAAACACATTCATATATTCACTTAAAAGATGGTTGTACAACTATAAAAATTATGGCTAAATTGCAGTAAATAGTGGTATTTATGTTATAAATACATATATGGTAGCACAAGTGAACCAAGAAAATAACTAGGTACTACTGGTGAAGCAGAAAGAAAAGAAGACAAGAATTTTTAAGATAAAATTCTTTGTATTGCCAATATAGAGGATCAAAGCAGAATGTCTCTTTGTAGGTGAGGGAAGTGACTTGGAGGATGGGACGAATCAGTAAGGCCTGGAATTGATGTGTGTGTTGTGTCGGTTGACCAAGGTCACTGGTGGTGACACTAACAGCTTGACCACCTGCCATGACTGCCAAAAGTGTTGTGAGCAGTGTTCTTAAAAGCAGACATAGTGAATCATGACTCAGCATTTGGCAGTTGGTTTCAACACTGACCTTATTACACAACAACTAGCTTCACTGGTGTCAATTTAAACCATAGAAAAAAAAACTATATGTCAAATCCCACCAACAGCACCCACTTGCTTTACTAATCTGCTCTGGACCACAAATGTGACTTTGGCCAACCCAAGAAATCAGTCAACTCCCAGTCCTACTGACAATACCCTTACACCTAATCATCTTCTTTATAAACAGCAACTAAGGAACCACATATGAACAAATTTTGCCACCTTTCACACAACTATGTATATATTCTGAATTCTGACTAATACATGTTGAAATTTTAATCCTTGTTTGTTCCTTTCCTTTACAACCAAACACTCATTATAACATTAATCTACAAAGTTATTTTATAGATGATTTGAAAATATTTATCAAAAATAAGAATGAATTGAATTTTTTAATGCAAACAAGAAGAATCTTCAGCCAAGACATGAAAATGGTGCTGAACAACAGCAAGTCCTCAATCCCTCCTCTATTCAATCAATTTGAAGTCCTGACATCTACAGCAGATAAGGTTGAATGCTTTGCTCAGAAATTCTCTTCCAACTCAACACTCGACTCATTTGGAGTACCCACACCTGATTTCCCTCCTAGAACAGAGGTTCAACTAAGTGATATTAATGGTGAAGCTCGAGCTGTGCCTCTAGATATCTCAAAGGCATTTGACAGAATTTGGCATATTGGTCTTCTATGTAAGCTCCAAGGATATTGTATTACTGGATGATAGTTTGATTTAATCCAGCCATTCTTATCAAATCGTGAAATAAATGGCCTCACTTCCAGATCCTTTCACACAAAGATCTATCCTGAGTCCTACACTGTTTCTGATCTTCATCAATGATCTCCCCATTGTCATCAGTTTCCAAGTATACATTTATACTGATGACACTACCATTTACTCCTGTCTCAATAGCAAATCCATCAAAGGTGACAAAGTCAAACTGGTAGCTGATCTTGAAAAGGACCTCCAGTCTGTGGTTAACTGGGGTAGGAAATGGCTTGTAAATTTTAATGCTTCCAAAAGTAAACTGCTCTCATTTAACTACCATAGAGAAACTTTCATGTCCGCCATCAGCATGGCTGATGCTAGATTCATGGAGAGCAACACACTATGCCTTCTTGGCCTCAGATTTCCAAATGACTTGAAATGGAATGACAACATTGAATCAGTAACTGCATCTACTGCAAGGAAATTTGGGTCACTGTGTCATGCCAGATGGTTTTTCTCACTAAAGTCTATCTTGCACTTTTACAAATCTACCATTCATCTGTTGCCATATCTGGTCTGGTGCCCCCTGCAACTCATCTTGAGGTTCTAGACAATATCCAAAGAAGGATCTGCAATGTAATCTATCCTGACTTGGCAACTTGATTTCAGTCACTTTTTCATTGATGTGACAAGGCTTCCCTCTGTGTTTTCTACAAATATTTTCATGGCTACTCACTCTGTGTAACCCCCCTGCATACTAGTAACAATATATATATATATATATATATATATATATATATATATATATATATATATATATGCAGATACTATTTTTATATGCCTACTGGCATATAAAAAATGAAATGTTTTATATAAAAAAACAAAAGATAAAACATAAGAAGCATAAAAAATAATCAATTAAAATGATCTAAATAATGCAGAGCTATCTAAGGTCATATAAAAAATAAAGAACACACAAACAGAAGCAGACAGGCAGGTAGACAGCAAGAATTCATCCAAGCAGGATAGTTGAAAGTACTTTTTTTAATCAGCATCACCCCAAGCAAGGCAGTACAGTCACTATGGCGCAAGGGGTTACAGGGTGTGGCAAAACAGAACAAAACTTGATCTTTGAGCAGTTTATCCATAACTTTGTTCCTGATGTACAACTCTTTCTGAAATAAAATAAACATTAAACAGACAACATGCCAGTTGAAGTTAAAAAGTTGTTTGGGCACACACACACACACACACACACACACAAAAACAAAAAGGAATAAATCAGTTCAAATAAACCAACAATGAAGTGAGTTTCGTTGAAAGGTTGACCAAAATGTTTGTTCAGTTTATTAATTTAAAATATATACAGCTTTTAACTATATTGAATGATAAATGTAATTGTTTTGTTTCACTATATTTTGCCATCTTTCAAGCAACTTCCGGACTCTATCTTCTCAGAACATTTCATCATTTCTTAAAAATGGAATTTCTCTTGTGGCTTTTGCAGACTTCCAATTTCACCATATACACAGCAACACATTCTCTGGATGAAAACTGGCTTTTGGTAGTTTGGTAGTTTTCATTTTGCTTGCTCCATAATCTCTTGCATTGTTGTAAAGTATCCACTTTTTATTGACTGTCATAATTTATTTAAATAACAGAACATTTTCATTAAATGTAAATAATGAATTTCACATGGAAAGACTTTCCAGTGTCTTTTTTTAACTAAACTTATGTAAAAGCATTTTTTTTTTAATAAATCACCCAATACAAGACCCAAGAGTCATTCAATGTAGAGAGTTACTGAATGAGGTTACTCAGGGTAGAGAGTTACTGAATGAGGTCACTCAGTTGAGGGTTACTGAATGAAGTCACTCAGGATAGAGGGTTACTGAATGAGGTCACTCAGAGTAGAGGTTTACTGAATGAGGTCACTCAGGGTAGAGGGTTACTGAATGAGCTTTTTGTATGGATGCAAAAGGAGAAAGTAAGTTCAGATTATGAGTATATGTAGGATAGATAACAAATGACTCTAAATTTAAAGTGATTAAGATTGTAGTGATCAGGGAAGCATCTTCTTGGAAGTCTGTTCTACAAAGTAACAGTTCTTAGGAGGAAGCTGTCCAAGCACAACTTCCTTCTTACTAATGAGGATTCAACACTGTATACCCTGCACATCAAAGCAATTAACATAGCCAAACTGGTGTAAATAACTGCAGTGAATACAGAAAAAAAAGGACAAAAATTAGCCAAAAATCATTTTTTCGTTCCTTTTCATATTCATTTGTCCTTTATTACTAATCTCCTTTCTGAGGCACTAAAAGCAACTGCAATGACCACAGATACAAACCAGTATGTGTATCAACCAAACTATGTGCAAGCAGAACTGACTTTCTCAGACCACTGCAAAAATTACCATGTGTGAGAAAAACATCACTAAACCAAGCTGCCATGTACTAATGCTAAACCTCAGCATTCAACCAACCATATGATTTTCAATATTTGATTTGGATATTTTGAGTACATTGATTATTCCCTGTGTTATATAAAGTGATTGTTCTCAAGTAATATATTGAGATGATCACTATTAATCCCAACTTCTCTACTTAGCAGGAGGTCATTCTGTGTGAAATTCCAGCAAGAAATTTCCAGCACAAATTTTTGCAAACCACTTTTAACATATTTGATTATTCACATTACCTTTTCCATAAACTGCATTAATCATTTTTTGTGTTTGAATTGCATTATTATTTTTCTAATGTGGACAAAATTTCACTTGTCTTATTCCTTATTTGATATTAGAAACAGTAAACAATATATACCAGTTTTAACAAATGCATACTGTTTTGATAGCTATCTCAATACAATTAAGCAATTTTTTTTAATTTAGTTAAAGCTAAATGTTTCTAATTCTCTCTAAGAATAAAATGAGAACTTTTTCAACAATCGAATAGAACTGACCTCTTGAATAGCTGGAAGCTTAAACATTAACATTGACAGATAAACAGACTAGTGATTAATTTTTAGCATATTATGATTATTTAATATAAAATAAAAACAAGACAAGTTTGTATCTGACATTTTCTTTAAAAACTGCTCTATTATTTTTTGTGTAATTTGGTAAGCATGTTACTTCTGAGAATGGACAAAAAATCAATTTTACTTTTGAATACATATGCTCAAAATTATTTAAGTATATTTCTGGTCAATCCTGCTTTTTTGCTTCTTACCCACTTTTTAATTTTTGTCAAATTAAATTGAACAGATATTAATTTTCCATTCTAGCATATGTTGGATGAAAGGAGATGAATGGATTCTTGTGGTGTTTGAGTAAATAGTAAAAAATGAATGGGCCATGAATCACATTAGCTAGGTTTAGGATAGTCAGTGATGACCAACCTCATTCCACTTCTCCTTCGGCCTTGTGCCACAAATGTATTCTTTATGCAATAAATAATATGATGACGAGGATCAAAGTTTAGTATCTGTCCCAGCAGCAGCCAGCAGCCAGTTCACGGTTACAGCAGCAGTTCCAGCTAACAATCCATCATCATCTCCAGCATGCCATCAGCTGTTGCTTCAGCCATCCTCACCAGCAGCAATGATATGCAATAAATTGTCCTTTTCAGGACAATGCTATTCTCACGCTCTACATGAGTTTGCAGAGTTATCTTTTTCCTAGTGCGCTATAACATTATTTTTGTTTGTGTATTTTCTTTAACAAAAATAAACTTGGCAATATATTTTTTATGCAAGTTTTCATTTTGTTTGTTGTTGTCTTCTGTTGGTATTGTTTGTTTGTTTGACTTGTTTTTGGTTTGTTTTTTTTTTAAATAGGAGTAGATAGCCTAACTTATCGCCTGGTCTATACTCCTCCCACTTCTCATGAACAGGAGTAGAGGCTCATCCCTTATTCTTTGTTTAGGAATGGATTCCTGGTTCTTATCTTTTTTTCTGACCTTAATAGTGGTGCTGTCAATAATCTCTTGTGATGCACATGGATGGTGGCAACATCTCTTCATACTGAGGGTACCAGGTTGGCAGTTTTCTGGTTGCTGTTTCTAACTGCTAGCCTGAACCCTTGTGTATCATCTTGAGAGGCTGCTCTGATCAACAGTTGCATAATATCAAGGTTCTTGTAGTGCTATTTTGTGCATGGATGGATGTCTCTGCAAGCACCTCTGGTGGACAACCCCAAGGACACATTATATTGTAGTCTGCATCAATTCCCTTTTGTCCATGTTTCATTTGACGACTGACTGCTCCCACTATCCTAGGCCTTTTCCTTACCAATATAACACATCATTACTATAAACAACCAAAAATAAAAACCTAAACCAGCTAAACAAAAAACACCTAAACCCCTTAACGTCTCTTTCTTCAACATTTGTTTTATTCGTACCAACTTCTGGAGTGTGTAATTGTTCCTCTTTGAAAAGTTTTCAGACATCCTAGCACTCTATGAAATTAACCTTAATTCATCAATCCCCTCTAACGATTTGTCAATTTCTAGCTACCTTCCTCTAATCAGAAAGGACTCCAAAGTCCACATGCACTGCCTGGGGGTTTATGTCTGTGAACATCTCTCTTGAATCTCCACTATGTATCTCTGTCTTTCTCTCCTTAATTCAGTCAGCTATCTCTTTTTTATCTAATATGACCTTCCTCTCATGACTAGATAGTATTTCTGATAATATTGACAAGGCCATCTCCCTACACCCATCTGCTAACATATTTGTGTTCAGTGACTTCAACACCCACCATACCAGGTGGCTTAAAAACTCTGCCACTGACCCTACTGGCATCTAAACCCTTAACTTTTCAATCACTCAATCCCTCACACAAGTGGTTGACTTTCCTATATTTTTCCCCAGTAACCCTGACAGAAATGCTTCTCTCCTTGATTTTAGTTTTACATCTATCTCTGACTCCTTATGCTCCCCCACCAACCAAGAATCCCCTACGAACAGAATGTCTTTCTGTTATCAATGAGCAGACTAGGACTTGTTCTGAGATTCCCTTCGTGACATCCCTTGGAATGTAGTTTGTAATCATCTCATTCAAAAATGCACATCTGAGGTCTCCTCCTGGGTAAAAGCCGGCATCAATACTTTCATTCCAGCAAGAAAATACCTAATTAAATCACGTTCATTTCCTTGGTTCTCACCTGCTTGCTCAGCTGCTATAGCCGACAGGAATCACTTCTACCATCTGTACCAGAGGGACATGTCTGATTGTAACAGACGTCTCTTTGTCTCTGCTCGTAATGAGTGCAAGCGTATGCTCAATGAAGCAAAGCTACTGTTTGCTGTTAGAATGAAACAACATATTGTATCTCACAAGTTTGGTTCTAGAGATTACTGGCAGCTCTGCAAATTCTCAATCCTTCCTCTATTCAATCAATTCAAAGTCCTTACTTCTACAGTAGATAAGACTGAATGCTCTGCTCAAAAATTCTCAACCAACTCAACTCTTGACTCATCTGGTGTACTCATACCTGGAACTGAGGCTCTACTGAGTGATATGTACATAACACCATCTTTAATCTTAGACATCATTTCTAAACTAGACTCTCAAGGCAAGTGGAGGAAACAGGATACCAGCGATCATCCTAAAGAAATATGCTCCTGAGCTTGCTCCAGTTTTCTCCAAACTATACAACTATTGTCTCGCTGCCTCCTGCTTTCCAGCCTGTTGGAAATCCTCCTCTGTCATCCCTGTTTTTAAGAACTCTGGAGAACCTTCTGACCCCTCTAACTACCACCCTATCAGTCTCCTACTGCTTTTTGGCAACGTCTTCAAGGTTTTAATCAATGCCAAAGTGGTTAAGCATCTTACCTTTCATGATCAACTTTCTGACAAACAATGTAGATTCTGTTTTGCCTGCTCTACCACTGATGTGCTTACAGCCATAACTGAATATATTTATCAAGCTCGATCTGTGGCTCTAGATATCTCGAGACACTTGACAGAGTTTGGCATATTGGTCTTCTACATAAAGTTCAGGGTTACAGTATTACAGGACGATTATTTGGTTTAATCCAATCTTTCCTATCAAATCATGAAATGAAGGTCGTCTTGAACAGGTTCTCTTCCAATTCCATCCATATGAATGCAGGAGTTCCCCAAGGCTCTATCTTGGATCCTACACTGTTTCTGATCTTCATCAACGATCTTCCTGATGTCATAAGTTCTCAATTTGCAGATGACACTACCATTTACTCCTATCTCAGTAATAAATCCAGTAGTGCTGATAAATGAGAGCAGTTTAGCTTTGGAGGCATTAAAGTTTACAAGCCATTTACTGCCCCAGTTAACCACTGATTGGAGATCTTTTCAGGAGTAGCTTCCAGGTTAATTTTATCAGCACTACTGGATTTATTACTGAGATAGGAGTAAATGGTAGTGTTGAAATAGTTAAATGCAACCACCACTTCTACTCCAGCAGTTACTTTTCTCATGCTTCCTGATAGTGAAGCTCCCTTCCTCTTACTTACTTCCCTGATAACTACAATCTTCAAAAATTTAAATGCAATGTCAATCACCATACATAGTCTTTTCTCTCACTTTCACTCTCTGTAAACCCCTGTGTACTAGTTACTTTCCTGCCTTACTTGGGGTGAAATGCTTAAAAAAAAATGAGCTTATAAAAAAAAAAAATTGACTCATAAACAGATTTTTTTTGTTCTGACAAGCCTTTCTCTTTAGTACCTCAACTACATGAATTTAAGCACAGTACTAGATTGGCAGCTAGGTCTCATAATTTCACTGTTGAAATTGCTAGTTGTAATAATTCTATGCTAATAGTTTCTTCTTCCACACTTCTCACTCATGGAACCCTCTTCCAGCTTCCTGTTTTCTTGTCGACTATGATCTTCAAAAATTTAAATGCAATGTCAATCATCATCTTCTGTCTCCTTGAATTCTGTTCTTTTATTTTTCTCTTTGTTTCTTTCTCTCAATACTCACCTCCCCCGCCTTGTATGTTGATGGCTTTTATTGTCTTTCTTGGAGTGAAATGATTAAAAAAGGAAAATTAAATAAAAACAGGACAAATTTGTATTTGATATTTTCTTACAGATCACGACATCTATCAGAGAGATGAAATTTAAATTTTTATTATTGCATTATTCCAAAATTTTAACACATCAGCAGATAGCTATTAATGTCAACAACAACTGAACACAAATAGTTATTAATTAAAAAAAATTAGTAATTAATGTATAATTTTAAATTTGTTAATTAATAGAAAATAAAAAGAAACAAGCCATAGAAAACACTCAACCACATACACACAGGTAATTTCACTTATTTTTCCACAATATAGCTATTTGTGATATGTTATAATGCTTATTACCTAAACAATAATAATACTGAATAATTTTTTTTAAACATTAAAATATATTTAATCATATCTCCCTATTAGCTGTCACGATCTGTTAACAAACTAATATATTATTCTGTATGCAATCTGATAAGCATGTTATTTTTTAGAATGGGAAAAAGATCAGTTTTTGTTTTAAATACATATGCTTACCTACTGAACAAATGAACAGAATTTAGCCTATGTGCTTATTTAATATTAACAAAAAAATAGGACAAGTTTATATCTGATATTTTCTTTACATGTTACCTCTTGCCTTCTGATTGATGCTGCAGTCATTCACATGTTGAGATATTTATATGCAATGCTGTGAGTTGGCTTAACTTGCTGTATAAGGTGTTCATTTTAACAAACTTTATTAGCACTGGATCAGATGTTAGTCGATATTTTTTACATCAAACATTTTACCTAATTAAAACCTTTTTTGACTTTCTGGTTCTTTATGGTTTTCTCTTCATAATATCATAAATATATGCAACATTAAATTGCACACATGCACACAATTCCATAACTTATTACAGCTATATATGTACTGAAGTTATAGCAGCAGTGGGTGTGTCTAGAACTGATAGAGCTGATCTCTCTTTAGCTTGATTGCTGGACAGCATCATGGAAGTGGACAGGTGGTGTTGTATCTTGTGTTTTTCAGATAATAGAGGAAAATGAATAAGGAAGACAAATTTGTAGGTAAGTAATGAAATAGAAGGTTTACTACATGAAGGTACAATTAGCAACTGACCTAATGCTAACTCTGCTCAACTCTGCTTACTCACATAAATGGACGATTCCATTCATTTATGTCCTATATGACAGATGGACAACCACTGGAATATCTAAAAAAACAGGTATCTAAGCAGGCAATATGTGAATATCAGCATGAACTACAGGTATGGATAGATGATAGGTGGTTGATACCTTACACTGAAAAAGAACTCGGTCTTGCAAGGGGTCTGATCCCACTGATGGTGGTGGTTCAAAAGAATAAAGGAAAGTTCCACCCGGTGTTAGATTATATTATATACATGGCTCATGTAAATGTTTGTGCTGAAAAATTGAGAGAATGGTGAAGAAAAGGTCCCACTGTTTCCGTGTTTGATCTTCACAAGACGTAACTAAAGATACGTGTGCATCAATTACTGTGGCCATTTCAAACCATTATTTATAAGGGGTGGAGGTACTGCCTGACAAGAATGGGATCTGGGCTCAATGTGGCATTGGCTATCATGAAAGCCATTATGGATACTATGCTGGCAAAAGATGAGTCCATTCTCCAGACCACTTCAGTCTATATTGATACATCTATGTCAATGAAGATGTGACATCTGCAACTTGCATAAGACAACATCTCACTGATTTGGGATTGACATGCAAAGACCCAGAACAAATTGGAGGACAATATCCAAGTGCTTGGCTTGAAAGTTTTTGGGGAACAGAACACCTTGTACTGGAAGTGTTGGAGTGAAGTACTGAAAAGACCCAAAGTTTTGATTTGGTGAAAAATATTTTCACAATGCAGAAAATTAGTAGTACACTTTCCTGTTAATTGCTGGCTCTGTATTGCGACTGTCTTCATCAAACGCAAAGTACCTGTGGTTACACTTGGCTGGGATGATGAAGTAACAGACAGCCACCTCAACAACATGATTAGGGATGTCATTACCAGAGTACTCCAAGTGAGGAAAGTGGTGTGTCAATGGAAATGAGTTTGAAGTATGGGTTGATGCGATTGTCCCTCGAGGTGGATGCATGTTGGTTGTGTCCCGAAAAGGACGTTCAGCATATAAACATAGCTGAGTTGAATGTCATACTTAAGGATGTTAATGTAGCACTTCAATGGATGGCAAAAAAGCTATGGACTCTGCATATGTTCGTGGATGGATATCTGACACTCACTGGAAAGGACAGAATACACACAGAGGCCTCAAGCAAGATGCTTATTCAGAGGAAGCTCAGCAGCTTGGAAAAACTAGTCAGTAAATATAACTTATCAGTGGACAATTTGGTGAAACCAGAACCAAGCAGACAAGCTGACAAGGGTGCCATGAAGATGGCTCAACACAGTAAGGAAGGAGATGGAACCAGTGAAACTTTTATATGCAGCATCAGTGAGCAAATGTGGTTTGGACAAGATAAGGTTGGTACACTGTCAAAGTGGGCATCCTAGCATTAAAAGGACCCTGTATTTAGCAAGGCAGATTGATCCAGCAGTGTCCTAGGCAGTGATTAGGGCTTTAGTCAGAGAATGTTCTGTTCAATCATCAACCAATGAAAAAATTGTTCCCTCAGCGATTAGCATTTGTGAATTGGGGTAGTTTATTTTTCTATCTACTTCCATTGGCTTTTGAGTGACTGTTGTATTGAGTGTTGGATTTCTCACCATTTGTGTGTATCGGGATTTTTGACATTGGGCCTGCAATCTATGATTTCAACATTTCTTTCTGCTCCTGGATCTTCAAGTTTGAACTTGTCATTTGTTTATTTTATTTTGGAATTGAGCTGCCATATCAATTTTTGGACAGTTAAACTTGCCTGGCTTTGACTGTCATATAAAATATTGACCTGTCAAAGAAGCTTCAGTTTCACAGTAAACATTCTAGAAGTACTCACAACTGAGATTTCAATCTGTAGTCAACCAGGAACATTTCTGTGACATGAGGGGATAAGATCAAACTATACAAAAATACATAATAAATCATAAAGAAAATGATTCATAAATACAGAAATAAATAGTAAATAAATAATCTTGTCCCTGCTACATCTACACCAAAAACTGTTTCCTTTGAACTCTAAAAACGAGATCCATTTTCTTTGCATCTTAAAATCCAATTATATTTTCAGAACATGGGTGATCATGGGTCTCCATAGCTTCCTATCCATTGTAGCATTTGTTTCTTTGCTATCTCTCCCAGTTCCCACTCTGCCCTCCAGTTACATAAACCATAAACTTGTTGGGTAGATTATTTGTTGTTTCTGTTCGCTCTTCTTGCCTCAATATGTCCTGTGAGTGTCAAATTCTCTAAGCCCTATTTCTTTATTATGTGTTTCAAAAATTTTTAACTATCTCTTTCTAATCCTAAGGAAAAGTATCCTTTTTGTTCCCATTTTACTTAAAACTTCCTTATTGCTCATGTGTTTAATGCACAACATTCTTATGATGCATCTGTAGAACCACATCTGTCACTTCAAGTCTCATCTTTGCCCTTGAAGAAATTGTACAGCATTCACAGCTATATAGATGAATAGATATTACATAGATGTTTATCAGTCTATTCTTTGTTTTCTTTAAAATTTTCTTGTCTCTTAATACTTTATTTAGACTCTGGAATGCATCCTTTGCCATTCTGATGAGTCTTTGGATTTCTATGACACATTTTCCATCATCTATTACAACACTACACTGATAATTAATTTTGGGCCCCTTGTTATTATTTTATTTTCACTTATTCATTTTTCTATCACTACATTTCTATATAGCATCAATAATTAAAATGTAAATCTGTAAATAGTTGCTATTCTTTTAAAGAGAGTAAGATATGTCTGAACATGGGTGTTTTTGGAATAGGTTGTGGGCTGATTTTAGAATTTTTCTGTAGATAATTCTCCTCATATAGATCAGTCTTTTCCTATATTTTATACTAGATTGTCATCTTTTATTTGAAATTTGTTGATTGCTTGATGGTAATGACGATGGTGATATTAAGGAAACATTCATCTTTCATTGACTGATCAGTTAGTGTTACTATCAGTTGAAATTTATAAAATCTTTCTCTTCAAATGTTTTTTTTCAAGAAAATTAGTTTCTCAAGTTCACTGTTATCGCACTTTCTCGTACTGATAGAGTTTCCTTCAAAACATTTTGTTTAAGGCAGTGTAGAACGTCAGCATCTTGGTTATATCATTATTTTCCCCTCTAGTTACATGTGGTGTCCATTTTAGCTGCTGCAAAGGACTTCTAAATAGTCTATCAGCTACAACTACTGGCCTTCCTGGAACATGTTCTGCAATTGGGTTATATCTTTTTAGACTTATTGTAATGGGGTATTGAAGAGATCATGTATGTTTATCAATGATATAAGTGGTTTGTGGTCTGTTAACAGTTTAAAGGATTTTATATTTGTCATACACAGCTCAAACACTCTTTCTCAATTTGTGTATATTTCCTCTCAGTACTATTGAGTGTTCATGAGGCAAATGCTATTATTTTTAAATTGCTATCTATTTCTTGAAATAGAGCTGCTCCAAGATCATAACTGTGATTAGCTCTAAGATCATCAATGCTAACTAGCATAGGTTTGGTTGGATCATAGTATGATATAATTGGTGCTTGAATTAGTAATTCCTTACTTTTTTAAAAGAATTCTCTTGTGGGTAATCTCACACAAGTACAGTGTCCTTTTTCAATAACTCCACCATTGTTTGTATTGTTTCAGACAAATTCAGCAAGAATTTGAATAAGTATCTGATCATGCCAATTAAATGATGTAGTTCACTTAAATTTGTAGGTATAGGCAATTCCTGAAAAGTCTTTCTTTCCTGGGTTGAAGTCTGTTTCCAGAAATTATATACCCAAAATATTCTAGTTGTCTTTTTGAATTCACATTTTTCTTTATTAAGCTTAAGTCTGGCTTTTTGTTTATTTTGTTTTAAGAACAGTTCTTAGTTTTTCATCATGTTCGTCTATAGTTCTACTGTAGATTAGAACATTATTGATAATTCTTTCAACTCCTTGAATATTTTTCAATAATTCTGACATCTTTCTTTGAAATATTTCCAGAGTTGATGTTATACAAAAAGCAATATCTCCAGTCCATAACGAGTAATGAAAGTTATGAATGGATAGGTTTATTTATTTAATGGAATTTGGTAGAATTCACTGGTAGCATCCAATTTAGAAAAAAAATTTAGTTTAGGTGAAATATTATCTAAATTTGGTAACATGTGTCATAACCAGCAAGTTGCAACTGGAAATGGTTGACTCACAGTCCAACAGCAACTAGCAAATTACAACCAGAAATGACTAAACAACATTAGTCCCACATGTGGTGATTTCGTTTTGTAATCCAGGAAGTTTTCAAATTATTCACTTCTATTAAGAAAATATGAGATTCTAGATATACAAGAATTTTAGATTAAAGTTTATCATTATCTTGGCCGTGTTTTGGTATCTAAAAGAGATCAATGGAATCATTAATTTTTTTTTTTTTCATAAGAAAAAAATAAATCAAGCGAAACTGTTATATATAACAGCAGCAGTTAATATATATATATATATAGAGAGAGGGATTTAGCATTCCTGAGGCAGAGGAGATGCTGTTGTAGCATCTGTTTTGTGCAGGCACTCCACTTGGACAGATTCCCTGGATCTGTTCTATAGTGTGGTTATTGACTGGTTATGACTAGATAAAAAAATTGATGAATGATCAATTTCTTATCTAATTATAGCTAGTCAAAAAAAAAAAGAATGGAGACACTCAGGTTTTCTATGTTAAACAACTGACCTTGTGTTACATCCTGACTCAATGGGGAGTTGTAAATACTCAGGCACCTGCCTGGGTTAAGTGAGATCTTACTGCTAAAGTAGCCGATTCTACTAACCAGGAAACTGCCCAGGAAGATTCAGAAATTCTGTTTTTCCAACAGTATGTCCTATTTCCATCCTTCACCATTGAATCTATTTCTAAGCAGTTGATTCCTTTTCACCCACCTGTGTTAAGTGTGAGATACTACCCTTAAGTAGTTGATCCTACTAACCAGGAAAATGCAGAGGAAAATTCAGAGATCCTGTTTTTTCCAACAGTATGATCCTACTTCCTTCCTTTACAGGACAATATCTCAACCTCTTGCAATTTCTACACCTGCTTTTTATCTCTAAATCACAAGCCATAATTTTGCCAGTGACAATCATGAATATACATTCAATTCTCAACACAGTGAGAATAACCAAACCAAGATGACTCTGAGGACCAAGACCCACCACACCTAAACAGATTTAAAAATTTTTGTGTCTTTGCAAAATAATAAAGTTTGACCTTTGTTAAACTAAAAACTCTGTTGTTGTTCTACCTGTTTCATCTGTTGTCACTTCTCTTTCCTTTTAGTTTGTGAGATCGATATTATTATAGACTCTGTAATACATGTAATGTTTCCTTTTTGCTGTGAGATTCAGCTTCTTCAAGTCTACACATATTTGGACTTTTCCATTTCATTTTATTATGGGTAATATAGGGGTACACCAATCAGTTGGTTCTGTAACCTTTTCTATATCTTTTGGATAGGTTCTTATTGCATAGTTATGTCACAAGACAGTCTCAGATTTGGTCATTTTTCTTTGGAAACTTACATGCTTCTGCTAATTTGTGCAATGCGCAAATAAAGGTTCCCACTGGTTCTCCTTTTAACTGAACTCTAAAATAAAATTTTGCCCTTTCATGAATTATATTTCTTTTAGGCATAAAATAGGCATTGAATTTTTCCAAAACTGAGTCATACACATTTGTGATGCGAGAAAGAAAATATCCAGAATATATTCTTGGCTTGCTTCCCATACAATATATTAATATAGTGACTTGTGTAGAGGACTGTGTGGGTTTACAAGTTGTTAGGTTAGGAACACATGCTGTTTGTTTCCTGCTAGAAGAAGGTCCAACTACAAGAACATGGTGGACTCAAGTTGAGTCCCAACCGAAGATGTAAAGAAAACAAAGTAAACGGAAATATATATGTCAACAAATATATGTATTAAAGAAACAACAAATTTACAAGGGACAAAGACATGAACATTTGTGTTTGAACATAAAGAGTTTGTTTGTTTGTTTGTTTGTGTTTTACGACATATCGACCTCCTCAGTCATTTAATGTCAAATCAGGTTATTATTGGAATATTATTTTCCAATATAATAGACCCTTCCATTTCCACAAACGGAGAGGTTTGCCATGCTGAAAAAGGTTTTTAGAAATGAAATGGTTTGTAGAAAAAATCTGGTTCTGTCAAAAAAAAATTTTTGTAGAGAATTGTATCGTAGGAAGTTTCTTCCTTTTTTGAGAAATGGTATGCAGAAAGAATCAGATTTTGTTGAAAACATTCCTTGCAGCAAAAGTTTGCAGAAAACTCCCAACTTTTTTTATGTTTTTAGATTTTTTGGTACAAATTGACTGCTTTCAGGAACGATATTATGTTATCCATGTCAGTTTTTGGAACAGTTCCTTCATGTTACTTGCACTATAAAGCGTTTCTCTTATATGGGCTAGGTCAGTACATTCAATGAGAATGTGTTTCACTGTGTATGCGGTCTGGCATGCATAACACATTGGTTGTTGCTTTGCTTCAAGTAAGTAGGAATGTGTTGTCCTTGTATGGCCTATTCGAAGTCTGGACAATATCACTTCCTCTTTTCTATTTTTCCTATAGCTCTGTTTCCATTCTCCCAATTCAGGTTTAATTTTTAGTAATTTATTATTACTATTGCTGTTCCAGCGTTGTTGTCTTTGTTGCAGTATGTATTTATTTATCTTCATTTTAAGGTCTGTATATGGTATTTTGAAATTTTTTTCTATGGTCATATTTAGAGTAGACCTGGCTGCTTTATCTGCCTGGTCATTTCCACCGATTCAGTGTGACCTGGGACCCAACATATCTGTATATCATTATCATTTGATAGGTGTTCTAATTTACATAGTATTTTCACTATCAATGGATTATCAAACTTCCTGTTTTTTAGTGATTCTAATACTGATAGTGAATCAGAAAAGATAATGAACTTGTTGTTCCTTGATTCTGAGATGAGGTTAAGAGCCATGTTAATTGCGCAAACTTCTGCACTGAATATAGAGGTGTCATTTGGGAGATGTTTTTAAATATTTTTCTATTATATATTGCGGCACATCCTCTTATTTTTCCTACTTTAGATCCATCTGTGAAGACATGTGAGTGCCTAGGATATCTCTCCTTAACTTTCTCTAATTCCTCTTGGAAAATTAGTGGGTGGGTTTTATTTTTGAAGTATTTACAGAGGGTTAAGTTTATGTTTGGGGTTCTTATGGTCCAAGGTGGGATATCTGGTATGATTGTTTTATGGATTTTTGTCAAATCTACATCTGCTTCTTCTATAATTGTTTCCATCCGAAGTCCAAAGGGTTTTATGGCTTTTTCATTCCTTTGGAATAATTTTGTATTTTGGATAGAAGGTACTATTGTACGCAGGATTTGCTGGGCATGACCCTAATTTGACATAGTACTGGAGGGCCAGTTTATGGCTTCTACTATTTGCAGGTGCTTCGTTAGCCTCAGCATATAGGCTCTCGACTGGAGACGTTCTAAAGGCTCAGTACTAACCTCAAACCTCCATGGTAGATCGGGTCAAGCATTTTTAAATAGGATTTTCTGGCTGAACGGTATATAAAAAAATACTGTAATCCAATTTTGATCTAATTAGGGATCTATACAATAACAGAGTGTTTTTCGATCTGCTCCCCCATTTTGTGTGGGCTACCACGCTAGTAGTTGTAATGTTTTGTTACATTTGGTTTTTAAGTATTTCAGGTGGGGAATAAATGTTAGTTTTTTGTCAAATATTACCCCAGAAACTTGTATTCATCTACAACTGGGATCTCTGAACCGTCAAGTTTCAGCCTAGGGTCATTATGGAGTTTCCTTTTGTGACAAAAATGGACACATTTTGTTTTTTGTTTTAGAGAACTTGAATCCATTTGTTGTTGCCCATCTGCTGATTTTTATTTAGACCCTGTTGCAGTTTTCGTTCGATTGTGTGGATATATTTTGATTTATAACATATCATAAGGTCATCCACATATAGTGATCCATCGGTTCCTGGTGGTATTTCCTTGATTATAGTGTTTATTTTTATGTTAAATAGTGTTATGGACAATATACTGCCTTGTGGGACACCCTCTTCCTGATTTTTCACATCTGAAAGAGTAGAGTCGACCACGAACTCTGAATTTTCTTTCAGATAAGAATCCATCAATAAACTGTGGCAGTCTACCCTTTATACCCAGGTTACTCAAGTCCCTCATTACTCCATATTTCCACGTCGTATCATAAGCCTTTTCTAGATCGAAAAATATAGCTGTAAGGTGTTCCTTTTGATAAATGCTTCTCTAATATTTGTTTCAAGGCGTATTAAGTGGTCTATTGTGCCTCTTTTACTACGGAACCCACATTGTAAGTTGGAAATAAGATTGTTTGATTCCAAATGCCAAATCAACCTGTTGTTTATTATCCTTTCCATTGTTTTACACAAGCAACTGGTTAAAGAGATAGGTCGATAGTTTTGTGGGTCCGAGCCATCTCTTTTTGGTTTGGGAATTGGTATCATTGTTGTCTCTCTCCATATATCTGGGAACCTTCCTTCTGTCCATATTTTGTTAAATATTTTTAAAAGGAATTTTAGTGATTCTTCTGGTAATTTTTTTTAAAAACTCATAGTGGATTTCATCCGGGCCTACAACAGAATTATGGGATTTTTTATAGAGTCTTTCAATTCTCTTAGTGTCAATAAACTATTATAATCTTCAAGATTTTTTGATTTAAAATTTAGTTTACATTTTTCTGCATCTTCTTTGATGGTTATGAATTCTTTTGTACCATTCAGACTGGATGAGTTTTTGGCAAAAGGTTTCAGCTAGCAATTCTGTTATAGCTTTTTATCTGTTATTATGGAGTTGTCTTTTTGAGGTGTTTTATTGGTGTTGTTTCTTGTTTGCCCATAATTTTCTTAATCATTTCCCAAATTGCCTTTGGTTTAGTTGAGCAATTCAATTTGCTGACATAATTCTGCCAGCATTCTCTTTTTTGCTGCTTTTATCTCTTTTCGTGCCTTTTGCTCTGTTTGATTTGTATTCCATCAGATTGGATGTTATTGGTTCTTTTTGGAATTTTTTAGTGCTTCTTTTCGCAGTTTAATTGCTTCTTGGCATTTGTTGTTGAACCAGGGTCTGTTTCGTTTATTTGGAGTTGTAGTCTTGGGAACACTGTCTACTGCTATAGAGTTCAGTGTTTCAGTGAAATACTCAATTGTGTCATTGTTTGACTCTTTGTGTATTAGTTTTTTCTTTGCATTTTTTTCTTCAAATTTTTCCCAGTTAGCTTTGTCTAGTTTCCAACGGGGCATTTTTTTCCCCATTAGGCTTTGTGTTATTTAGAAGTATTGGGAAGTGATCACTACCACAAGTATCATCATGTACTTGCCAAGTGTAGTCCATATAGATAGATGGGTCACATATGGTTAAATCAATGGCAGAGGTATTCCCACTAAATTGGTTTATATGTGTTTGAGTGCCCGTGTTGAGTATGCATAGATCGTTTTTGGTTAACAATCCTTTCCAGGATTTTACCTTTTTGTTTATTTCTTTGCATCCCCATATGATGTTGTGACTGTTAAAGTCACCCAATAAAATGAATGGCCTAGGGAGTTGCTGCAACAGTTGCTCTAATTGGTGTCGATAATCTGATCATGTGGGGGTATGTATATAGAGCATACTGTTATGGTTTGATGTAAAGTGGCTGATGCAGCTACAGCTTGAAGATTTGTGTCAAGATCTATTCTGCGTTGAGGGATCTTGTTATTAATTAGTATGGATGTGCCGCCTGAGGCTCTATCTGTATTATTATTTATATAGTTATATGAGGTAAAATTACGAATTTTTACATTGTCATTCTCTTTCAGAAAAGTCTCCTGTAAACATATTATCATTGGACATAGGTTCCCAATTAAAAGCAGTAGTTCATTTATGTTTGGTTTCATACCTCTTATGTTCCATTGGATGATTTTATTAGTCATGGTTCCGGTATTTTGATGTTTGATTACTTGTGGAGCCATGTTTTTAATTTTTTGGCGGGATTTGTTTTGAGGTTAGATTTTTTTTTTTCCTTGATTGGGTTTTTGCTTAGTTGTGGGGTCTCATCTTCCGTTTCCATTATTTCCAATGCCTCAAATTTATTTATTTTTGGGGCAGTTCTTGTTCTTGAGGTTGATCTTGATCTATTTTTTATGCTCCTGCCCATCAGGGTTTTTTTTTCTTTGTAGTTTCCCTATTGGGTGAAGTCTGTGATGGCCTAGTGGTAGAGGCCACTTCAGAAGAGAGTACTTTTAGGTTCTCCTTGTTAGGCTTTTGCTTGTGTCTCTTGGTTTGTTGATGTTTTGGTGTTTGAGTTTTCCTTGGAGAGTTGTTTGTTTTCTGTGATTGTTTTTATAATGGTTTTCATTTCTTGGATTAGAGTTCTCATCTCGTTCATAAGTTGAGTAACTACTCCAGGTTTTGTTATAGGTTGATTATTTTCGTATGTTTGGTGTCCTTGTTGGTTTGGGTTTGGTATATGTCTTTTGATATTTCTGTGTATGTCACAGTGTTTATTAATTTCCTTGCTTCTGGGAAAGTAATATTTTGAGTATATTTTATTTTGGAAATATCCTTTTCTTTTTCCAGATTTCGCAATCTCTGGAATTTATGGGTGATTTTTTTTTTGCAGTTAGTGCATTTTGCCTCCTTCTGACAGTCAGTGTGTCTTGCGTTATTTTCACCGCATCTTCCGCATACTGGGGTCTAGTACACCTATCTTGGTGGTGTCCAAACTTCTGACAGTTGAAACATCTAAGTGGATTCGGTATGTATGTCTCAACTTTTATTTTTATGTACCCTGCATTAATTTCATTAGGGGTTTTGGGATATTAAAATTTAATATGTATGTGTTTGTGTTTATAGTTTCTCCATTTTTTTTTTATACTTATTCTTTTGATATCTATTACATTTTTTGGTTTTTAAATTTGTTTTTATTTCGTCTAATGTGCATAGTGATAATTCAGAGCTTTTCACTACGCCTTTGGATGAATTTAAGGTTTAGTGGAGGGAGGTTTTAATTTTGATGTTGTTGAAAGTTTCCCATCTTAGGATTTCTTCCACTTGTGTTTTTGAACTTCGATTAGAATTGTTCCGTTTGTTAATTTTTTTGTTGTTTTTGGTTTTATTTTTTTAGAAAGTATTTGTTCGATTTTGAAAGGTGATATTTTTAGTTATAGGTATATCTTCAGTTGATTGGATTACCATATATGTAGGGATGTTTTGATATATTATTTCTGGCTCACTGTCAGAGCTTTCAAAATGTGGTCTCTTGGTGGATTTCTTTGAAACATTTGTTTTTAGGTGTTGTTTCGCCATTCCTGCTCCCCCACCCACCTCGGAGTCCAATTTTATGGGAGATGCCAGGGGAAACCCATTCGCCCCTGGCACATCAGGGCTACAGGAAAGGTATACTCGTATCCAGTGGAAGCCACAAGCACCTGCATTCCCTTGGCCGCTGGCCAAGTCCAGTGATGCCTCTCGGTGTATACAGCCATGTTGTGGCCTTCTTCCTCAGAATCGATTGACCCTTAGCCACCGCCTTCCAACACTCATGTGGGGAGTTTATTATTATATATATATATATATTTTTATTTTTTTTTTTTTTTTTTTTTTTTAATAAATGTCATTTTTTTTTTTTGGAGGATAAATTGGCAATTATACTAATACACAAGTTTTTTTTTTTTTTTGGGGGGGTTGAGTGTTAGGGCTTGTCATGACCAGCCGATTGATCGGAGGGGCCTCTCCGACCGCCCGCCTAGCTCAGGTAAGGGCCAAAGTGGAGTGTTGCAGTTAATGACCACTTATCACCTGGGTCATGACCTGCTCAGCCACCAGGATCCCGTCCCCAAACATCACGGGTCGCCACCCACGGCAAACAGGTGGCCCCCTTGGGGACTTTTACCCCTGCAGTGGTGCAGTCAGCGTATTCTGAAGCCCCGCCGACAGGGCCAAAAGAGTTTGTATTTTGGTGAATGTTCGTATATATGTGTGTGTTTCATGGCGTTTTCCTACAAGTGGGCAAAATGCAGATTTCTGCAAGAGTTCACATTTTTAAATGTGTTCGCTGAAATGCAAATGGAAAAAGAGAGTGAGGCAAGTCACCCAGAATTTATAGTGTAGGGAGAGCGACCACTAGTGAACAATTAGGGAATAAAGGAGAAGCTAACTCCAACACTTGAGTTTTGTTATCTTCTTCCCAGAGTTTTGAATGCTTCATGAATGTGCTGAAATCTCTGCAAACATTTCTACCATTTTTCAGGATTTGTAAAGTCAAACTGTTTTGGTGTATTTAATTTGAATATTTTTTTTTTTAATAAAAATAATTTTCTTCTTTTATAAAGAACCTCTCACTGATACCACGCTCCATTGGGGTTTTAGGATGTAAAGATAAAAATTATGATACTGAAATAAAACAAAATGATGACTCAGCAAGAAAATAAATTAAAACAATTTGTCAAACTTTATGAATAAAAAATTGTTTACATATTCCTTTCTTTCAATATAAATATTGTATTGCCTTAGTTTACTTTTTGAGCATGTTGTAAATACAGAATTATTCTTATAAATAAACAATAATAAATAAAAATAGTGTTTAATATTTTTGTTGTAAATTCTCAAGAACAAATGTATAAATTCACTTTCATAGGTTTTACAATTCTAATAATCGCTTTTATTTTATTAAAATAATAAACATTGCCCCAGAGTAGTTAGAATAAAAGCGGTGTCACGGGGAAAATCGTCCTTATGACATTCCGTTTTTTTTTTTTTTTTGCGGTCCATGTTTACCCAGAAATCTTTTTTGTAGATTTGAAAGGAAAGATTGTTGTTTTTTTTTTTTTTTTTAGTCTTCCCACGAGAATTTTGTGAGACCATATCTGGGATAATTCTATTCCAGATATGGTTTCACAAAATTCTCGTTTCACAAGAGTTAAACGGAAAGTGTTTTAAATACAACGTTGCCATAACAGCTGTAAATTAACCTACAATCTTAATATCTGTTTTGTTTTTAAAAGCATTCTTCTGTAAACAATTTTCATTTAGCGCCACTTTTCTTTCGATCAGAGCCGATTAACCACGTTTTCATTTGGAGTTATCCCCCTTAGATATCGGGGACCGTCCCGTAATTTATTTAAAAAATAATTATTTTCTATAAACAATATTTAATGTTTTATTTTTTGAATTTTTAAAAACAAGATATTTCCATTTTTTAAGAAAAATATTGCTAATAAAGAAAACATTTAGGATTTATTGTAATAAAATGAACACTAGAAACTAATTAAGTAGTTCTCCCTTTCTGGCGCGGTGACTTAAGTCCTGATTGTGAATTATCATCTATTAATTTTGGTAAGTGTTGATTTCACGCAGTGACAATTACTAAAAATTTATTAAAGTTTTTGTTTTCTCATAATGCATATTATCCTTTGAGATGCTGCTTTTAGTGACTGACCTTCATAATTTAAAAAAAATAGTGACAACACGTGTCCTATGTTTGAACCTTATCTTTAGTTTTTTACCACTTTTCAGAATGAACATACAAAATACGCCTTTCTTTATTTACTTTCTTTTTTAAAGAATAAATCTTTTCTTTTCACGCGCCTACAAATTTAAAGTTTTGAAAACTTTCAATCTCAAATAGTGATTTCTTTCAGTACTCACGAACACTAAAAAAAGTAAAGAAACATTTAAATTACTTATATTTCCATAAGTCAAAAAAACGAAATACGGAAGAAATTTAATGAAAATATAGCAAAAATAAATAATCAATGTCAGTAAAATAAATCTAATAACTTTGTTTTAAAATTTAAATTACTTTTATAATAAATATTTTCAGAGGAATGTAATTTTAAAAATGTACAATAAAGCAAACAAAAGAAATTCATTATTCAGTAAAATAAAATTTATTGTGTATATTTGGGCAACAAACTTTCTTTTAAACATGTTTCACTGAATGTGACAGATAAGGAAAATCTTAGAAGTCTTTTATATTGCTAAGTTTTTCTAATGTTTTTTTTGGGGGAAGGCTATTGATAGTGCAGACATTGTCCCTAAAAAATACTTCCCAGTCGCTTTCGGTCAATTCATTCATTAGCCATTTTCAATTTGCCTGCTGTTATGTTTTTTTTTCCGTTTTCATTTTAACAACGAACCGATTGATAATTATTTTACGATTATTACAATAATTAATAATCCAGCTTTGAAACACTAAATTATTTCTCTTAAAAATAGTTTTCAAATTTTATCTTTATTCAAGTATAATTTTATTTTTAAGCAATTATTGTAGGTACCGGCACGTTTTTGTTTTGAAATCGGTGATTTTAGTGCCATTTTTAGCCATCTGTCAGCACAATGTAATTCTCTTTATTAAAAAAATCTTTCAAAAATAAAATATACTTTTCTTGCACTTTATTTGAGGAATATTAGCTGATTGAAAGTTGAATTAATCCGATTTGAAACTAATATTACTTATTTTAAGTTTAAAATATAACAGAAATGGAGTTCTGTGTATAACTAGTATAAACATTAAGCAATACAAAAATTTATCTTGAAATTTCATAAAATTAAATAAATGGGTCTAACAGAGATTTTCTAAAAAAAAGAAACATTTCTAAAATCATTTTTGAATAAGTTCTGAAAGTTTCATTAAAAGCCAACAATTATTTTTTTTTTCACCACAAAAAAAAGACACTAAAATTTCTTATATTAATCTTTGCTTCCCTCGTTGACATAAGAAAAACATTGTTTTTAACAAAAAAATTTTTAAAAAAATCAAAAAATATAATTTCATAATCGAAAAATACTTTGGTCTTTCTTCTTAATAATATAAAGGTTTTGAAAAAACTTTGTTTTTATTAATTTTGGGGCATCTTTTCATTATGGTATACTCATTTTTTAGCAAATCTGATGAGGTACCTAAATTACTAGATTGTTTTAATCTGGCAATATTTCTTGTTATATTTATTAGTAAGTACGCATGTTTGAGTAGACATTGTTTTTTAAAAAAAAGTGAAATTAATGTCTACCAGCATAGAGATCAAGAGTTATACTAATGAGAATGTGCCTTCCATCAAAAATAAGATCTGTATTCCCTTTTCCTATCAGGGGAACTACTTTTGGGTTAAGTGTGCTTTACCATTAAGCCATAGGAAGCCATCACAGTAAAGCAAGGTTCAATTATCCTATTTAAGCAATGCAAATCTCTTGTTGGGAGCTTTCAAAATCAATATCTGCTAATTTTATTTTTGTACTCAAAACAAAGAAATTTTTAAGCAATTAATGATTTTTAAAAAAAAATCCAACATTATTTGTTATTACTAAGAGTTTGTACTGAACATAGTGACTTTTATTGTATTTCATTGTAGTGCATCCTGTTTACACTAATAGGACAGTGGCAGACTGGATTTAAAAGTATTGGTCCACCCAAAACTACAATGCTATCATTTAATTTTCATAACGAATAAATTTTCAAAAAATTCCTGTGGAAAAAATGATACAATTAAAATCTTTGTGGAAAAAAATATGTATTTCTTAATAGTTACAGTGTACATTTACTGTACATATTACTAGCAGTAGATATTAAATGTAAGTACAAATTGTTATAATTGAATTATTTATTTAATTTTAAGTAATTGGTTGATATTTTTAAATAGTTCACTGCACAATTTAGACATTAACAGATAGTTCAAAAGCACAATAGATCATTGTATGCAGTCCACTATATTAAGAGTAATTGTTTTTATTCACTAGAAGATTGTTCAAATATGCTAATAATTTCTCCTTTATCCATCTAACAATTCCATTTCTATGAATAGTAACATGTATGATTTCAAATTGTCCTCAGACAGTGAATTTCTTAACCTTGTCATTATGATCTTTAGTGTTTATAAATGTCCCCTCACATTTGATTTGAGTCATTAATAGAGTGCAGATGACTTTATGAAGTTCTTATTCCTTTTTATTATTAAAACAGTTGTCTGTATTTGTTTCTTTATTGCTTTTTATTTAATCTAGGGACACCACTTCATCAGGGACCCACTTGCCATTGAGCAAGCTGGCACCCTGGCAAGTTAACCACTGGAACTAAATGCAGACTGAAACCGTTTGTTTCTTACAGTTTGCTTTTATCAATAAAAAGCAAGAAAATATTTTATGGATAAGAAATTTGTATGTGTTGGATGTATAATTATATTTGTTAGCACAGTGACATTTTTTTTCTGTTATACAGGTAGGAGCTCTTAAAGTATAATTTTTTTTTCTGTTATAATGTTTGTATAACATTCCTAGTTGCTGTTTAGTCAAGCTGTAAGGAAAATCCCTGTATACAAAATGTTGAGTGAAGAAGGCTTTAATCATATGGGAACATGGATTGAGAATACAGTCGTTCAGTGTGACAAGTGTACACTGTACAACTGGAAAATGCTGTGCTTTTGTGACTCACTTTTTGCCACTATTCTATGAACTAATAGCGGATAGATAAGTCCATGTTTCAATAATAAGTGTAGAGAAGCTTAGTCAGTCTTTCTATACAACATAACATAGCAATGAATAAAAAAGCAGTATTTTTTCTATATTTTGTCTTTCATATATTCCAAATGTATATTGAAAACAATAAAAATAATGTCCAATTAAATACTGTAGTATTATAATAAAATTCAGTAAAAAAAATGAATGAATTAGATTTTTAAGATTAATTCATTTAAAAATTATTTTTTATTGGGATTTGGTAATCTATAGGAAGGAAAAATGGCTGTGATTAGCATGTGTTAATTTTGTCTCAGTTTGTCTTTCTTCAACACACACAGAGCCAACCTGTAATTTATACTGCAATTATACTAGGTGGGCTTTAGTTATAGTTCTAGGAGACAGCACACAACCTGGCATGATCAACAGTTTTGAACAAGGCCAGTATGATGCTTAAACCCTCATTCACGATAACTTGTGAATTTGTGCTAACACAACCATTGGTGGCTTCTAAACAGTTCTGTCTACCCAATTTCATTCACTTGGCTTAGTCCAACCTGTAGCATGGTTTTAGACACTTCCCAACAGTGCCACATGCTGTGATCATCTCCTCAGGTCTATATTATCAAAAAAGAAAAAAAATGAAATAATAAACCATGGCGAGATTTGAACCTGAGTTTCATGTTGAAAATGTAAACATTCTAATCACTTGCTCACTAATAATGATATATGCCATATACAATTAACACCATGTGTTATAGGTAACCTATTTACATTAGAACATATTTGTTCATAGGCATGAAAGTGGTTGTAATTCATTTCATAATGTTTTTTCTTAATGAATATATACTTTAAGATTTGTTGATTATTTGGGAAAAAGAAACAGATTTTTTTTTAATATTATGTTAGAGTACACTTACTTTTGCACAGCACTGTATGTATGATTATAATTTCAAATTAGTAAATAAATGAAATATAAATGAAAGAGACAGATTAGAAATTATCAGTGAAGAAATTAAAAATTTTCATGTTTATTACAGTAACATGAGAAGGTTAACAATAAAAAATATTTTTTGCAATTTATGCAGTGTAAAAACCAAACATAAAAACAGAATGTAAGTAACTGCATGCATTTTAAAGTAAGTTAGATTAAAATACACCAAATAAACCTTGGGTGGATTACTTTTGGGAAACAAGGCTGCATTGAAATCAACAAGTGCACCAATCCACACTAAAACAGATATACCTTCTATATATTATTTCAATTATTTTATATGGTTCACAAACATTTTGGGGTTGCCACCCCTTTGCATAACAAAACACAACTCTAAGCTATCCACCCCAATGTCTAGACACAAAATGCCCCATCCAATATATAGTCAACCTTTGATTGTATTTGCTGTCCACTTTGGGAATTATTGGTTTAGATTATATGGCATGAACTGAAAATATTTCAGCTCAAATTGAAACATTCTAAAACCATATGATATGTATCATAACAAGCCAACAAACTGAACATAACCACTTTTAACAATTTAGCCAATTTGCTTCCATTCTTCTATATCATTCATAGGCTTATGGCCATATCATGTTGATACACTGGTCCTTATACAATCACCAAAACTAAGCAATATTAAGTCTAGTCAGTACCTAGATGGGTGACTGCTTGGGAATATCAAGTGCTGTAAGCTTGGATGTGCAGGTGGTACAAGAGATAATGGCTTGTATTTGGAAATCAGAGAGCCCTGTTCCAATTTCAGTTGAGTTATACTCAATTCAAATGTCCTTGGAATTCACCTCTTCTCCTCCCAAGCTATAGGTTAATTAGTAGGATTTGTATCAGTAAATCATCATTATCTTGAAAAAAATTATTACAATTTAAAAATATTTTCTGGCTTTAAATAACCTGCAAAAGGTTGATAAGCTTTAAAAAAATCTAATCAATATCATCTGTAGAAAATCATTGAAAATATTCCTAACCTATTAAAAGATTGAAGCAGGGCTTGCTAATTTGTGCCTTGAAGATGTGGTGCCTAGAAAGAGAAGTAGAAGAAAATCAAAACACGTAGAGGATTAACATAATTAATGAGTGTCAGACCCTAAATAAGCTTGCTCAAGATTGTAATGAATGGTAGGAAATAAGTTAGATTATTTTATAGTCTGCTGCAGGTGGAAATGGTGACTAATGAAATATTAAAGTCTGAATTTGTTAATATGTTCACTTATACTGTTTATCCTTAAAGGCATGCTTGTCAGATTGGGCAACATTTTAAAACTTAGTGCTGTTTCACTGCATCTCATTATTACTTGTTTAATGTTTACCCAAAATATAAAATAAATACTTATTGAAAACTAAATTCTTTTTTGCTGAATGATGGCCACATCTATTTACACCATTCGTATGAAACCTCGTTTATTCTGCACTGATTTTAAACAAACAGCAAACATTTGTATGAAATGTTCTAGATTTTGAAATCTCAAATTGATATCCATGTTGTGAGTTTGAACATTTAAAATTGCTTGTTGTAAGTATGATTTAGTTGATAAAGAGAACTGTTTAATAACTCCAGAGTTTGCAAAAAGTAAAGGAACCAGAGAAATTACAAAGATTGGTAGGTACCACCAAACAGAAAAAAGGTTATTGAAAATCCTGGACAATTCCAAAGCAGGTCTTATATCCTGGTCTGGTATCAACTTTTTAGGCCTTGTAACAGCAAGTAAATACCAAAAAGTACAAGATGTAAGTCAAATAGCAAAACATGCAGCATTGATTGCTTAGGGCTCCTTTAAGGCTTAAAGTACCCAACTGCTCCAGCAAGTTTCATGTGCTTACAGTTTGGAAGCATGTGTAAATGAGTAGCACTATATTTCATTGCACAATGTTAACAGTTGTCACATGATCAGCTACAGTCACTCAAAATCAACATCTTAGTTATAGATTCACAAGCCAGATGTCATAACTAGTAATACTAAAGAGGCTAAAGTTTGTATCACTTTACTTTCATATAAACTCAATTTGTAATACTTGATTTTCTTCAGTTTTTCTATCAATTTAATTGCACTGGCATCACATATTCAGATTTTTCAACAATTTGGTTATGACTCCAGGGATTTAACTAGTAAAAGGTTGGTAGGGTTAAAAAGACCTCCATAAGGGAAAGTTTCAACCAGTGATTGCTGTTCTACTCCCCTTGGGCTGCTGCTTTTATGGGCCGTGTCCTTTCATGACTTTAGCAAGCATGGCTCTCCAAAATTTCCTGTCTGTAGCACTTAAATTTTATCTTTTTGTTATCTCTCTTAAACATGGCTCTGCTATCCATTTACTCAATCTCACTAGCTAGGTTATGAATTGTTTTCCTCTGAACCTCTTGCCTTCAATCTGTCCTGTGAGCATCAAACTTTCCATGCTCTCTTTCCTCATTATGTGCCCTCGAAATTTCAACTACCTCTTTCTGAGGTTAAGTACAACTGTTTTTGTTTTTTTATTTCATTGCTCACATGTTTGATCCATAGTATTTTCAGCATCCTTCTATAGGACCCCATTTCTGTTACTTGTAGTTTTTTCTTTGTCTGTGAGAGGATTGCCCAGCATTTATTGCCATATAGGAGGACTGGTATTATGTAACAGTTTAGTATTTTTTTTTTCTTAAAATCTTGATGGCTACTGATAGAAACCAACCTTACAAGTTGAGGTATCATCAAGCAGATGTGGTCTGATGTTTTCAATTAGGATTATAAGTAGTGAAGTAGTGGGTCCATGGGGAGTTCCAGATGGTTTTAAGATGATGACTCTAACTTATATTGATTTCATTTTTTTTTTTAAACCCATGTAACACCATGGTTCAAGAAGCCAAATGGTTTCAGAAAGATGATTTTCATGCATGGCAATCCTTTATCACTTTTGTTGAAGAAAATTAACAAGTATCTAAATAAAATGGACTTCAACTGGTCATTGCAGTGACTGGCAAATCTATTAAAGAGTGTCTTTTTCGTACCTACCTTAAGAGAGGTGGATTGAGAAAGAGGAAAGAAATTTCTTGAGTTTTGTTCAACTTAGCTCTAACTCAACCTCCCAACCCCACCAAAGCAGGAAAATAGGAGGTTTATTCTGACCATAAAAAAAATCTAAGAGACTCCTTTAAGTGACTCTAATCTGCTAAAAAACTTAAAATTGACGACAGAAGATTTTGATCTGAATTTGTTTTCATATGTAAGTTCTGTGTTTTCATAACTTTTGGAATCCCTGACTTAAATTTTTGTTCTCTAGATATATTTTTTCTCCCTTTTTGAGTTTTCCAATTTTATTTATTTATTTATTATTATTATTATTATTATCATCCTCCTCCTCCTCCTCCTTCCTGCTCAAGACTACATTTTACAATTATACTTAAGTTTTAAGTTATAATTTTTACTTTTTGATTAATTTAAAAATATTTGTCCACATCTGAATTTATTGTATTTGCAATCTTACTGATCATTTCAGTGACTGACAAATTTGTTAAAGAGTCTCTCTTTTGTACCTACTTTAAAATATGTGCCAGACAAATCTCTGATGTGACCAGAATAAATTAATTTTCTGCTCAATTTTTAGTTGATAGGAGTTATTGCAACTTAGTATAAGATAAAACTTAATAGTTAATAATGTACTGATAGATACCTAAGCTCCATACTAAAAAATACATATATCTGAGGTTAATCCTACCCTGCAACCCCTCTACCTTTTCATTGTTCTTACTTTTATCCTATTTTATTTTTCCTTCTATCTTTTATTTTTTTATATGCAATGTCTCTGCCTAAATTCGGAAATTTTATTTACTACTAGCAGCATGACCCAGCGTTGCCTGTGCTTGATTAAAAATCGTACGACTCATACAGCAATCGCTATCACTTGACTTAAAATATTTTTGCCCTTCCTTGCCTTTAAAGGAGTGCCCTTTGCCGTGCTGATGTTGCTACATGCCTTACTTCTTGCCTATCTCACACTGCAAATTTTTTCTAAGCTCTATACTAAACATTAAATCTGTTACGAAAAAAGAACTAAACAAAATGAACACAAAACAATCAGCTTTAAAAAGGACTCGTAACTGGAAAAACCGAATGAAAAAAGAATGTTAACAACAAATACTTTTTCACACCCAACCCAGTTCTGTGGAATCAGAATCAACGTTGAGTTTAAGCAAGCAAATGAGCCAATTGGAGTAAAGTGCTATGCAGATTTAAATTTTTCCCACTTGTGACGAATGCAGCTATCGATTTTTTTTTGCATGCTAGTTAACATTCGTGTCAGTCAGCTGTTGGCTCTCACACTTGGCCAATAGAATCTTCCTGCCTATTCGTGGCAGCCAGCTATAGGCTCTCACTCTGGCTAGTACAAAATGGCCGCAAACTACATGAAAATTGCTGTAGAAGCATGAAAAAATTGATTATTTCCACTATCGATGGGAGTTGGGAAATGCAAAGTTGGTCTTGGCCTGCCCGCTAACTTGGAGCATGTGCATGTAAATTTTGGTGCAAATCCGTTGAAAATTGCGGCCGTGCATTCGTTACACACACACACACACATACACATCCTGCCTTTTATAGATAGATTTATTTTTTTATTTTTTTCCTCTATAGGAGTAGATAAGTTTGCCTATCATCCGATTCGCAGCCCTCCCTGGTCTTTTCCTCTATAGGAGTAGATAGGTTTGCCTATCATCCGATTCGCAGCCCTCCCTGGTCTTTTCCTCTATAGGAGTAGATAGGTTTGCCTATCATCCGATTCACAGCCCTCCCTGGTCTTTTGCTCAGGAGTAGAGATTGATTTCTTGTTTCCTGTTTAAGATTGGGTTCCTGGTTCCTTCTAAAATTTTTTCATTCTCTTTCATTCCCACTAGCCCCTTGCATCTTAGTAGCATTATTGCTTTGCTTGGAGTAAATTGATTAAAAAAAAAAAAAGCAATCAGATTGAAAACTTGTGAAACATTTTGAAGAGGAAGTTTTATATTAGCTGAAGGCTATTTACTAGCAAACATGAACTGTGTACAGTCTCTTTCATATGAAGAAATGCTACAGCTAAGAAAATCAATGAATAAATAACTTCTAAAATCAATTTCAGATCATACTGCATATATTACACATTAATATTGTCTTTATAAATTTGTCATTGTTACAATGACAGCATTTTCAATTTTTTGTTCAAAATATTTGTTTTTGTAAAGTTGGTACATATTTTGTAATTGTAATTTTTAATTACAACATAACATTTCTTGGTTTCAGTATTCTGGTTAATAATATAAAACCTGGAAAATCTGGTAAAATTCATAAAACTATTGTGATATCATGAGTGACATGTGATTGTTACATTTCATACATATATTAATATATTGCATATTAATAATGCAAAATGTTTTCATGAATCCTTTCTAAAAATTAAGAAAATTAAGACTAGCTAATAATGTGATGCAGTGTAAATTTTGAATTTTATTACTTTTGATTTTCTTTTTATGGTGTATAAACCTTTTGTAGCTTATTTAAAGCCAGAAAATATTTTTTAGATTGTAAGAATTTCTTGGAGATAATAATGATTTACTGATACAAGTCCTACTAATTAACCCATAGATGGGGGAGAAGAGACGGATTTAAACTTTTCCTAAGACTATTTGTGCATAAGTGAATATGACTAGAATTGGAACTCGGCTCTTTGATTCCCATTTGAGCTGTTATTCATCCATACATCCAAGCTTACAGCATTTTGGAAAGTGGATCAGGTGAAGAACTTTTCATTTGTATATGTCTTTGCACTGAGAACATTATATTGCAACAATAACTCATCAACCATTGCGTCTTAAACAATACATTCTTAATCTTGTATAGTTGTGTGCATAAAGTTGATGAGGGATACTTGTAGTGATTACTACTATGTTTGACACGCCTACATTTTTCTCAACTGTGATTGATCAAATAATAAATACTAAATATCACAGGACAATTTTCTGATCGCATTCACCACACTGAATTTTTCCTACCATTAACTCACAAACATGCTTTTGTTGCAAAATCACCGATTGGTTAATTTTTCGTCCAATCAGATATTTTTTGTGTTCTTTCAAAATTTATCCCGCGTTCGTGCTGGGAACCGCCGATAGTAATATAAGTCTGGATTCATTCCCAAATTAAACAGTAGAGTTGAAGGCAGTTGAAGACAATAGAGCTCAACTACTCACACGCGTCTACACAGATTATTCATTCTACTCACTCCGCGCACACACACACACACACAGAACTTGAATATCATTCACCATCAGTTCTTTGTGAACAAGCCAAGTTGCAACAACTCTGTTAGTTATAAAACACACAACTGTACGATCTTCTGAATACACATTCTACTTTAACAGAAAACTTGCTTATTTAAATATCACCATATTCAACTAACAGATAAAGGGAAACTACTTTTCTCTCCTTATTCACACATTACAAAAATTACCTTGTATTTGTTGTTGATTTTAATATGTGTTTTATCGTTGAAACACAAATCAGTTTTCCATTGTTTTTCCTTGATTTAAAAAAATGTATAAATGTTAAATGCTCTTCAACACGCAGCCACATTAATCTTTTCAACAAGACACCATTTACATTGGTAACCCCAACACTTAAGGAAAGCAGCATTTACATACTGTCTTATGGAACCTTGGAACAAAACCTCTTGCCAATACATTATCCCTGAACATTTGGGGATAAATTGCACTATTTACTAAGTTTGATCATCATAACAGGCTATTTTAAAGCCTCATGACCAAGCTATGACAAGCCTCATTCTACTTATATGTTCTGTTTGACATGTTAGTCATGTGGCAAGTATAAAGTTGTTCATATAAACAGCCTTATTCTACTTACATGTTAGTTTTTGTAATTGTTTTTGTCATGTCAGTCCTGTGGCTATTTTAATGTTGCTCATATGGACAGCCTTATTCTACTTACATTTAAGATTTCTAATTCTTTTCTGTGATTAGATGCCAGATAATTTTAATTGTATTACATGTTTAACTGATTGATTTAAAATGTGTGACTTTATCCTGATATTGTCTATTATCCTATTCTTAACAGTTGATTTGGATTTCTGTATGGTTTGAGTGCAGGATTTTCTTTGAATGATACATGTAGATAAAAAAAATTTAAACATTTTTTTTTTTTCATTTTGCATTTCTTTCTGTTTTTTTTTTAGTTGTCAAAGAAAAAGAAATCAACGACTATGTCAAGCATAAAGAAGATGAGTATCCAGGGTATTCGGAGTTTCAGCCCTGAAGATAAACAAATCATCGAATTTTATAGCCCCTTAACTCTGATTTTAGGAGCAAATGGGACAGGAAAAACGGTAAGGTTAAATTATACAAAGGAATGTACTTGTTGGACACTTTGGAGCATGGTGAAAATAACTGACTTACGACAAGTTATAAAAATTGGAACAATTTAAATTTTTCTATAAATTTACATTCATTATTTTAAACAGCTTTATATTATTAAAAAAATATCCAGAACTTTAATTATAATAAGCAGATAATTTTTAATTCACTTTTAATATATTTGTGAGCCATTGATTTTGGTAATATTATATGTAGTTATTATAAATATCTTCCTGTTTTTATTAAAGTAATATATCTGATGGTGAGGAAAAATTAAAACTTAGAAAATTAAGGCTAAAATTTAAACCATAATCTTTGTTGCAAGATTTTATATTGGAGTATTGATAAAAGTTTTTGATGAAAAAAAATATCCTAAATATGGTCCTTCTTTGATATGATAATTTGTTTTTTTTACTATTATTGAAAAGACGGAAAAATTGAAAAAAAAAAAAAGAAAAAAAGATTGGTGATGCAAATGGCAGTGAACAAATGACATAGCTTTTATAAAAAAGGATTACATTTGTTTAACCCTGCATTAGTCATATGGAGTGTTTTGTTACTCCCAAATTTTTAAAAGTACTCATAATTCCTAGTTGGCAACTAGATTATCAGACTGCCTTATCTCTTCTTGGTTGTCTCTCTGCATCTGTACCTGTTTTCCCATGGGGACCCTTGTCAAAATTAATTTCAGTTTCTGGTTTAAGAGTTTGTAAAAAGTAATTATTGGAAATGTCTAAAGAGTTTGAAGCATACTACTTTTTGCTATTTCAGGTTACTGAATGTAGCTTCTGTGATATGATCAAGGATTACCACAGTTCAGATCTTTAGAATTTATAATGTGAAATGATATTACAATACTATATAAAATACTATCAAAGTTCTGTGTTGAAAAGATGATGATGACTTCTCTATACTCATTGCCAATTTGAGGATTGGTCATGAACAAAGATTCACCTGTTGTTAAACTTTTATCAAAGGTCCACAATCTCCTATTTGAATAGTGAAAATCTCTGAAAAACATGTTTTTTTTTGTAGAGTTAGTATGCACACCATGGTTCATATTTTGTACCAAAATTTAATTGGCACAATCTACAGATAACCTACTTGTGTCTTGGCACTCCTGAAAGATATATCTTGTTCACTGTCATTTATTGTTATCATGACAACAATGTTTTACTTAGAAATAAAATTTATACAGGTAATTTTATAGCTGGTTTTACCCATTTTATTCTTATGCAAATAAACTAATATTTTTGTATCCTTTATCTTTCTCAGTGTGAATAATAAGATCCAATGCAGAAGCAATAATGTGTTTGACATTACTCATAAATATTGTATTGTACTGGGGCAGCAGTTGGTCACTTGAGAACTTTTTTTTTTTTTTTTTCGTTTTGTTTTAGTACAGGCAAGTAACAGGATATAAAGTATATATATATATATATATATATATATATATATATATATATATTACCATTATGAAAAATTCTGTATTCCAATATAAATAACTAGCAGTAGAGCCCAACGTTGCCCGGGGATGTAACAGTAAGAGATAGATCAAGTTTCGACCATCATAAAGACTGAAAAATAAAATTGACAAAGATTATTGTTTAAGGTTGACGGACACGCATGTCTTAATTAGTTTTTTTTTGTTTTTTACGAATTGGTCAAACCCAAACTCAAACAAAAACATAGTTTTCAATCATTATGAGTCTATCGATTGAATAGAATTTTATTATAAACAATTGTCTTGTAAATGGAATTTTTAAAGCATTCTGAATGTAAAAATAAAGAAAAAATGTGCAAGACAATAAGAAACACTACCTGCCAAAAAAAAGTGAAGTTTTGTTGAAATCGGTTGAAAAATGTAGGAAATCCGATCCCATATATAAATGAACACACACACAAACTGGGTTTTATAAGTATAACTCTATATGAGTTGTCCCCCTTTCATTCTGGCGAGTGATGCCTCTTAATTGTTTTCAAATTGATTTTGTGCAAAAACAATTGTATTTTTCCAATTTTTGGCGCTGTCAGAACCACCGCAAGGTAATTTTACGTAGTCTTGTGAAGTTTTGTTGAAATCGGTTGAAAAATGTAGGAAATTCAATCCAATATATAAATGAACAGACACACACACACACACACAATCTGCGTTTTATAATAAGTAAGATTTCTTAATGGTACAAAACTTAGATGTAGCCTGAACAAGTGGAGACATGTTGAAATTAACTGTCAACAAGAAAAATGATGTGTAATTCTAAGTGACTAGCTTTTCAATCAGCTCTTACTAAAGAGGATCATTTACAAGTTTAGAATGATAAAACAAAGCAGATTTTCCAATAAAAAAAAGGTAAGATTGGTTAACAGTAGACTGAGTGAATATTTTTATTTTATTTTTTTAATCATTTCACCCCCAAGCAAAGTGACAAAAGACTGAGACGATGTTAATGAGAAGAAAGGACAATAAAGGAACAGGATCTTAGAAGACAGATGTATGCATTTAAATTTTTGAACATTGTAGTTGGCAGGGAAACAAGAAACTGGAAGAGAATTCCACTGGTGAGAAGTGTAAGAAAAGCAACTATTAGAATAGGACCTATCATTACATCTAGTTATTTCAACAGTAAAATGATGAGACCTAATTACCAATCTAGTAGTATGCTTATATTCATGTGGTTGAGGTGTTGAGAAGGAGAGCTCATTAATAAAAATGCAATTAAAATATTTATAGAAAAGACAGGGACACCATGTCATGGTAGTAAGAAAGGGAATGAAGTTGAGATGCCAGGTCAGGACCAATAACTTTACAGACCTGTATTTGAATTTTGTGAAGAATCTCAAGATATATAGCAGAAGCACTGAATCACATATGGCAGCAATATTCAATGCATGGACAAATGGTAGATATATAAATGTGCAAGATGGATTTTGGTGAGAAAAATTATTTGGCAAGATACAGTGAACCAAATTTCTTACCAAGCAGACTTAGTAAATGATTCAATATAATCACTCCGCTTCCTGTCAGTGAAAAATGTGAGACTGCAAAGGTGCAATGAGTTGCTCTCCTGTAGGTTATCATCAGCCATTATAATGAAAGGCAGAAATGGTTCTCTATGTTGATTAATAGAGAGCAGTTTCTTTTTAGATGTGTTATAATTTACAAGCCATTTTTTGCCCCAGTGAACAACTGGTTGGAGGTCATTTTCAGGAGTGGCTGCTAGTCTTACTTTGTTGGACCTATTGGAATTACTATTAAGACAGGAGTAAATAGTTATATCATCAGTATAAATAACTAGTTGGGAATTGATGACACTGGGAAGGTTGTTGATGAAGATAAGAAACAATGTAGGTCCAAGTTGAGAGCACTGAAGGACCCCACATTAACGTAAAATGATCTGGAAGCATAGCCATTCAACAAGATCAAGAAATTGTCCAGTTGATGGAATTTTTAATTCAGTCTTGGGTTTCAGAGCTTTCACATCCGGCCAGTGGTGGAAATTAGTATAGGATGAATCAGAAGAAGATCTGGTTTTAGGAAGAATGTAACATAAATTCACTGTGAACTATGTAGACATAGCTGTTTTCATTAAAATATTTGTCTTTTCAAAGAGTTATTCAGACTATTAATCTTGTTATTTTTGTTGTTTTATTAAGTTTCACTCATCCATTATGACGACTTTTCTCACAATCTATATAGAAAGATGGTGACTTTTCAAATAGAAACAACATAAAAACAAAATAAAAAAAAAATGAGATTAATAATTCAAACAATTCTTGGAATGGCTCATCACAAAGTTACAGACTGTATATTCTTATCTTATTTTTCAGACTTTGATTGAATGCCTGAAGTACATCACTACTGGAGACCTGCCTCCTGGTGCTAAAGTTGGTGGAGCTTTTATACATGATCCAAAGGTAAATATAGAGGAATTTAAGAAAAGATTTTTTTTGTATGCAATGAATTTAAAAATTAGAAATGTAAGCAGTTTATTTACTTCAGTCTCTGTTGATAATAATTTCTAAGTTTGCTTACCAAAATATATGTTTTCCAGAGGTTTATAATTGTTGACAAAATTCACACTTTTTCACCATCCATTTACACAGTGGGCATTAAGAAAAATTCTTGTTAGAATTATAAATTTTATAATAGATGACTCTCATTATTTTAAACTTTTATATTTTGTCCATTGACACTTTAACACTGAATTATTGACATGTATCATGTCCTCTTCTATTGTACATGGCAGCTCTTCAACTACTTGTTCTCAATTTCAGCCTAATCTGTTTTAGTTGTTGCTATAGCAGGACACAACAACACAACTGTAAAATTCAAACAAATTTTCAGGGATCAGTTGTTTGCAGTGGCAAGACAAACATTTGCTTGGCACAAACAGTTGCATACAACATGCTAAAGGCTAGATTATATATGAATAACTTTATATGACTTTATATAACATATTTCAAATATGTATTATTGAATTCCCAAGGATGCTTCTTGTAGTGAAGTAATAAAAAAGCTAATACAAATTGTAACCTAAAAGAAGGTCACTGAATAAGGAATAACAAAAATGGAAGTTGGAAATGAAATGGTAATCTTTATAACAACAACAAAATATGATACTCGCCAGCAGTGTAAAGTAGGTAAACCACTGCTAGTGGTAGACTAATTAGGCAGCATATTACCCCCACTTACAATAGTGTCTAACGTATTTATGAGGATTGGGACATACCCATTATTGTTCATAGGTATGGTATATAACACAAGTGCATGAAATATGATCATTAAATAGAATTAAACAGTCTATAAACTCTTTTTAAAAATATAAGAAAAAGAAGTATAGGATAAATATATACAGTTGGAACAAAAGCTTTGTGAACATCATATCACAATTCTACTTGTTGCTTTATTCTATGGTTAGCATATACATTACGCCCTGTCATTACTTCAGATAAATAATGATCTATTGTGTTTTGATTGCAAAGAAAGACAGAAGAAAAGATATACAGACTAGTTTTAGTGAAAGAAAAGGAAGCTAGAGGAGGTGATAATGCTCTCATGCATTTAACATCTGCTTCATGGAAAACCTTGTCAATTTTTAATTTTTTAATTTGTACCCTCTTACTTTAATAATGTCCTGTATTTGTACTTATGATTGTTATTGCAATATTTTGTTAAAGTTGTTAAGCTAAAAAACTTAACAATGCAATAGTGGAATTTCTACAGATGTTTTATAGTTGTGGATCTCTTCAATTATTAAATTAAGAATTATGATTCATCAGAAAATCCAAATAACAGGTATTGCTAGTTACTTATGACTAACAGCTACAATACAAAATACTGTATATTGGTGAATTTGCAATGTAAAGTCTTTTGCTCTGTTTAATAAATATGCTAGTTTGTTGTATCAATCATTCTCTTTAGCTTTTGGTGATTACAATGATTTTAGGTTGATCTGAAGAAGCTTTGTTGCCACTTTGTAAACAAGAATACTGGAACAGAATGTAGAATTGGCAAGCTGCATTGAAATTCTGGACTAGTCTGTTATGTTCAGTTTCGCATTAATCCCTTGGGAAAGAGAATAATCCATTTCTTCTTCCACCAGTTAAAGTTTAAATAACAAGGTAAACTGGAATCTCTAGCCTTGAGTGGTAACTAGTTTAAAAGAAGGAAAACTCTAAATTACAAACCATAGAGAAGGCAATGGGAAACTTTCTCAAGAAGTCAGGGCAATTCATAGATAATAAAGAAAAAGAATCTAGAGAATTATGATACCCTATGTTCTAATGGGGCATGACATTTTTTTTTTTTTAAATTTTGTAAAGAAATATTTTCCTTTTTTTATGTTGTTGCAGATTGCTCATGAAAAAGAAGTAAAAGCCCAAATCAAGTTATCATTTCGTGACATTGCCAACAAGGAAGTGATTGTTGTAAGGTCCATGACTGGAACCCAAAAGGTAACTTGAAAGAGAAGACAATTATAAATTACTAGCAGTAGAGCCCGGCGTTGCCCGGGGATGTAACAGTAAGAGATAGATCAAGTATCGACCACCATAAAGACTGAAAAATAAAATTGAGAAAGATTATTGTGTTAAGGTTGACGGATACGCATGTCTTAATTAGTTTTTTTTTTTTTTTTTTTTTTTTTTTTTTTTTTTACGAATTGGTCAAACCCAAACTCAAACAAAAACATTGTTTTCAATCATTTTGAGTCTATCGATTGAATAGAATTTTATTATAAACAATTGTCTTGTAAATGGAATTTTAAAGCATTCTGAATGTAAAAATAAAGAAAAAAAGTGTAAAGACAATAAGAAACACTACCTGCCAAAAAAAAAAGTGAAGTTTTGTTGAAATCGGTTGAAAAAATGTAGGAAATCCGATCCAATATATAAACGTACAGACACACACACACACAATCTGTGTTTTATAATAAGTAAGATACCTGATAAGAAAACAAAAAAAATTTTATACAGCAAAACTATTAGACATTTTTTTTATTTATATTTTTCATAGTTGGACTAACCTCTTTATCATCACAGGTATCTGCTGATCTACATAGGCATCAGGAAATTTTAAACTAAACCCTTTATATAACTTACAGTAGATTGTTTTCATTGAACTCACTATTACCATGTCATTAAATTCACGCAACAACACTTTAATTCCCTAGGCTATTGTTAGTCCTAGGTATGATGATATACTATATCTGGCAGCAAGGCCTCGGGTCAGGAAGTTTTGAGGAGTGTGGAACCACCTTTTAATTGCTGATGTTCCCAGGTCCACCTAGACCCAGGGTGGTAGCACTTATTAGGGTTCCAGCTATTGGCAAATAGTTAATCCCCAAACTAGGGTCAAAATACTATGAAAGTATAAAAATAGATTTTTATATTAAAAATACCAACAATACAATTTGGAAAAAATAAACAATATTACTAGCAATACATTTTTGAAAAAGAAAAAAAAATATTACCAGCAATATATTTAACTCTCGACAAAAAACCTCTTTACAAAAATACGTCAATGAAACCTGATCTACAAACTGATTTCTTACAAAGAATATATATTCTATTCATACAAACATATCCTAAAAATCTTGTTGGCATTAATGGCATTTGAGGTTGATATGCTGTAAAACAAAATAAACCAAACCAAGGCTATTGTCTTAATTTTTTACCCATTTCCTAATAGTGGTTTTACTTTTTCTTTTTTAAATCAACTTTGTACAACATAAGATAGTTAGGGTTTAATGAGAGAAGAACTAACACCAAATCTTAAGATTCCTAGTTTTTACACTCATTTGAGGAAACAATAAAAATTTGCCATTTACAATGCATTAAAAACCTTCATTTTCACAACAAACAGTATATATATGACTATAGGAGGTTATAATAAATTAACCCAATTTTAATACACATAAGTTAAATGTTCATTAAAAATATGCAATAAGTATTATTTATGTTATACTTGTAAACAGTCTTCAATATAAGAAAAAATAAACATGTTTTAAATATTGCAAGCTTACTAGTGTCAACACAATCAACCAACTAATGGTAAATTCATATCATTAAGTAATGCATTTAAAATAAAACCATAATACTTTTCCCTAAAAACTGTTGCTTAAAATGATTGAATTAAGTTGTATTTATGATCTATAATGGATTTTAAAGAGCTCATTATCAAAAATATTCTAAAACAAAACTGATATTCAAAAGTAGTGTTTACTTGATCTTAACATTGCTTGTCATTTGAATGTGTCATTTATGCTTTTAATAATAAAATATTTTATATAATCTCTAATTATTTATTTTATATATTTTCTTTTTAGTATCTTAAAAACAAATATTAAACATTGGTTTTACATTCATTTACTTTTTTTCTTTTTACAAAAGCATGAAATACTTTGGCCTGGTTATCATTGCAAGCAACACCACAAGAATATCCTAAATTGATTTTCTCTAATAATGGTAGAAGTCAGTAATAAGATAATTTGTGTGTTTTTATTATATCATATCCCAACTATTTAGACTTGTCTAAACTATGGTTCCAAAATCAACCTATCCCAATATAAAATCTATTTCTACAGGAAAATCATTTGCAATAAATTTAATAAAGTATTACTTTTTTCTGATATATAATGTATTTCAACAGTAAATCCATTTGTGATATATTTACATTATGCATGTAGTGACCTTATGTTGTCAGTAATACTTGAACGAATTCCTCACCATAGACAACCCTTCTTGATTTTCACAAATAAAATACATTTTAAGTAAAAATGCAAAAAAACAAACTATATATCCCTTTCCTTGATGTGGCAACCAGAAGGAAAAGCCTGAATTCAAAACCAGCTTGAAAAGGGATTGGCTTTGTCATGCTCTAGACACACTACTGCTGCTATGGCTGCAGTGCATGTGCCCCTATGATCCCAATGGGTTACAGAACTCATGATGCGACAATATAATTATCACATATTTTCCCTTGCTCTCAGAAATATTTTATTTGTTGGTGCAGAAAATAACTCAAGGAAAGAAGTGATGTAATATCAGTCGGTGGGCAGCAATTAGAAAGGTCAAAATCTTGCCTATATGAATCAAGTACTAAGATACAATTGATTGCTTTTTGATGTTTTTTCCCTTTTACAGCCAAAATTTACTATTACTCTCACACTAATTAGAATAAATGAAAACTTTTATGCATGTGTTTAATAAATTGTATCAATGATGTTATAGGGTACATAAATAATGTTACAATAAAATTATTTAAAAATGTTTTAATTTGTAGGCTAAAAAAGTTGAGATGAAAACTTTAGATGGTGTGATAACACGATACGGACCTGATGGAGAGAAGAAAAGCCTCACCCAAAAATGTGCTGATCTCGACAAAGAGGTTTGTTTTATTTTCTGGAATATTTTTATTTTGTGAAAAATTCTAAATAAACAGTAATATTGCATTCTTCAAAATTGTATGGATTTCATTTCCGTCATCAAGTTTTCACCCCTATCTTGGATATTTGAAAACTTACAAAAACCTGGTTATATTTTGGTAAGAGTTACTAGTAGAAGAATTTTGGTAAATAAGATTTTGCAGTGCTGTGCCAAAAGTCTTTGGGCACTTGCAAATTTCTAATAATTACCAACTCATAAGTAGTTGTTTTTCATTCTTCTGTTTGCAGGTGAAACTTTTACCATATTAAAGTGATTTTCACACTTAATTATCATATTTTGTAGCAAAGGTTTTGAATGAGATGTAAGACGACACCCAAAAATATCTGTGCAAATTTATTTAGCCACCTAACCCTTTTTGTTTTCTCTTTTCTGTTCCTCTTCTAAAAGACATTTTTTTCAGAACAGAATCAATTTTTTTTCCTACATATAGGGTAAATTCTGAAATGGATTTGCTGCATATTTTGCCCGAAAACATGAATGTTTCCAAAGAAAGCAAGATGTAAATAGTGAAGATGACACTAGAATATGAGCCAGCAAACAGTAGCTAAAGAACTAAGAACATTAAGATGTGGCATTTCATAAATTCTCTTGAAGTTTCAAGACTCTTGAAGCAATTCAGATTGACCAATGTGTAGTTGCACTCTAAAGCTGCAGTGTAGAAATGTACAGAAACTGATCAGGACAGGAAAAGATCAAAGAAGACAAGAGAAGAATAAATTTGACTTTTTTAAATTGGTGTCAATAGGGTTCTGAAACTAGAAATTAAAGAAGAATGACTAAAGTGTTACATTTCATTTAAGAAACCAACATTAAACAAAAAGCATTTGAAGGCAAGAGTAAGTTGGTAAAAGAATTATGAACTATAGGTTATAGATATTTGGAATTTAATCAGCAGTGAGACTAAAATAGAACTGCATTCTAATAACTGAAAACTTATCCGATGACTTACAGGAAAGCAAAACTAAACAGATTACTGGAAGAAAATGGTGGGATTTGGGGTGAGAGATTCATGCTTCATACTTTTGAAGATGGTAAAGGATTTTTATATCTGCCTTCTTTGGAGCTCTTTTGTAATCAATAAAGTTAAGGGAAGCCATAGAAAATATTAACAAGTATCTTCTTGAAATGAACATTATTTATAAAATATTCATTAAAGACTTTTTCCAGTTTTAATACACTTATTATTTGGTTTCATTTATGTGAGGTATTTTTTGGACATACTCTTGCATCTTCTTGTCTCATTAAGAAACCCTGTTACAGAATATCATAATTAGGTTCATACCTAATTATGATATGGCTTCAAAGGACCAATGTTTCATTTGTAGAAAGTTTGAGGAGAAATATACATTTATAATTTGGCAATTATGAGAAATTTATAATAATTCAAAGTGACCAAAGACATTTGCATGGTACTGTACTATAAATGATGACACTAATGTGTGTTCATGGTGCTGGCTTTGTTTTTTTTTTTTTTTTTTTTTTTTCTTTCTCATTGTTTTTGATGCAGTTTTGTGTCAGCCATTTTCTATAAAAAAAAAATCTAAAAATCTATAAATTAAGGTAAAAAAAAATTCTGGCCAAGTTTTTATTCTTGCCTTAAATAAAATCATGGCATGGAGACATATATATATCAAGCAACACATTACATGATATGCATGTAGTGTCACTGTAAATGTACTAAACTATTAAATAAAAACAAGTCAAAATTTAACTTTTTCTACTTGATACTAAATTATAAACGTGTCATTAAATCTATAGTTTAATCTTTTTATTAACATTTTCACTGCTGTGGACATACTTATGCTTCTTTATGAAATTTACATTATCTGCTGTTGGCACATATATACTTTTTTCAAAACAGTGAAATGTCAATTCTATGCATTTATATTATAAATTAACTAGCATGTTATTTCCAAACCAGTGCAGACCTATAATAGCATACAATAAGACCTGTTTTGTGATATATTATTATTGTGTCTGGCAGTGTTGTTCAGCTTAGGCTGTATTGCATACAGTGCATATAAGTGGATGTTTTATATTGTGTTTTTTTTTTGTTTTTGTTTTTCAGATGAAACATTAGCTCTTTTGGAGTCATTTTCATATTTAATTATCATATTTTGTAGCTGAGCTTCTAAATAAGAGGGGAGATGCAAGATGTCCCTGCAAAATTTACATGCAAACATTTGTGCCTTTATGATTTCCTCTTTTTGGTGCCATTGCAAAAATTATTCACAACTTATTTTTTTCCTACATATTGTGAACATTTTTACAATGCTTGGAAATTTCCAAAGAAGCAAGGCTGAAAATATTGAAGTTAGCCAAGAATATGAACCAGTGAGTAATAGATAAAGAGCTTAAAATTTCAAGAAGTGGCATTTTAGAAATCATCTTAGTTTCACAGCACTGAAAATGGGTTTCACTAAGATGTAATTGTCTTCAAGTGTTGTAGCATAGAATGACACAGAAACTGAGCCAAAGAAAACTGAAAACCATGTGATGGATGAGTTTAATTTGTTCAATTTGATATCAGTAGATAGCACTAAGTGCATCCTTTGAGGATATAGATTGAAAAAGTTCATTTCAGCTGAGAGATTCACATTAAACAAAAAAAAAATTAAATTAAATTGGTCAAAGAGGTATAAATTATGGGATATACATCCTTGTAAGAAGATCACATTTGATGATGAAATTCATATGAAGCTGCATTTGAATTAGCAAGAATTTGTGGGAAGGGCTACAGGAAAGTGAAATGACCCATGGTATATGAAGAAAACTGTGACTTGGGATGAAGAGTCTAATGCTTTGGGAATACATGAAAAGTTATAATTGCTGATAGGTTGGATTATGCCAAATACATGCAATTTCATCCTTGTGTCTTAGTGGCTTTACTGCCTTGCATGGGGTGAAATGATTTAAAAAAAAAAAAAAGTTGCTGAAACATAAACATCATTTATTATCAGGTTTGAAGGTGAAATCTTTCAGCATAATATTGATCCATGCCAAAGATCACATGAAATATGACACAATCTGGCTGATGAAGGTCACACCATATTGAAAGATTAGTCACATCAGAACCCTGGCTTAACTATCACTAACCAAATATGGACAGAACTAAAGAGAAGAGTTCATCAAAAGAATCTATGCAATCTTGAAGAATTGTGGGAGATCAGTCACAGAAAATGGCATCTCATACTTGTGAAGAATTTGTATGCATCTCTTCTATCATCTAATCACTGAAGTTAAGCAATGTTGAGCCTGGTTATTACCTAGATGGGTGACTACTTGGGAATACCAGGTGCTGTAATCAGGGAGCCAAGTTCAAATTCCAGTCGGGTTTGTTATATTTACTTACATGCAAATACCCTTGGTAAAAGTATGAATCCACATCTTCTCCTTCTAGCTATGGGTTAAATAGTATGACTTGTATCAGCAAATCATTATTATCCCCCAAAAATTCTTACAATCCAAAAATAGGTTTTGACTTTAAATAACCTTAAAACTGTTGATAACCCATAAAAAATAAATCAGTCTTAGGTGCATTGAAGCAATTATTCAATCTAAGGGAACACACATGAAATATGAATAATGTTCAATGGCTTTTTTTAAAATTAATATTATGTAATAAATGCTCATTATCGACATTTTTCTCTGGTTTGGTTTAAATGAAGTTGATTTAAAATTTTGCGTGGCCATTTTTGGATGTTTTCTCACATCTTCTCTTGTTGAAAATCTGATACAAAATATAATGACTAAATCTGAAAATCACTTCAATAGAATCAATGTTTCATCTGTACAACCCTTGGCAAGAATTATGGAATTAGCACTCTTAGAGAATGTTCACCTTGTTTTTTTAATTTAGCAGTAAATAAACTAATCACAGATAAGACACAAAACATTTTAATTTAATAGCTAAACATTCTGGTTTCATAAAATATAGCTTAATGTAAATTAAATTATTTAAATTAATGGTATAATTTTTTTTTCCAAGCCATGTAGAAGAAAATATGGAATGACCCAATATTAAGGTAAAATTATGGAATTCATCTGCAAAATAATTAAAATACTTTCTTGTCCCTCCTTAAGTTTTTATGACTGTCTTAATTCTTTTAGAATTTAAAGCAATATTCTTTATAAAAATGGTTCCAACTTTACCTTAATGATGATTAATAGATCTTTTGTGGATGGAACCTTCTCATGGACCTTTTTTATTTCCATAAATTTTCAAGTGGATTTAGATCAAGACTGGATACCTCATTGATTTTTATATGCCTTTCCTGAATAAATACTTTAATTCCCTTTACTCTATGATAAAATTTATTATTATCCTGAAAAATGACCTCAGCATCATTAAACCAATTTTCTATCAATGGAGTGAGAAAATTACCCAGGATTTTAATGTACACATATGCATTGATTGTTGACACAATGATTGTTATCTACCCTGGTCTTTTAAATTATATACAACCTTATATCATGAATGACATGGGAAATTTTTTTCAACTGTTTGAATATAAAAATTCACTTTAAACTACAGAATATGCTAGTAGCTTTGTGAGCGTGAGAAATTATTGCTTCAAAGAAAATTACAATCAAAGAAATAAATCCCCAACTGTTGCAGCAGGTTCAGCTGTACAAATCAATTGATGTAGTTCCAGGTACTTGTTCAGAATATAATTAACTTCATCAGCTCTTTACAGGCTTCAACTAAAAGTTGGAATGGCTATCATTTTTCTTCAAAGTTGTGCAATGGAACTCAGCTTGCAGTCAAAGAGCTTCTCCCACATGTCATTGAATTAACTATGCTAACTGGGGTAGAGAAAAAAGGATCCCTATAATTCTGACAGACTTGCCCTTTAATTCAAGTGATATAAATACTCAGTGATGCTCAGCTTTGCAATGATTATTAACAAGGCACAAAGACAGCACTCAACATTTCTGGTCTCAACTTTACTTCTCCATTCTTTTCTTATGATAAACCCAATGTTGATGTCCTATGGTTGGATCCCAAAACAACTGTTTCATATAACCATCCAGTAGAAAGACTAATATTAATTACACTTGGACTATTGTCCTCATCTTTGTTGATGTTACTACAATGTTCGTGCCCTCCAGCCTTCATCAGGTGTATATTGACCGAGGTAACCTACAGGGAATTCTGAACTGAACCCTTTAGACTTCTTGCTCCACTGCCCATCTCAACTAGTTCTTATTTTTAATACTGCTCAGTTATTGCTTGCCCTGTTTTGAGTCCAACTACATACTGCCTGGCCCAGGGAATGAACTTACAATTACTGTCACCAAATTTGGGTAGTAAAATATTTTTTCTTAACATACTTTTTCATGTATAAATCTTTTTTTTTTCATTTGTTATGTTGTATATGAAAAACTATGTACAAGAACATTTTTCCTGTGTTGCTATATTTAAAATAATTTTTCCTCATACAATGCTGAATATCTCTGCCAATGTGTATATGTGTGTGCAAAAGCAAACTCCTGTATGATTTGGTCTATTTAAGTGTTTGTTTATAATCTTTCTTTTATGTTCTTCAGATGGTTACTTCTCTTGGTGTATCAAAGGCAGTTTTGGAGAATGTCATATTTTGTCATCAAGAAGAAGCCAATTGGTTAGTTTTTATTTAATGTATTAAAGGAATTTCAAGCAAAAATTATTGAGTAATGTTTAATCTTCATGCCTGCAAAAAAATGGTGTGTCAAAAAGACAGTTATTTCTGTGAAATTAATATTAATGTAATAACTTTTCACTCCTTTGGCAATGTCTATTGTTTTAAAAAGTGATGATTAAAATTTTAATAAAACCCAAACATATCAAAGTATATTTATACATTTTCTATATTCTTAAGAATTGACAACAATAGTTCATTGATATATTTATAAATTTATGAATAAAAAACTTGTTTTTATAGTTATTTATAAAATTGTAAATAATAAATATTGCATTGTAATTTGTTTACATATTTTGATAACTTTGTAATATTTTATAAATTTTTGAATAAAAAGATTTTTCAAATTTATTTTTTTTATAAAATCGTAAATCTTTATAAAAGGTAAATAATAAATATTGTATTGTACTTGGTTCACATATTTTTATAATCTTGTAAATAACTATTGCCAAAGGGTGTTCTGAACTCAAGGAGAGATGGCATGTGTTTTTCAAAGGTCAAAAAAATGAATAGATTTCAAGTGTAACTGAAAAGTGTAACTATTGTTTAAAAGTCCACTGACTTTTCGATACCTAAGGTTTAAGATTAATTTTTAAAAACAAAAAAAACATTCTTGAATATTTCATTTTAGCTTTAATTGAAAGCTAAATGATTAAATTTACTATTTCCAGTAAGTAAAATATTCAGGTGTATTTTAAATAAAAATTTTATAGATTGGAATCTCAACTTTTTGGTCAATTGAAGTAAATTTTCTTAAAAGCGGACATATTCTTAATTTTAAGAAATTTGTAAACAAAAAAATATTTTTGATTTTAAAAATCCTCAAAAATTAAATAATATATTTGTGACACATTATTTGAGTAAAATTAGCAAATTTAAAGTTAAATTAATCTGATTTGAAACAATTATTACTTATAGCATAAAAAATATAGTATACAAGCATTTCTTAACAACAGTTCCTCTTTTGATCTTGTCTTTATTGAAGTTATTGAATAATTGATAAGTTACAAGGTAATGACAACTATTCTGGATGACAAGAATTGACATAAGTTTTACGAAATCTAAGTGAACATGTTTGAAATTTTGGTTAAAAATCTTGTTTTTTTTTTTAACATCAGTGATTCAAAATTAAAATTACGTTGAGTGTTTTTGCACTTTTTTCTAGTAAAAAAACATTGATTTGGAAATTCTTGCAAAAATCAAATAATTGTCAGATTTTAATGAAATTTTTGGGACTTATTCACAAATGAATGAAATTATTTTTGAAACTCTTTGTTTTAGAAAAATCTTGGTAAGAATATTTTTTTTACATATGTTCACCCTCTCCCACTTAATTTCATCAAATTTCAAGTATTTAAATTTCCATTCTAGAAATTCTTTTATTAATTACAAGGATACCTTGGAGCATGTAAATCAATTTTTTTTTTAAAGCAGCACCACCAGTTATTAAAAATCTGCTTCTAATTGTAAACTAAAAAATGCGATAAAACTATCTAATTATTTAATTAGAAAAGCTTTTAACTGCTTTTATAAATAAGATATATTAAGGACACTATCATCTTAAGAAAAAAATTTTTTGATGAATAATGAATTTTTACAAGAATTGTTTTCATTTTTTAAATTTTTATTAAATCATTTATAATAATTTAAAAGTCATTTAAAATTCTGCATTTACTTCAGTTCTTTTAGGTGATATTGTAATGAAGTGGAAAATATGTTTACGAAACTAAAATTGAAAACTTTATTAAAAGTCATTGTCCCCCAGTATTTTTTAAATAATTTTTACAATTCTTTTTAATTTTAACATTAATTTTTTCTTCATATGGTATTCTGTACATGCCATTATTATGAAAAGGCATGTGTCTCAAAGAGTTGTCTCCATTTATAGAGGAAATTCGCTTGTCTGTAATTTGTTATTCATGGTTATTCATGTCTCGACTTCAAAATTAAAAGAAAGATATTTAAAAATATAAATTATTATTAAATAAAATGACATAACATTTCATCATAAACTGAGTTACTCTATCATGGCATTTCATTTGTATCTTGGTTATTAAATTTTAAAATTAATTCAAGAAAGATTTTATAGTATTTTAAATTTTATCATTTTTTTCATAACTCATATTTGAATATAACTAAATGTCAATAAAATATTAGATAATTGCTGAAAATATGTTCATTTATAAAAATTGCTACATAGTTTACCCACACCCCATTGCATTCACTTAGATTTTGTAAATTTATGTCAAGTCTGGACATCCATACAACCCATCAACATGTTGGACCCCATTGATAGGTCAATATTGACATTAGAAAAACAGGACCTGCTGTTAAGAAATGCTTGTATACTACTTTTTTATGCTATACATAAGTAATATTTGTTTAAAATAAGAATAATTTAACTTTAAATTTGCTAATTTTACTCAAATAATGTGTCACAGATATATTAGTTTTGGAACATTTTTAAAATTGATAATTTTGTTTTGTTCACAAATTTCTTAAACGTGAGAAAATGACCACTTGTAGAGAGATTTTTTTTTAAATGGATCAAATATTTGATATTCCAATCTATATAATTTCTATTTGAAATACACCAGAGTATTTTGCTTACTAGAAATAGTAAATTTTATCCTTTAGCTTTCAATTAAAGCTAAAAAGAAATCTTCAAGAGTGCATTTTCATTTAAAAAAATTCATTTTAAACCTTTGGTATCTAAATTTATACTGAAATAGTGGAGGTGTCTATACTATAGGGACTGTTGGATTCTCTCACTGATTTTGCTCTGTATTTGCCCAAATTTTGGATCAAATTGATTGTTGGTCTTCATTGTTTTGTTGCCCTTTTGTCAACCTTATATATAATCTTGGTCTTACTTTCAAGTTTGAAAATTTAAATAAATCTTCCAATCCCATCCTTTACCCACAGATGAACAGAGTAAAACCAAGTGGTTCTCATTTTCGGAAACAGAAAAAAATAAAAAAAAGATGATGATGAGAGACAAAGAGGAGCATTGGAAGTGTTTTTAAAGAAGGAAGTAAAAACACAAATTTCACCTGCAGTTGCAGACAGAGATCATGAACACATGGATGAGTTAGTACAACTATCAGAATCTAAGGGAGAATGAAGATGAGAAGGGACCATTAAGTGATAAAGAAACTGAAAATGAAGAAGAAATCAGTGATAATGATGGCAGCAATTTATATTGGAAAGTAAAGGATTTGGGAAGATTGAAGAAACCAGCTGCAGATGTTCCAGAAATTGGTAAAAAAAAGGATTGGAAGATTTTCATCATTCTAATCGTCCATTTGTTGCAGATGAGCAAGGGAGTCCTTGTCAATGTAGTGGTTTGTTAAGTGGTCAGCAAATGGCGAAGCTGTACCAAGAACTTAGTTATTGTACTCCCCCTTTTGTGGGTGCTGCTACTGTTTTCCTTCTTATTTGCAACGGAATCAGATTCCCAAAAGTCTAGTTTTGCAAAGGAGGTTATATTCAGAAATTGGAGGATGTTAAATCCATAGATTCCAGATCATAAAAACAGTCCTGTGCAGAGAAATTACATGATTAAGTACCTGGACATCGTTTTCAAACTCGTACAACAGTGGATGCTAAATTTCAACAACAACTGTTGGTAGAAAGAAAAAAATGAAAAGTCATTCAGGATTATGTTATTGATGTTATTGATGTTATTTATTTTCTGGGAAAACAGAATTTGTCCTTCAGAGGGCACAGGGGAGAATCACTAGCAGGGTTGTCTCAGAATAATACAGACCAGAATTCTGGAAAATGTTTTTGCTATTATTAAACTTCTGGCAAAATATGGTCCAATTTTGGCACAGCATATTGACGAATGCAAAGATCATAGTAAACAAATGACTTCATCATGAACAGAACTCAGAATGAAATTGTGCATCTCCTTGGTGAAACAATGCATACAAAAATACTTGATGAAATAAGAGAAGTGAAATATACAATAATGATGGATTTAACTCCTGACATCGCCTATGAAGATCAACTTTCTTTGACTGTACAGTATGCATTCACTAGTCGAAATGAACTTGAAATTAAGGAAGTATTCTTGGGCTTTTTCAGACTTGAGAAAAAGGATGCCAGTAATATTGCCATCAAAGTTCTCAGCTTGTTTGAACATTAAAGATTGTTGTGGGCAGTCCTATCATAATGCAGCTGTGATGGCTGGAGCTAGAAATGGTGTCCAAAAGAAAATATTGGATGTAAACTCAAGAGCAATTTTTGTAAACTGTGAAAGTCATAATCTCAATTTAGCTTGTCTTCATTCCTGTGCAGTAGATCCATATGTTACACCATTTTTTGGTGTCATCAACAGACTGTGTGCATTCTTTTCTGTTTCTTCATCAAGATGGGCAATACTGAAGCAATACGTTTCGCGAACAATGAAACAACAGTGTGAAACCAGATGGAATGCAAGATACAATGCTGTGACTGTAGTGTATCAAAATTTAGGTGAAATAATATCCTGCCTTGAGCATTTACAAGTTGGAGAATACATTCAAAAAACAAAATGTGATTCTGGGATACATATGCCCTACTTAACTTCTGGCATCCAATTTTATGCTCTGTGGAGAGAGTCCAGAAGAGAATGCAAGATCCTAAGGTTGAGCTTTATCAAGAAGATATAGACTTGCAAGAGTTGACCAACATACTGGTAATAAAAAAAAGGAAGAAATAATCAGCAATGCCTTGAACTCAACTGAAAAATATTGCGAAGAATATGGAATTCAAATTGAGCATCGTTCTAGAAGGAAAAATATTATGCCAGGAGAAGAAGTTAGAGATGTTTCTTTAACAGCAAAAGAAGAAATGAAAAGAGTAATGCATGAAGTTGTCAAGAGTTTAGTTGTTGAGATTCAAGAGAGAGGCCAGTGTTTGGCAGAACTAAGAAAAAGATTTGAATTGCTTCTTAACCTGCATTTATTAGACACTGACAACAAAAATGAGAATGCACACCTTTGAAATGAATGTTTGAATTTTCAAAATCAGTATCCAGATGATATTGATAGTGTTCTTTTATACAATGAAATGATAGATTTCATTTTACTAATTTGGGCTGCAGATAAAGAGGTACCCTCTGATCCTCTTGATGTATTAAAGTATATTATTAAATATGGCAAATAATGTTTTGGTGAATTATCTGTGGCATACAGACTGTTGCTAACAATAGCAGTTTCCATTTGCTTCTTGAGGGTGATTGTTTTTTAAACTTAAAATGATTAAAAATTATTTACATTCAAGAATGTTACAGGATAGACTAGTAAACTTGTCACTTATAAATGTTAAAAAATGATTTCTAACTGAAGAAGTAAAAAAAAGTGTTTGAAAAGAATTTGTTGATTAATGTGTGTTATCTGGTGTTCTGGGACGGAGGCATTAAATTCAATATTCTGCAGACTGATTTATAAAAAAACATTTTTTCCCTTAACAAAATTATTCTTTTACAAAACATACTCCAGAAAGCCAAGAATTTTCAAAGGAATGATTTTTTTTTTTTTTTTTTTTTTTCAGCCAATCAGAATCCTTCTTTTAAGAAATACTGTCTTGTAATTCCATTATGATTTTCCCTCCAAAAATATTTAAGGCTCCAGCCTCCAAGATTATAATAATTTTTCCTGCAAAAATTATTAATAAAAACAAATAAACATCACTAATTTGATAATTTTAGGAACCCTATTATTTTCTCATAAATAGAGAACTTATGGTTAGTTCTTTATTACACACCATTCACCACATGACAATCTTCTTAACAAATGCTTTACGAATTTTTGTATTTGGATAATATAGAATCACATTGCCTGTTATTTTTCAAAAAAAAAACTTCATAAACTTTCTTTTGCCACACAACTTTGAAATAAATGAATAAAATTTGTCCAATTTGTATAATGTGTTAAAGTATCTTATTTAAAAGTCTCCTCTAACTAATTGTGATAAACCTTTCTGAACAATGGGTCTGTCCAAAAGAAAATAAACTAAGTATACTGTTGTGATTTTGTTTGGGGTGGGACTAGGGGGCAACAATCCTTGCCCTGAGTGCTACCAGACCTCTGCATGCCACTATGTATCTCTTTTGTGTGTTAACACCATTCTTAGTTTGTGAACTTTTGACTCATTACTGTTGCTTTGCCTACTTTGGTCTTGCATATATAGTTTGCTTAATATTGTTATTGTCCTGCCCTGTTCTTTTCTTTTTTTTCTTCTTGTTTATTGCAAACTTTGTCATTTCTGTTTATTGGGCATTTCTGCTAATTACTCTACAAAGTTATAACTGTATCATTAAAATAGATCACTAAATCATATTGTTCTGTTGACATACGTTTGTATTATTTCTGAAAATGCTGTGGTTAGAGTTCACAGTCTTACCTTTTTTTATACTGTTTGGATCTTACTTTTTTTTAAAAAAAAAAAACTTTAAACTCAAGTATTTTAGTATTTTTTTTTTAAATGTGACCCATGAAGAATTTATGTTTATTGATTTAAGCAAAACTACTGCTGTTATATATTGATGGCACCATATAACAGGGGAACAGATTGCTAGTTTTATACAGCAAGGAGAACAAGTTTATTTATTATTAGGTGTCTCCACAATTTATTATGTACTTAGGTCTCTTTAGCATTTTTATTTTAATTTTTCTTTTTATTAATGCATGAGAAACCAAATGTTTTGTATTTGCTTATTTCATAACAGGATTGTTCATGTTATTTTCTCATGTTTTAGGCCACTATGTGAAGGGAAAAGTTTGAAAGAAAAGTTTGATGCTATTTTTGCTTCCACAAGATATGTGAAGGCTCTTGAAGCTATCCGCAAATTTAAACAAGAACAGGTAAAGATTCTTTTTTATTATTTTCATCTTCTTTTTCTCAAGCAGGCCTTATGGCATAATTTAATGATCAGGAACCAAACCAATTATGCAGTTATTTAACAATTGGGATCACAATGACTCCTGTCATTTCTTCACCTCTCTACGTCAACAAATCCTTCCTCATAATTCTAGCTGTCTTAAACCAGTGCTGTTTTCTGAAGCATCTCGGTTTGAATCACAGTTTCAGTTTTACCAAGCCATTTTTGGATTTTGCCTGTCACTGTTCCAAGAGTGATCATTACAAAGCAGTTTAAAAAAAAATATGTAAGCTATCTTTAATAAATCACAACAACAGAAACAACTAATTTCTTAAGCCTTCACAAGTGTGTGATCTCATGTTTTAAATCTTGATACTTTTCCTCCTTCTTTTCTTTCTCAACTACCCTTGCATCGATATTAATGATCCAATACTGTTTGAACAGAATTAAAGCCAGAATTCTTCAATTAAATCATCACATTGTAAAGATAAGTCCCAAAGTAGCTTTACACTCTCATTTTTCACTACTGCAATGGGTTCATCCTAGTGTATGTGGTATGGTTGAACTTGTGACAGTCAGAACTGGTAGAACTAATGAATTCAGCTCATCAAAACATTTGCCGTGGATGTAATGAGAGGCTTGTAATGTTTTGTCTATAGAAAAGGGTTTGTGGGGTTGAAAATAATGTGTAGCAGTCCAAAAATAAGTAGCTCTCCTACAAAATTTCAGTTAGGATTTGATGCCAAATGTAAACTAGTAATAATATCAGTTTCTGTTAAAATGGCTTCCATTTATCTCTCCCTGGCAATAAGTCAATTACTTGGATATCAAGAAAAAAATATGCAAATTACAAATTGGAGATACCAAAATCAAACAAGTATAACAATATAAATATCTGAGAAGTGTTTTAACAGGGGACAGAGAGTGCAATGCTGAAATCTAAACACACATTGGAATAGTGGAAGATGCCTTCCAAAAGCTAAGCAAAGTATTAAGAAACAGGAAAATTTCATTAGAAACAAAGTAAAGAGTACTGAACTGTTATATAATATTAGTCATCCTATATGGCAGAAAATGTAGTACAATCTCCTCACAGATGAAGAAGAGACTTGAAGCAACAGAAATTTGGTTCTCCAGGGGGATATTGAGAATACCATGGATTGAGCATGTCAACAATGACAAAATTTTTAAGAAAATGAAACCAAAAAGGACATTTATACATAACATCAGAAAAAGAGTGTTGAAATTTCTAGGGTGCATAATGAGGAAAGAAGGCTTGGAAAATTTAATACCCACACTACAGATTGAAGGTTAGAGAGACAGAGGAAAACAATGTATAAACAACCTAGCAAGCATGAGTGAATGGATAGCAGAACAGGGTTTTGGAGATATAACAAAAAGACAAAATTTATTGAGCTATAGAGGACAGGAAATTGTGAAGAGCCATTGATTGCCAACATTCTGAAGAGACACAGCACATGAAAGAAGAAGAATCTTAAAGACTCTGACATGTATAATTACTGATTTATCTTAAAACCATGTCTGTTAAATGTATTTGTCATTTGCATGCTATTATTTTTTCCTTGTCTAAGATTGATTCCCAAAAGGGATTAGGAAGAAATATACAACCACATGCGTGACAAATGGCTGATTGGATAGGATTTGGTGTATGTTTGAAAATTATAGATTTGTTGTTTCTTTGTTTCAGGATCAGACAATGAAGAATTTGAAAGTGAGCTTAAAGTATTTGAAAGATAACAAAGACACAGTAACTAAGGTACATGTTAATCATTTATATCATAATTATTTTTTTGATTTTCTTCACTTAGAAATTTGAATATGAATACATATTGTCTTTTTAGGTTTAATAAATTTAATAATTTGTTGCAGATTTGCTGACTGGAGTGTGTATTGCAAAATGCTAAATTAATCTTTTGCCAATTAAATTTATCAGAATCATATGTCTTGGTTTATTACACTGCTATATGATAAATTATTTATAAAAGATAGCATATTATCTGATGCCATAAATTATATGTAAAACATAGCATATTACACACAGCCATAAATTAGGTATGAAACATAGCATATTACCCACAGACATAAATTATGTATAAAAGATAACATATTACCCATGACCATAAATTATATGTGAATCAGAATATTATCCACTGCCATAAATTATATATGAAGCATAGCATATTACTAGTGACCATTAATTATGTATAAATGATAACATATTACCCACAGTCATAAATTATGTATAATAGATAACATATTACTCACAGATATTATAAATAAGTATTCTTGATAATTTTTTACATAAAAATCTATTGCTGGTATTTTTACTATAGAAATATATTTTTATACTTTCATCGGGTTTTATTTGGGGGTTCACTATTTATCCATAGTTGAGACCCTATCAGGTGCTACCACACCTGGTCAGAGTCGACCTGGAATCAACAATAATTAAGTGGTTGCTCTAGTGATATTTTATTCTTTTTAGTACTGCTCAATTATTGCTTGTTTTATTTCTACTGAGTCTAAGTTTGCACTACCCACCACAGAGATTGAACTCACAATTGCTGTCACAAATTGTAAGTTTAATCCCTGGGCCAGGTACTTCAGACTCAGTGTAAACATGGTGTGCAATAACTGAGCAGTACTAAATAAGAACAAGAGAAGATATCCTTCGACACAGACAACAGAACAAAACCAATCTATTCTATATATTAAAAAAGAGTATAGTTTGAAATTCCATGATTCAACAAGTACCTGAAGAAGGCCAGAGGGCACAATGACTGAAACATCATGATAACAACAAAAAAGATGAGTACAATAATCTATGTGTAAATAAAGTAAATACTGATAAATCTTCATTTCAGAATTTCAAGCAGAAAGATATTTCATTTTGTATTCTTCACTAAGACTTGCTTCAAAACAAATATGGAATAATTAAGGAAGTCTGGTAACATTTATATTAATTCAAATAATGTCATTTATCTGTCTTACTTCAATATTAATAAATCATCTCAAATTAGACTGGATGAAATAGAAAGGCTATAACAGTTTAGATACATGATCTGTTAGGCTATAAAGATTACTTTGAAGTTCACAAAATGAAATTTTAAGAATTAATTGAGTAAAAGTAAATAATCACAATACTATCTGTAATTTGGTTGTAACAATATTTTTGTACTAATAGCAGTGAAATTATGTAATACTAATTGAAAATCGTAAAAAATGATTGAAATATTAACTTCAATTTAAAGTTGATTGCATAATGATGCAAATAATTTTGTGCCTATTTTTATCAGTTTTCCAATTTTATTCTAGAGGTGTGAAAAATGTTTATTTTATACTGGGTTTTTATTTATTAATTTGACAGATACTTAAACATTATTTTTACTGTATACCTGTATTTGAGTAGACACTCCATTTATTTATTAAACAGTATATTAATTGAAAAATCTTATTAAAGAAAAGTATGTACTTTCTATGTTTGGTTTATCAGGGGTATTGCCTTTAACCATTGTTCTTGCTCATTTTGGTTTTTGGGAAGACAAAATACAAAAACCTTATTTTGTTAATCATAGTTATCATGACAATCTGTTGCACATGTTTCAGGAGTATATTGGTCGAGTATTTAGGTAGGAAATACAGGTCTCCTGGTATATTTATTCCACAACAAAAATGGTAGGCTCAAATGTGAGTCTGGGTAATAAAATGACAAATAGACAATAGAATATTGTTGTGTGTTAATGAACATGAATGAAGAAAACATTTAAAGACTAAGGAATGTGCTTGTGTGTATAAAATGTGTGTAGAAGAAGTCCGTGTGAAAGACGTTACATTGAAGAAAGTGAAAGGAAAGGTGTTGGCATGCATGCATGCTTTTCTCTGTGTTCGACCTACATGTTACCATTCCTGGGTTAAATAGGAAAAGAGAATGACAAAGAATGTTACTACCTATTTATGGGCCTAGGGAGTGTCCCCTAGCGGCGTTTTTTTAGGAAAGTAAGTGGGGTAACTCTGCAATACTCCACTTCAAATGAGGAGAATTTCATTCTGCCTTAATGTCCATAAAGTTTGTGTTTGTTCTGTCCCTTGTAGGCTGAAAAGAAAGAGTCAAACAGTGTGTCTGCAACGTGTGTTTAAACATGTCGACAAAAATGTACTTGTCTGAAGTACTGTGTAATCAGGGTGCTATATCATTCTCTAGTGGGTCAGAGTTGTAGCATGCCCTGGAATATATGTCAATAGTGTAGAAAAAGAGTGTTCAGCAGTTGGTATTAAAATTTTGTTGTCCAATGCTCCACATTAAATTGATTTCATTTGGAAGGTTTCATTTTTTTTGCTGTGTGTGGATGATGTTGGTGCACAAAATTTTAATAGAAGCAGTAAAGTTGTTGAGCTGATGTTGGTGAAATTGCTACTGCAGGTCAAATACTTGGTTGCAAGAAATTTAAGATATCTGCTATTATTGTTGATTTTTCATGGAGACGCAACTATCTATGTGTATTATTAAATCATTTCTTAGATTGTTTCTGTTAACATCTTCGAGTGAAAAAGGTCAGTGAGTCTCCTTTGAGATTATTTCACCCTTTATCTGTTGAGCCCAGGAGAAAAAAATGCTGTTTAAAGTTGAAAATGGAGTTGACTTCCATGGTGTTTGAGTGGTATTTTCTTGTGTAGTCTTGAAAAAAATGAGCTGTGTTTTGCTTGCTTTAAATTTGTGAGATGAAAGTCATATTTTTTGCTTTGGTGAAAATTTTTTTTTTTTCTGATGTCTGCTGTTGGAAGAAAGAGTCAGGCATAATGGCCTAAGAGAGAAAAAGTGTCAAGTAAAATACGTGTTGTTTGCCTGCTGACTGTACAATCATATTAGTAATTGCACTGGTGATTAGGGATTTGGGGGGGTCACAGGTGTTGCAAAAACTATTTGCTGACTTGGCAAACATCTTGTCCAGATAGTGTATTTTTTGAGATTTTAAAACTGCGATTTTGCTCTTTTCATCAGATTTAATCACAAATTTTGTAACATTAAGTTGTTAAAAGTTTTCCATGTTCACTGTGAGTGGTAGGGTATGTAGAGGAGTTGGTCAAAGTTTTCTTCACTGACTCTCGGTTTGAAAAAGGGTGTCTAAACAATGAATGAGTTTGTTTATACAGTTTTGTGTGTGTCTGTATCCAAGAGAAAAATATCACGTCTTGGTTACCAATCTGTTGTGGAAGTGCTTGTGGTCGAGTGTTTAGTTGGAAAACACATGTCTCCTGGTATATTTATCCCATAACAAAATGGCAAACTTGGAATGTGAGTCCAGATAATGGAATTACAAAATAACAACAAAACTATATGTATAAACAAATGATAAATATGTATTAATAAAACAAGGGCATACATAGACAATAGGAAATTATTGCGTGTTACGAAACAATGGGCATGAAAAAAGAAAACATTTTTAACTAGTGAATTGTTTGTGTGTATGTAGTTTGGTGTAGGAGAAAGCCCTAGAGGAAATGAAGTGAAATGTACATATATGCGCACATGTATGTTCCCCTGTGGGGAAAGCGTTTTTCTCATTTAACCTACATCTTACCATCCGTGAATAAAATAGGAAAAAGAGAATGTCACTGCCTATTCATAGACTTAGGGAGCATCCCCTAGCAGTGTTTTTTTTTTTTTAAGGAAAGTAAGTGGGGTAACTCCACACACAGTACTTTTTTTTTACCATTTTGAGAAAGATTTTGGGGTACTGAAATTAAAAAAATATTAACTTAAACTATTATTTTGTAAAAATTACATTGTGCTTCTAAAAAACGTATGAACCTTATATTCTAAGGTCTGAGAGTTTAGGATTCAGAATTAAGAATTTTAAAGTTTGTATGAATGTGGGAACTTGTCATCCTATGGTACTTTTTGTTTTCCTTAAGGAATTACGTGGTTCCGAAGGATTTAGAAATTATATCACTGTTCAGGGTCCATTTTATGTTGAAGTTACATTGTGAACTGAACCTCCCTCATTAAAATTTTTGGATAATCATATTGGGGGGGGGTGCGGACTGATCACCTCCTCCCCCATAAAATATGATTATCTAAACAAAATTAACCAGTTTAATATTTTTACAGTATATTTTTAAAAAATATTAAACTGGTTAATTTTTCGTTTTACATTTTTAACAAGAAGAATGCCAGTAAAATTCAACATACATTTTTTTTTTTAAATATTTGTCTGTAAATAATTATTTTTTTCAAATTAATGTTTGTTATGAAAAATAATATAGAAAATATTAAATTAAATTTTTATTCAATTTTTTTCAAATGAGCAAATTTCTGTATAGCAATTTTGGAAAATTATCAGTGAAAAAAAGTTACATTCATTTTTTTTGTTTTCTTACAAGGTCAGATCAACAGACTTCATGTGTTATAAAGAAAACACAAATTATTCCTTAAAAAATGAATTTTATAATCAAGATATTCATTATTATGAAGAATAATAGCATAAAGAAAAATTTAAATTAACTTTCTGTGAGAAAATTAACATATTTTGTGAATTTTACTGTTTAAAATAATTAAAAAAATGTAAAAAAGAGATGGATGATATTGACAATACATTAAGACAATAAATGTCTTCTCCTTTACATTTTTGTGGTATATTTTTAATGGTTGTAAAAATAGTAAATTTATTGAATTTGACACTAACTTTGTGATAAATTCTTTAATAAGTATCATTTTTCATTAATTTTGCAGTGAAAAATGTTACCTTTGTTTTAATGTCTTCAATTTATTTATGAATGACAGAAAAATTCAACATACTTTAAAAAAATATCTATTCTGTTAAAGAAAAACATAAATTATTCATAAAAAAATTAAATATTAAAAATATTAATTTATATTAACTTTTTATTTTTATGTGATAAAATTCTTAATGATGTAGTGGAAATACGGGCCTGTGATATTTTTTTTATCAAAAATGTATTTGCTAACAATTTAAAAATAAAGGAAACAATGATCAGATCAATCAAAGGTGATAAACTGAGTTGATAAACATTTGCAGAAGTCAACATTCAAAGTTGATAAACTGAGTCAATGTACATGTGCTGAAGTTTAGAACAGTCTATGTTTGAAACAGGTAAAAAGGTCAGCAAATCATGTGGGGAAAAACCTGGAACAGTCAATTTTTCAATGAAAGGTAAGCTGTGAATGCAGGAAAGCAGTATGTCTGCCAATGATGATCATTGGGCGTAAAAAAATACCACTGTGCTCGGGTGAGGATTGATATATGATCAACAAATTTGCTTTGAGATTAAGATGCCAAAGATTAGATTGGTATAGCAACCAATACAAATACTCTTGGAGTAAGATGATGAAGAACCAATATATATGTACAAACAAATGAATACATGTTAACAATAAAGGTATACAAGTGTCAAAGACAATGATATGTGTAACACAAGAATGTGAAAACCATTTGGGTTCCAAGTATATGAAGTTAGTGAATATATGTATGTATGTGTGTTGTGTATGTGTGGTTATTTTGTGTGTTTCCCAAAGGGAAGCACGTTCTCTGTGAGAGACTTACATGTTGATGAGTAAGCAGATGAGGTAAGAAGAAGGCTACAAAAATTATCACAGTGTATTTATAGTCTGGATAGTATCTCCTAGGAGCAGTTTATGAAAGTAGGAGGGGTTAATCTGACAATGACACTTGTGAATTTCACACCAAAAAAGTTTGTTTAAAGATAAAATATTGCAAATTCAGATAAAAAAAATAAACATTACTTACTTCAGTATCTTGAATAATAAACTTAATTGAAAGGTAAAAAGTAAAAATTTCTTTAAAAGATTTAATTTCTTAATCCAAATCCAGCAACAAACTTTTTTTTATCAGTTGGTCTCCAATGCTTGAAGAGCCAAATGTGCTGTATCAGATTGAGTTAAGGATCACCTTCGTTTAGCATGAAACAGTCTGGATGTTGACTTCAATGTCTACTTTTATATTCACATACACTCTATTCCTGATATTGAACACTTTTATCCATAAGTATAACATACCTTAAAACTATATTTTATCACACACACACACGCATACATATATATTTATATATATATATATATATATATAGGAAATGTATTTGTAATAATTTACTTACAGTGGGAGAATGAGAAAAGTGATTTAGAAGCTAAATATGCAGCTCTACAGGAATCAATTAAAAAAACATTGCAACTTTTAAAACCAATTGAGGTAAGAGATTTTCTTTTTAACCTTTTTTATTCTTTAAACACATTTTACTCCTGCTGTCAGAAATACATTTGGCTGATATTTATTTGCTAAAATATTTTTTCTGTACTTATTCTTCTATACTGTTAGTGTTATAATGTTAGATACAATAAGTCTGAAGTTTATAGGATGGTATCAGAAAATTTCCAGACTATAAGATTATGCCATTCTGTTGAAATGCTTGCAGCTAATTTTCATTGGGAGCCAGTCTATTCAGTCAGCCTACCAGTGTACTTGTGTTCCATTATTATACATGTTGCGATAGATAAATTGTCGTCTAAATTACACAAAAATGAAAATAACACTGACATCTCGTTTTAATAGATATATTTACCAAATTTACACAAAAATATCTTGAAATACCAAAGAGCAAATTTATTCAATAAAATAGCCATTGGCTTCAACCACAGCCTCCAGACAACTTTGGAATCTCTTGCATCTCTTCTGGACAATCTCTTTGTTTAAGTTGGTGAAGGCTGCCATAATCCTTGCCTCCTTACCTGTTACAAGGAGTTTTGTTTGTCTCTCACTCAAATGCACTCCACACATAATAATCAAGGGGGTTGCAGCCTGGGAAGTTAGGTGGTCAGATGTAAGGGGGTGATGTGGTCGCAGAAATTGTCCAATAGCCATGACTGGGTCCTCCTGCTTGTGCGGCATGGTGCACAGTCCTATTGCCAGACATAGGGTCTTCTAGTAGCCACCTTCTTGACCCAGGGCAGCACTACCGCCTCAAGGCACTTGATGGGTGCCTCCGTGTTGAGTTTGAGGCCCACACCATACAAATTCTGGAGTTCTTTTCTTATCAGAATGAACAGAGTGAGTTTTCCAAGCTACTTTACCTTTTAGTGATCACCATTAAACTCATCCAACTCTTTCTAAATCCTCTGCACTGTCCCCAGATTGACCCCTAAACACTGAAATGTTTGTATTGAAGCTTCTGGCATGGATGCCAAGCAGTACAACATACCGTTTCCCAATTCCTGTCTTTTTCCTCACAGATGGTGCCCAACTGACCTTACTATACTGTGCAGTTGACAAAATCAAAGACAATGTACATACACAAAATTAAAAATATAAAATGGCGACAATTTATACATCGCATTCTGTACAAGGTTTTTTTGTAATATGTTGGAATGACTCTGTGATCTTTACAATAACTGACAAATTTGTACAATTTGCCTGCATCAAATTTGAAGCTTGGTAGATCGACTAGTGATACCCTTGAATAATGCCTCATCAAACTTTTGGGGAACATTCTTTTGCTTGAACACAGGATTTTGAGTGACGCATATGTTTCAAGTCAAGTGACAGATGTGGATTCAAGGTAATCACTTATCAGAAAAATGTCAGAAAATTTGTGAATTGATTTATGGTAAATGCTTCTAAACAATCTGTCAGCTCTCGAGCATAATTGGAATTAATCTACCAGGAGATCATTTGTGGGAATTTCTGATACCACATCATATTTTACATATAGATTACAGAACCAAAAATTGGTTATATTTTTATGAAATTATATTTTACTTAATTGAATAATGTGAGATTTTTTTTTAAACCCACATTCAATAGCTACAAGATTTTAAATATTTTCTTCAGAATGTTTTACTTCAGTTCCAAATAGCTATCAAATTTTATACAAATAGATATATGTGCCTTATTAATTTTAAGGTTAACTTGCATTATGGCATCATAGCATTTTGAAATAAATATTTTTAATGTTATTTTCATGTCAAACAATTGAAAAATTTTTTAATATTGTCTTCAGGAAAAAATTTATGATATTCGTACCCGTTCAGAAGATATCCACAAATTGAAAACTGAAGTTGGTAAATATTTGTTTGTTAATTTTCACAAACCAAAACATGAAAAATAAGAAAAACAACATCAGTTTACAATAAGTACCTCCATGAAATCACTAAAAAATTAGCATAACATAATGAAAACATAGTTTTATCATTAAAACCTTTGTTATTATTAAAAGGAAGAATCAAAGTATTCTCTGAATATTTAATGAAATTTTTAACTCCTTTTTAGAACATTTGAAATTTTGATTAAAAAAAACTTGTTTTTCTTGCGTCAGCAGTTGTACTAAATTTTAGCATAGCAAATTTTAACCTTTGTTTTTTTTTTTTTTTTGCAGTGATTCACATTAATTTGGAAATTCTTGCAAAGATCAAATAATTGTCAGATTTTAATTAAATTTTCAGGACTTATTTACAAATGAATGAAATTATTTTTTAAATGTTTTTATTAAAAATATTTAAATGGTAAAAATATTTTTTTTTACATGTGTTTCAGTTTCTTGTTAATTTTATGTTTATTTTAGAACTGTTACAAATAAGCTCCTACCAAGATTTGAAGATCTTTTATTTGTTTAGAAATATTTGTGAGATTTTCTGAATGTTTACATTGTTTCTGTTTATATTAAATAATATTTTATGTCTGAAAACAATATATTTTTGTTTATGCTTTCTTGTTTACAGAAGTGTTGATGAGTGAGAAGAAACAGATAGAATCAAATATTGAAGATTTAGACAACAGAATTGAAAATAAATTTCAAGGTAAGTCAAAAATGTGTCATAAAATTTAGTATGCAGTGATGTAATCTATTAAACGTGTTGATTTCAATGTGTTTGCAATGATTGCTAAAAACATTCTCTCCCCAAATTTATAGACAACTCATACAGATGCATGCTGGGATGTCTTCCTAATCAATAAAATGAACCACTTCTTGGTTTTATCTATCATATTTTTGTTTTCTTATCTTGAAGTCAGAATACTACAATCACTTGAATGTATCACTTTTTCTTTGTGAACTTCTTGCCTTATTACTGTTGCTTTGCCTAAATTCGTCTTGTACATATAGTCCCCTCCAAAAGTATTGGAACAGCAATTCCTTTGTTTTTGTTGTTCATGGAAGACATTTGGGTTTATTTCAAAAGATGAATATGAGACAAGAATTCAGAATTTCAGCTTTTATTTTCTGGTATTTACATTTAGATGTGTTAAACAACTTAGGACATACCATCTTTTGTTTGAACCCACCCATTTTTCAAGTGAACTATTAGAACACATGACTGACAGGTGTTTCTTGTTGTCCAGGTATTGCTTTTTAGATTGAATTTTTTAAACATTAAATATCTCTGAATGAGTATTGGTTTTAGCCCATGTTTTATCTGTAAAGACTGCATTTCTTGTTAAAATGGATAAACCAACATGAACATTAGGGAGCTGTCTATAGGAGAAGTCATTTTGAGGCTGGGAAAAGAAGGAAAATCGATCATAGTTCGATATATCAGGTGGTATTGGAAAATTCCAAGACAATGCACCTTGTAAGCATTCAATAGAAATATGCTCTCAGCTTATGTTCATGGTTACCTAACCTAATGAGCCAGTAATAGGCTTTGTCCTATCTACTTATGAACTGAGTTTTTTTGTAATATTGTGTTGAAATGGCTCTGTGCACTTTATGATGGCTGCATCAAAATTTGTGTAAAGCTCAATTGTTCTGCTACTGAGACCCTCAAACTTCTTTCTTAGACTTTTGGTAAACATTTTTTATGATGAACATAGGTTTTTGAGTAGCACATATGTTTCAAGACTCGTCTTGTGTTACTTCAAAATAGTGAGTGTTCAGGACAGCCAATCAACAACAAAATGCCAGAAAACGGAAAATTATAATGGTGTTAATTCAAATATCTTAGAAAATGTTTGCATACCAGTGTTGGACTCCATCTATCCAGGTTTTTGTTGCTGGGTGTCAGGATGCCAAACATTTAACAACAACAACACATCTTTTAAATAAAACATAAAAAGGTTATTCACTGAAGGAAAATTAGTTGAAATAACATTTATATATTCTTTTCAGAAATATGCAATAACAATAAAATGTTCAATTTTCCTTGCAGCGAAGTTTGTTTTATCAAGTAATTAAGTGTTCTTAGTGCAATGTGAAATGTGTGGACACTTACTTTATGACAGTCAGCCTAATCAGTTCATGAGTGTGTAGACACAGGCTTAGTCATCAGCTGTTGGCTCATCCCTTCCATTGTGTATGCATGTGTAGATCAAACAGGCCTCTGAAATTTTTTTTGAATGTCAAGAAATAGTATGCTTCTATTTTTATATCCATAAGAGTGGTCCAAAATCTAATTTTACATAGAGGTGTGAACTTTTTGAATACAAGGTTTTCATTAATTAGAAAATAATTTCACATTCCTGTGAACCACTGCCCTGTGGAACCGATTCCCAACATGATGTTTCCCCGATCACTACAATCTTAACTTGTTCAAAGCTAGGTGTTAACTGTTATCTTCCACTCTTATACATACAAATGGCTTCCAAATGTAATGCTCTATCTTCAGTGATTGCCAGGCTCTGTAAAGGGTGAACCTCGCTGTCAAAAAAAAAAAATACACTGGCTTGTGAAAATCTTTTTCTTGAATTTGTGGGAATGATGAAAGGAGTTATTATTGTTATTTTCTAAATGGTTCAAAAATAACATGGTAAGTCTAAAACTACATCTGCCAAGTATTTTGGCAGTATTTGTCCTAGTAATAATTGTTTAGCAAACAAACCTTCTGATGGGATTTTATTGGTTGAAAAATATGCATAGGATTTAATTTCTATACGAGCACAGTTACCTCTTATGCATTTCACTTGAAATTTTTTTAATAGCTTTATATTCTAGAATTTAGAAACTATACAAATATTGAGAATAAATTAATCGTTATAATACTGTTGGAAAAATATTGCCTTTGGGATGCTATTTATTTTTTTGATGATTGACTTTTCAAATTTAAAAGAGGTAGATTTAATCATTTTTTATTATAATTAATTTTCTTTTAAGTATTCTGAAATTTATTGGCTGCAAATGAGAATATTTCAATTTTAACTTATAGGAAAAACTGTCAAACTGTGCATTTTAGGTATTAGTTTTTATTTAAGATGCATATCATAATATGAGACTAGGTAAATAAAAACGAAGGAAAATGTAAGGGAGGTAATTTAATTGGTGATGGTAATATTAGCCATTTCCTTATGTGGAAACATTTGGCATTCATTGACTGGACTGCCAGTGCTACTGTCAGTTAAAATTTATTAAATCTTTTTATTAGAACAATTTTTTTAGGAAAATAGGTTTCTCAAGTCCACTAATTTATTGCAACTAACAATACCCGCAACTTCAAGATTAATTTTCAAACTGATTTCATTAAGAAAATTTCTTGCTTTTTAATTCAATTCTTGAAGAGAAAATAGAAAAAAAATTTTCTTTTGAATGTGTAAGTGTATCTGCTTACAAATGATGAATACATTGTCTTGGGTGCACTTGATAAATTTTGTACAAAAGAAAATAAGAAATGTTAATTTTAAAATTTGACAATTTTTTTTAAGCTATCAAAGCTATTAGTCTTTTTTTTTTGCAACAAATGTAAAAAACTGAATGAATTGTCTCTCTTTAGCAAACTTTATATCATCCTAATTCTAGTGCTGTGGCTAAAAATACAGTTTAAAAATCTTGAAAATGTTTCATCAACAATAATAATAACCTTTTTGCTTATACAAAAAAAAATGTTTTTCTTTCTTATTTACTATTTGAAATTTAGTTAGTTGCTGTTAGATTAGCAACAGACACTTTATTTATTTTTTTTTGTTAACCAAGTTATATTTTTTCTTGCTGTCTACTTCTAAATCTTAATATTCAGAAAAATTAAACATTTTTCAGCATAATTTGTTTTTTTTGTTGTTTTTTTAAATTCAAATTACCTCAAGTAAGACAGTAATGTCACTAAAACACAAGTGGTTACAGGGTGTGGAAGAATTAGGAACAAACAGAAACATTAATGATGAGCAGAAAGAGAAAAGTGTAATCAGGTGGACAGTAAATAGGGACTGACATGGCATTTAATTATACTTTTCTTTGTTTTTCAGGTACAACTACAGAACTCCAAAGGAAGCTTAGAGATTTTCAAGAGAAGTTGCAAGAAAGAGAAGAATTACTCACCCAGGTTAAAACTTATTTGAGCTTTTAAATGTAAAATATGATACTTTACTATCAATATTATTTTAGGAAAAGTTACCTATTTAAATTTTTTCCTGAAAAATATCAATTTCAACTTACTTTCCAAATCCACAAAGAAAGGAAAAAATTAAACCTATCTATATTACTTAAAATTTTGATATAAAATTATTTCTAAACTGTTAATTTATCCATTTTATCTCTGGGTGTAAATCTGCCTACGAATGTAAACCATGTCTTTGTAATTTGAACTACCAACCAACATGTATCAAACCACTATCTACTGCAACACAAACTGTTATGAATCAACAACCATCAATTATTAAGAAATGGACAAGGTCCGACAATTTATTTATTAAAGACATATTTTTATGTTTAACGTTGTTATTTTATAGATACAAGTATTTAAGCAAATGCTCTGTTTATGATAAACAGTATTAAATAACATTTACCGGCCTGAATGTCCGAGAAATTTTCATAGAAAATTTTCGTTCTTGAACAGAGCATTTGCTTAAATACTTGTATCTATAAAATAACAACGTTAAACATAAAATATGTCTTTAATAAATAAATTGTCGGACCTTGTCCATTTCTTAATATATGACGTCATTTGTTTACATTCGATACGCCAGAGCAGTTATGAATGTACGAGATTCATGGAAAGTTGGAGTTTATAAGCAGTAAATTCGACCTTGTCTACCGATTGGTTCTTTGTAGCTCAAGCGGTAAAAGGCACGTCAGCCTATATGACGGTTCCGTATAGGATGCAGGTTCGAATCCTGTCAAAGAACGAAAATTTTCTATGAAAATTTCTCGGACATTCAGGCGGTAAATGTTATTTAATACTGTTTATCATAAACAGAGCATTTGCTTAAATACTTGTATCTATAAAATAACAACGTTAAACATAAAAATATGTCTTTAATAAATAAATTGTCGGACCTTGTCCATTTCTTAATATATGACGTCATTTGTTTACATTCGATCGCCAGAGCAGTTATGAATGTACGAGATTCATGGAAAGTTGGAGTTTATAAGCAGTAAATTCGACCTTGTCTACCGATTGGTTCTTTGTAGCTCAAGCGGTAAAGGCACGTCAGCGTATATGACGGTTCCGTATAGGATGCAGGTTCGAATCCTGTCAAAGAACGAAAATTTTCTATGAAAATTTCTCGGACATTCAGGCCGGTAAATGTTATTTAATACTGTTTATCATAAACAGAGCATTTGCTTAAATACTTGTATCTATAAAATAACAACGTTAAACATAAAAATATGTCTTTAATAAATAAATTGTCGGACCTTGTCCATTTCTTAATATATGACGTCATTTGTTTACATTCGATACGCCAGAGCAGTTATGAATGTACGAGATTCATGGAAAGTTGGAGTTTATAAGCAGTAAATTCGACCTTGTCTACCGATTGGTTCTTTTGTAGCTCAAGCGGTAAAGGCACGTCAGCGTATATAATGGTTCCGTATAGGATGCAGGTTCGAATCCTGTCAAAGAACGAAAATTTTTCTATGAAAATTTCTCGGACATTCAGGCGGTAAATGTTATTTAATACTGTTTATCATAAACAGAGCATTTGCTTAAATACTTGTATCTATAAAATAACAACATTAAACATAAAAAATATGTCTTTAATAAATAAACCATCAATTACTTTTCACAAGCAAACATGTTATTCTATTGAAGTTAGAATCTTTTGTGGGGAAAATTGTGAAAATGGCTTACCTCGGAAACGCGTTCGAATCTGTGCAGTGTGCAAACTCTGGTCCTTCCAACAGCAAAAAGAAACCAAAATGGCGGCGCCCATATTTTATGCGGGCGGTCTCGGTTGGGTTAACGAAATCTCGTTGTCTCATCATTTGCATGCAAATCGTGGTCGATCCGTGGCTGTATAAAAGCAGGCTCGTTTTGCTGTTTTCGAATCAGAGAGCTTTACGGCTCGTGAGAAGGTTGGACGTGCGACACCGGTTTCTTTGTTCCTACCTGCTATCATCAGTTGAGTTGTTGCGTTACCTACCACATCTTTCTACTTTGTGGACTCAGTTTGAGTTTATATGTAGTGAAGTCATTTGCATATTGGCATAAAGATGCTTCACTTGGAACTTTCCACCTATTTCCAACACCCGCTGCAATACATATACATGCATGGTAATCTTGTCCTTTCTTTCTTCATTACAAAGGCTTATTGTAAAAAACATGTGTAATGCTTTACAGGATATAAAAGAGTAGCACAATAAGTAGTAGTTAACAGAATTTTGATCTGAAATTTTCACTGTATAATGCTTAGTCTGTGAATAATATTCACCATTGAAGTGTATAGACTAGAAAGGTGATTATGTTGTAAAATATTTGTGTAAAATAAATACTTTTTTCATCATTAGTCTATGGACTTATTGATGTAGTTACATAGTAATTCTTTTTTCAATGCTTCAAAAAATGCTTTTAATTACCTTAAAGTTTGTTACTATAATAACCACAAGTTATAATAATAATGTTTTTGTATTTTTAAAATATGAAATGCTGATTGTTTAAGAATATCTAGATATTTGTATGTTACATGGTAATATCTAGATATTTGTATGTTACAAGGTAATATCTAGGTATTTGTATGTTACAAGGTAATATCTAGGTATTTGTATGTTACATGGTAATATCTAGGTATTTGTATGTTACATGGTAATATCTAGGTATTTGTATGTTACATGGTAATATCTAGATATCAGTATTTTACATGGTTATATCTAGATATCCATATTTTACATGGTAATATCTAGATATCCATATTTTACATGATAAAATAGATCTTAAGTTATTGAAAATTAGGCAAGAAAGACTGATTTATATCCTTTTAAATTACAAAACAAAAATAAAGGAAAATAAATATAAGAAAACAATATTTCATCATTTTTCACATATTTCAAAATCTTGTATTTCATGTATAACTAATGAAACAGTAAACTTTTAATATTTGAATATTAATCATTCAAGCTGATTTGTGTTTGTCATAAGAAGTGATCAGAGCATGAAAAATGGTAGAGAAATGTTTTCCACTGTTATTAAAATTACTACTTCTGTCCCATAATAATTGTTACATTTGGATAGTGTCAGATGTGAAACAAAAGAAATCAGATAAAGAGAAGTAAATGGAACACAAGAAGATCAACTAAGTTTTTATAGTAAACAAAAGAAAGGTTTTATCATGATTTTAGTGATTTGGTCAGTAGTTAAAAAAGGAAAAAACATGAAGGCTTACTAGCAAGAAGTTAGAAATATTTCAAAATAATTTCAGTTGGGAATTGCTGGATTTTGTATAGTTTACATAACAGGTCAATGAGAGTAGTAAACGGTCTGCACTGAAGTAGATGTTGACAACAACTAACTAATCCAGGGGACTATCTTAATTTTAGTGCCAACCAATGAACACCCAGATGAAAGACCTCCACTTGTTAGATAATCTGCCCATATCAAATGACCCAGAACTCGAAGAAGTTTTGTTCATAAAAACAGATTCTCTTAACAATAGACATTTCATAAACTAAATGTAACAACTATTATGTTAGTATGTTTTTAAATAGAAATACCAAACAATTATCTTCTAACAAAATAATTCTGTTTCATTCACTTTTTCATAACTTGAGGAAAATTTCAAATACTCTGGGTATCAATCAGTCAGTTTTAAAAATAATCATTTGACAACTGTTAGAGAATTGAATATTTTTCATGAATTGTTTCATTTTATATATTAATATCTTTTGTATGTTTTTTTAACTCTAGTCTGAAATGGAACTTGAAGCACTAAATCAGGAAACAGCTGACTTGCAGAGTAAAAAGAACCGTTTACTAGTTGAACTGGGAAAACTTGAGCAAGAAGCTGATGTAAGAATTTTTTCTTTTGATATTACTGTTGTAAAGAGATAAAAACAGCATTCTTCAGATGAAGTATTATTTTTTCATTAATTATTTGACCTGTCATCTCAAGTTCAGGTTTTAATGAACGTATCTGTTAACTATGCTTTTTTCCCTTTTGGATAACTATTATGAAGATTGTTCATGCTAACCCTCCTAAAGACTGAACTATTCATCCTTGGCTAACAAATATTGTTAGTTAGCCTGTCCAACGTGCTAATTAGAAATGAGCCCATCCTTTTCCATAAGAGCTTATAAGAATTTCTTCAGGAAAAACACTTTTATTTGCTTCTGGACAATTTCACTTCTGGTAGCAGACTTGAAACTGCTAGCATATTGTGATACAGCATTTGTTAGACAATGGAGGGTTTCTATCAGGGTACACTATCTTTTTTGTGTGTGACAAAGATAATTATGTTCCTATTTCTTGGCATTCTCACAGAACCAAGAGAGTTGTGAAAAGTACACAGGTAGTGTAGATACTTGCTATGGTTGATACTATAGAAACATACACTTTTTACAGAAAATACTTTCTAGAACTTCTATATATCAAAAACAAGCCAGAAAATCTTCCAGTCATATGTAAAACTGACAATGCAGCCCAAAATGATTCTGATCACTTGTCTACTCAGAATTGAAACTGTAATTATTTGTGAAATATTAGAACAAAGGGTAATACATAAATTTGAACAGATTCCCAGTTCAAACCAAGCTGCAGATGGCCTAACTAAGAAAAGAGTTTCCTCTAACAATACCAGTTGAAATGTGATAAAAAAACAGACAAGGATACTAATCCCAATATAAGATTGTATAATGTTCATCTCTCCAAAGTGTTGACTGTACCTTGATTGAAATTTAGTATTTACTTGTATATATTTAAATTATTTTAATCTTGTAAGGAGACTGTTATTCCAGTTTTTACTTTTCTTGAAATTCAATATTTGAATTCTTTTTTTCTTTTGGTAAGAATCACCCTGTATAAGCCATGGGGGCCACTTGGAATAGAGGGTTATCTTAAGTGTGTAGTTTATATGGATAAGAGGGGAAGATAATATTTAACTTGAACAGGTTAAGATTGTAGTGATCAGGGAAACATTCTCTTGGGAGTCTGTTCCACAAGGCACTGGTTCATAGGGAAAAAGCTGTTTGAGTGGAACTTCTTGCCAATGGAATACGGAGGTAATGTGGGTGGTTTGCTACTATGTAAGTAGCATGGTGGGTCCTGGCTGTGAAGCAGAACCAAGGAATGTGGTTTTTCTGAGCACTTTCCATGGAAGTAGCAATAGAGCAGTGAGAGATTTGCCAAATACCTCTTGTGAGACAGAGGTTGGGGAGTGGAAAATAATTCTTCTCCAACAAGGATTCAAAGATACTTTTATTAAGACTGGAAAGAGAGGACTGGGCTGCTCCTGCCCAAATGTGGCAACAGTACTCTATTATCAGCCTGATCTGACCCTTATAAAGGTAGAGGATAGCATGAGGAGTTACTTACTGGAGTGGTACAGGGAGCTGGTCATTTTAACTGCATCTTTAGCAATGGATCATATAAGACATTTATTTCCAATTATTCTTACAGATTAATTACTAATCTAATTATTTATGTTGGATTCTTAATGCAAGTTTTTTATTCATATAAACTCCAATTTTATCCAGAAAAAGAACTATTATCATAATTTTTTAATGCCCTAAGAATCTGTATATTAATCTACCTATGTTCTTATACAAAGTTTGCATCATATTCGAGAAGAAAAAAATATTAAACTTTATCAATCTGTATGTGACTTCATTTGCTGTGCAAAAAGCTATCCTGCCATTGAAGGTGACTCTGATCTCTGAATTTGAATTTGTTTGAATTTCATAGTTTTGTTACCATATCCTTCTATGGCAACAGAAAACACCTTTGAGTGAAATTAACAATAAGGTTACTGCAATTGAGAAGACTTGAAAAAGAATGCAAGGATAAGGGAAGCAATATTAATAATGTAGAGTGCTAAAGGTTAAATAATGCTTCACCTTCTTTAAATTATCAAAAGGAATAATAAAAAGTCAAGCATGCAAACTTGTCTCTCTATGGTTTTCTTTTCTCTCCATCCCTTTTCTCTTTCACACAATTTTCTTTTCATTTTTTTCTCACATTTTATCTTTCCTCCTTCATGCCTTTTTTGTTTTTTCTTCCTTTCTTTTGCTTTTCCCAATTCTATGTGTAGATGAACAGATAGACACTTAATGACACTGTCTCTCTCAGTAGAAGGACAACTCTTAATTCAAAGCATGAGGGAGGGCACTTTGCTATATTTCCAAGCTGTCATGCTATGACCATGTAACTTAGTACAACTTAGAAAAGATGGGTGCTGCCATATAATTCCCATTGCCCTGGAAAATACCATAAAAGCAATAATTCAGTATGACCTCCCTACAATCTCATCAGTTATGGGGTGTTTAGAATTTTTGAACTTTGCTTTTTTACTGAAAAGTCTATTAAATTCTAAAAGTGTGTATATTTTATGATTTACCTTTTGCCTAAAGTCATGAAAAATGTTAATATAAACAATTGTATCAATTTGTTTCCAAGGCAAATACAGAAAATGAGAAAAATTGCAACAAGTTAATGAAAACATTGGCCACAAAGTACAACATTGAAGGTAATAACTATTTAATTCTTAATATTAAATAATAAAATAATATCAAATAATAGCTATTTAACATTTTATTTTCATTGATACATTTTAAAGGTTTCTATCTGTTAAAATTATTCAGGAAAGTAAATGATTGTACCTACTTCTATTTAATAGGAGAAAAATAATGAATAAAATTTGATTAAGAAAAAGGAGTTTGTTAAATTTTTAAAGGGATTTCCAAATTCCAAATACCCCTTTTCCCTATTACTTTTGTTTATTTGGTTCCATCTTTTAAGTTAATGGTGTTGTTTAGTAGTAGTTGGTTAGTGCTACTACTAATTAGCATATGTGTACGAGTAGATGCTATGTATAGGCTTGCTATGTAAAGTAGTAACAATGATACTTGGACTGTAGAACCAATACTGACTGCATACAACTGCAATCAGTACTTGGAATATAGCAATTTGGCATCACCAATAGGAGTTTTGCTGCATGTAGAAGACCCAGACTGTGTTGAAACTTGGATAAGGTGATTTGCAGCCCTTGCTAGAACAAAGGAACTACAGGACAACAAAATAAATGGAGATGAAAACTAAGTCACAGATTTATTTATTGCAACTGCTGGTGGTGAAACTATTGGAAAAAATTTGCTGATGACTTATCCAACAGAAGTGGAAGAATTGACATTTAATCAAATCAAAGAAATTATTTTAAGGAATATTCAACCAAGGAAAAGGTTGGTAATTGCTGAATGAACCAAGTTCTTATCATTAAAATAAGAATACGAAGAACTCTTTATGAAATTTCTGCACCAGCTATTTAATGCCAACAGATATGAATTTCAGCATTTAGACCCAAAAAATGTCTATTGAAGAGGAATTAATTCAACTAAAACTGATAGAAAGTATGTGCAATACTTTGTATAGACTTAAAGTGTTAGTATGGTTGCAATTAAACCAAACTAGTAGGGCTTGACAGTTTTTATTGGGTAGAAAATTCTTGTTGAAGTTTGACCATAATCCCCTGGAATTCATTTTTAACCTAAGGAAGGAATTACTGAATGTTACATCTTCCAGAATATTAAGATGGGCTATAAAGATAATGGCTTTCGTTTTTGATATTGAATATATAAAAGAAAATGTTATTCCCCATGTAAATATATATTATCCAGATAACTTTTTAAAAGGGGACTAAAAGACATCATATTAGAAAATAAGAAAGATGACTTTTAGCACTGGATAGAAACTGATGTTCTACCAATAAATCAACTTACCTTAGAAACCTTCAGGATTCAATATTAAGTAAAATTGTATCTAGAATAAAAAGTAATGAAACAATTATTCAAAAGCTGAAAGGCCATACAAAGAAATTAGAAATAAGTTAACTGTAGAAAATGGTGTTGTATGTAATGGGGATTTGGTAGTACCACCTGAAAAATGTAGAAAAGATGTAATAAAAAGTGTATGATGATGTGTATTGTGAAATTACAGCTACACAGAAGCATTTGAAATTAGAAGCATGGTTGTCTGGATATGTATGCAATGTTGAAAATCACATACACAAATGTCTAAAATGTGCTGAAATGAAAAAAATTTTCATACTGAAGTACACACATAGCCTAAGGAAACTCGATTTTGTGTTTGTATGGACCACACGCATGTTAATAGTTCGGGATTGTATTTCATTTTGGTTGAATTTTTACTGGCTGGCCTGATGTTGTTTATGTTCATGGTAGGAAAAGTAAAATAAGGCAGATATTATATATAATCTTTGCTAGAAATGGAGTACCAAAAACATTGGTGTCAGATAATGCCCTAGAATTTTGTGATGAAAATCTGTTCTTGGTGAAGGAACATTGGATGCATCCCATATAAAACCGCATGATATCATCTGCAATCAAATGGAAGTGTGGAAAGACAGGTGCACACGATAAAAATGGGATTGAGAGCATTTTCTCCTCAACAGATTGATAGATTCTTAACAAGACGACAGAAATATACGACATATATAGTCTGTCTGCATTAACTCTTTGAGCCTTGACCACCGCTTTACCAGTGTTAGAGAAAAATGATGTAATGCCCAGCCACCAATTGAAAAGTGGTAGAGAAAAATGACTTAATGCCCAGACACCAGTTCAACAGTGGGTAAACACTTGTAGCTATTTTTCTATCTACCATGAAACATTATATACCAATTATTTGTGAATTTTGACTCAGGAGCTCAGGTGGAAGGGTTAAAATTGTTCAAGAACGCAGGGATCAAAGGGTTAATGGGGAGACAGATTAGATCACTATTAGCCATATCATACTTTATTAATGAAAAAATGTGGTACCAAAAAATAGGGAATCTGCATCTGAAAGGGCAAATTTTATAATGCAGTAGGGACACAATGCAGCATTAATATTTTAAAAAGGGCAATAATATTTTTGCCCATGTGGATCAAATAAGATCCAGACAAGAATATGAAGGAGAGCTGAAAATTGAGTTAGGAAGTGAGTCTAGTTCGAACCTTATAAACCAACAGGAAATGAATGATGAGGAATCAAGGAAAGACCAGGACAGTTTGGATAATTCATCCATCAATTGTGAAGAACAGGACTTCACCTACAAATAAGACCTCCCATAGAGAAAAATACTCACAGATCTCCAGAGAAGAGGGAGAAGTAAATCAAAATGAAAATAGAAATAGATGAAGCCTGAGATCAACAAAGGGCATAATGATTCAGGGAGATGTAGTAGTGGTTGGTTAGTTCTACCACTAATTAGCATATGTGTATGAGTATACGTTAGTCCTGGGTATGACATGCAGCAAGACCTCTGATCTGTAATTGAAGGCATACAATTGCATACAAAATATATTCAGTTGAAGCCATAAAATTGGGTTCAAAATATTTAAATTTTGATATTAAATAACACAGAGGTTGATATACTGCTAAACAAAATCAAACAAACAAATGAGTAGTCATTATGTATAAATTTGCTACATAAGGCAGTAACAATGGTACTTGGACTGTAGGACCAATACTGAGGGCATACAACTGCAATCCCTACTTAAAATATTGTAAAAGGTGTGTTGAATATGATCATTCAATAATTGTTATCATGCTGCTTTATTTGGCAATTGTAAGTTTTGTTTTTCTTTTTAAATATGTTGGTTTTTCTTTATTTTTAATTTAGGATTTCAAACTGAAGAGTTTTCAAATATTCAACATTGTTCTCGCTTCCTGGAAAAATTGAAAGATAAATATGATAAATTGATGAATGAAGCAAAAGAAAAGAAGGTATGTTTGATTTTTTTTTTTTTTTTTTGTTAAAGTAAATATCTTTTTAAGTTCTATGTTTTTGAAAGACTGGGTCATTATTCTTTTCAAAATGTAGATTTGTGTCATTTAACAAAGAGAAGCATTTTCAGATTTTGCTAATGATTTTGTTTTAAAAATGTATCTGAATTACTTGGTTAATAAAATTTGTTACAATTTTAATTTTTTCTTGTTTTTTCTGACCTTATATGTTGCTATTAGTCATTTAAGTTATGTATACATTTACTTCAGAACCATTGTCCTTTGAAATTTCTTTTCTTTAAATGCCTTAATTCTATCAAGACTGTAAACTTGTTTCTTCTCATTTATTTTTAACAGTTTGTAACTTTCTTTAAATAGCCCACTTGTTGCTCACTTACTGTGTTTTTTTTTGTTTGTTTTAGGGAACTTTTGAAGAGAAAGAAGGTGCTCTTCAAAGTCAAATAGATGAAGTCCGAGACAAGAAAACTAAACTAGAACAAAGTATCAAGATGAAACAGGATATCATTGTAAATATTGTTTTTCTTTTACATCAAGAAACATCCACATCAGCACTGTTTGCATTATTTTTTATTTATCTAGTAACTTTATAGATTGAGTTTGCATTAGATAGGCTTGCCTATCATTTGCTTCACACTCCTCCCTGGTCTTTTTAATAGGAGCAGAGGTTTATCCCTTGTTTCCTGTTTAAGATTGGGTTTCCGGTTCCTTCTAAAGTATTTCACTCCCAGTTGCCCCTTGCATCTTAGTGGCATTATCACTTTGCTTGAGGTGAATTGATTAAAATATATATTTGCAATAATATATATATATATATATATATATTTGCAATTTAATCTTGTGAGTAGACTGTTCTTGTTCTGCTGTTCATGTCAAAGAATATTTCATCTTGTTAAAGTTATCCCTAGACATGGACAGTGGAATGAGAGCAATCTACACCCTGCAGGCTAAATAAAGGACTCAGTTTTAAATTCCCTGAGAGTTACCTAGATTAACAAATTGCTGAAGAAGGCCAGAAGGCATAATGGCCAAAACATTGTCACAATGGCAACAAAGACAAGGACATACAGTCTGAATGTAAATAAGGTGAATATTTTTATTATTTCATCGATTAATTCTGTAGTAATGTCTTATCTGTTTAGAAAAATACAACATAGCAATAAATTTGATGACAGTATATCAACCATTGTTTTAGTTTTCAGAAAATATTTTTTTTATTTAAATAAAACTTATATTGAGAAGAAAATGAAATGTAATTTTTTTATGTCACTATTTCTGAAATGGGCAGTTAATGGCACCAAATGTAATATGTCAGTTATATGCCATGTGTGATACATGCTTAGGCGATCATGTATCTTTTGATACATGACTGATGAGGCAGATTCTTTTCCTGCAGTAGGTTGCCATTTCTTTCTGGGGTAGACCAGTTGCCATCCAAGGCTACAGAATCCGGTCTGTCCTACTACTTACCAATAGCTGGGGGAAGAAGAAAAGGATTCATACCTTTCCTAAGGGTATTAGCATGTAAATGAATGTAATGGATTTGACTGGAAATCAAATTCAACTCTCTGATTCCTCAATCTGAGCCACTATACATTACTTCAAAATATGACACATTTGATTACAGTATGTGATCTATTTTTTTAGTCAATGCTTTTTTTTTTTGTGATAGGATGTAAAAGATATAACTCACTTTGATTATGATAGATCTACCATTATTTAAAAATGTAGAATGAAGAGAAAGGTTGAAAAAAAGACAAAGTTTCTTCATCTGTAATCCTTCCTGCAATGTGATTGTAGCACCCAACCCCATGTGCCTTCAAATGCTGGATACTTAAAAACTAAGGACAAACAAATCCATCCATCAATAGGTCCAATGCCCATTGATTTCAACAACAGTCTGGATAATCACCCACCTTATGGGGTCATCTATAATTGTTCAAATCTGTTGTGTTTTTATTTTACATCATCGTATCTAACCATCTTTGTACAGTTTCAGGTGGTTAGGTTTTGAATTCAGTTGTCTTTCTCCTAGATTGGTTGCCAACTACAGATAGACCCCAGTCAGCCTTGCTATTTAACCCATAGCAGGGGGAAATAGAGATGGATTCATACATTTCTCATAGGGTATGTTTGTGAGAGTGAGTTTAACCAGTATTTGAATTTTGCCCACTGATTTCTTGCTCTGAACTGCTAACCATTACACTACCTGCACAGATACCTTGTGGATTTTCCTTAAACTTGGATATTGCTCTGTGGATGCTTACTTTATACATACATTCCATGGTCAAAGCCATGTAATCATGACATGTACTTAAGACACATCACTAGTTTGTGTATTGCCTTCATTCAGTGATGTATGAATTTGCCATTTATTCCTGCTAATTCTTTCTTTCTGTAAGTGCCATGCACACTTGGATAATCATGTCTCTTTTTGATTCATGACTGACTTGGCAGAAGAATTTCCACAATAAACTGTTGTTACTTTCTGTGGTAGAGCTGTCTTGCTATTTAACACACAGCTTGGGGGCAGGAGAGAAAAGATGGATTCATACCTTTCCCAAGTGTATTTGTGCATAAGTGAATGTAACAAACCCAACTGAAATTCAAATTTGACTCTCTGTTTCTTATTCAGAGCTGTTATCCATCACTTGACCTGCACATCCAAGACCACAGCACCTGGTATCCATTGAACAAATGAGAACTGGTGTTTCAACATGATATGGTCATAATTAGCAAATCAGAAAAACAAGAAATGTTTTGAAAAATACTCTTGCTAACTTTTAAATCTATTTGATGAAATCACCTAGCTTAAACAGGCCAACTTGAAAAACAGGGAATTGAAAAAAATAGTCTTTTTTTTTTTCCCAGAAAAATCAGGAAATTTTGGTTTTGTGTCAAGGAAATCAGGATTTTCTAATGCAATTTGACGCATATTGAATATATTTATTCTATGCTTTCTTATATTGAAAATAAATACTAAATTGTTATTTATGTGATATATATTAATTTTTTAATGTAAGAGTAAAATCTGAATCAGTGGATTTTTTTAAGGAAAGTCAGGCAATTATCATGGAATTTTATTTGATGATTAGGTGGAAACCATGTTAAATTTTTTAGATTTATTAAACTAAAAAACATTAAAAAAGTTAATGCTCTTGGATTTTGTTAAAAAAGAAAGGTATTTCAATTAAATTATTTATTTATTTTCAGGATAAAAACAATGGCGAAATCAAAAAAATAAACTGGAAACTTAGTGAAACAGATGCCTCTGCTGGACACCTTAAACAGTTGACACGTGAATTAAAGGCGGCTGTAAATAAAATGTTTTTTTTTAATATCTCTCCTTACATTCTTAGAAGAGTAGCATTTGTAAAGAATTGTATGCTTTTTTATAGACTGATCTCCTTCTGTGCTGTATTTTTCTTTGTTATTTGTTAATATCCAAAAGTTGACATTGAAATATAAAATTAATTTGAACAACAGTAGAATAGTAATTATTCTCATTTGTGACTATTCATTTATAAAAATTGCTTCTTCCTTTTGATAAAAGCACTTTTACTGGATTATTGGTAAGGTTGTTAATTTATTAAGTCATAATCTAAATAAACATCATAGTTGTTAGTTATTTAACTGAAAATCTGAGAGATTTGTTACTACATTCCCAAAACTCTTGTTTTATTTTTTTTTTAAAGGAACATGAGCTGAAAAATGCTGAAAATGCTGTTAGTCCTGAAGAACTAAAGAAGGACATTCAAAAAATGAATGAGGAGAAAAAATCCCTAGATGAAAAATTCAATGAACTTGAGTAATTATTGTTTGCTATTTTGAAGATTCATATTTTGGGACAAAAGTTGTTATATACATACATATGTGGGTGGGGGAAACAAGCATTATTATTTTCATACAGTAATGTTAAAACATTTCCTGTTAATGATGACATCCCTAATAAAATTAATTCATATACATCATATAGTTATTTCACCATTGTTGGGTTTGGCTTATAAATTAGATAATCAAATTGATATCCATTTATTAACTGTTTGTACCAGGGATTGAGATTTAACATTTTTTACAAAACCATCCTGAAAAACAAGTTTAATCATGTCAAAATGTTTTAAGCCATCTCAAAATCAAAATGTTTTTATTTTAACTTTGTTACCACTTAGTAACATATGAAAAACACCATCAAAATGTTTAGAAAATAAATAAATTTTTAAAATGTGGTATATGTGCTCTGTAACTAATATTCTGAAATACAAGTTTTACAAGTTGTAATAAAAAAAATATAAAAAGCTAAAATATTGAAGTTTTAAAAATGAATAAATACAAAAACAAATTGGTTAAATTTTACTGGAATTTTTATAAAAATCACAAGTTTATTTTTATTTAAACATTCCAATTTTATTGAATAATTTTACACAGCAATGTACATATTAATTAATTTTCATGTTGCAAGTTACTTTACATCATACAAGAATTGTATTCTATGCATTCTTTATTATATAAAGAATATTAGCACATTAACACTATTCACAATCAAACAAGTTTTTTTTTAAATCTATCAAAATATTTTCATTTAAAATTACCTGCTCACATTGTGACTAAACATCTGTGTTAATCATTTTTTAAATTCTCCCTTGTATTTTCAATTTAGTTTATGATAAGCAGAAAACAATACATAAATTTTGTTTGTTAATGGTTCATTCAGGTTTTTTAACCAAGCACTAACAGAAAAAAAACATTTTCTTGCTTTGTTTATTAAAGCAAAATTAGTTTTTACAATTAGATACTAATGTTTTTCATATTTAGAAGATAAATAATATAAAAATATCTAAATTTAAGTTCTTCAATCTTTATTTTTAATTTCAGTTTCATTACCCAATTTAAAAAGAAGCACTTAAGTTTATTTTGTTTTTATGTGCATGTGTGCTTCATTTATTAAAAGCCCACCACTGTTGGTGAGAAGTAAGATTTTTTTTTTATTCTATGAAATTAGTTGCTTTTAGAATAAGTATAAAAGAATTTTAATTAAAAAAAAATGTCTCCAAAAAAGACATAACCAGTAATCCCAAATTAATGTTCTATCACCCCTAGGATGACTTTAATTGCAAGACTTTGTTTGTATATGAAAAATTAAAGGCATTATTTAAAATCAGAACAGTTATTCTTCAATTGTGCATTAGACAAACCCTGTAAATGTTAGACTGTAAGTTGAATATTATTTTTTCTTTCAGTTCCATTTTGAGTGTTCTCCATCAACAATCAACTGTACAGACTCAGATTGACATGCTTAATAAAGAAAAAACTTCAAAAGAAGACCAAATCAGAAAAAGGTTGATATTTTCCTGTCATTCCAACTTGTCTCAGTTTAAAGTGTATTAAAATTGGTTTTGGTAATATTTGGGGTTCATTTCCTAGGTCATGTAGTTCTGGGTTTTGTTAGAGCATTTTACTTTCTTTTTGATAAGATGTCTGAGCTTCCCTCATTTCATATATCATTGTAAGTTTTGTGTGTCTAAGAATTCCATTTCAAATTCAATCATATCAGATTTAACAATAATGATCTCAGTGGATTAAAACATTGTAGTCTATTAAGATTTACTGGAACATATGCTGAAGGCTAGATAATTTATTTAGCTGTTATTATCATTGAAGACAAACTATCTAAGTGCTTATTTTTAATCATGAGAAAAATTTACATATAATACTACAGCAAAATGAAAAGAAGTGGCTGAGAAAATGTTTTAACAGATTTATTTAACTTGTACAGTAAGATGATGATAAGAGAATCACAGAAGCTAGCAGAATTTATTACTTGTGGACTTATACTCTATAGATGACACTGCTCTGATGGTAGATTCAGCATGAAAACTGAAAGAATAATTACATAAGGTAGTCAATGAAGGTAAGAATACAGGACTATACATTAACTCTAAAAAGATGGAATGGTTGTTAGCTGGAAATAAGTTGCACATTGGAAAACATCACAAGCAGCTATGGAAATCCTACTATCTGAATAATGTAGTGATAGTTAACAGAAAGTGTGATGGTGCATAGAAAGAATAAAAGATGCTTTGTAGACTTGTATTTAGAAGATATTAAGGGACCAAAAATGTAAGAATTAGAAATAAAGAAATATAGTATGGAAATGCTATGTAATGTCAACTCTCCTTTATGATAGTGAATGCTGGACAATTCTCTTACAAATTAAGAAAAACCTGAAGCAATGAAAATGTGGTTAATTTTTTTTTATTTTTATTTATTTATTTTTTTTAATCGTTTCACCCCAAGCAAGGCAATAAATCCACTACAATGCAAGAGATTACAGGAAGTTAAAGAGAATAAGACTTTAGTGTGAAGAAGTGAGGAAAGGACAATAAAAGAACAGAACCCCAGTAAAAAAAAGAAGATAGTGATTTAAATTTTTGAAGATCGTAGGAAGTAAGAAATTGGAAGAAAGTTCCACAAGTAAGAGGTGCGAGAAAAGGAACTGTTAGAATAGAAGTGACAGTTACATCTAACTAGTTCAACAGTAAAATAATGAGACCTAGTTGCCAATTTAGTAGCACACTTTAATTCGTGTAGTTGAGGCACTAAGGAAAAATGCTCTTCAGAACAGTTGCCATGAAAATATTTGTAGAAAAGACAGAGGGAAGCCATGACACCTTGGTGAGAAAGTGACTGAAATCAACTTTCCAGGTCAGGATCAATTACAGACCTTTTGAATTTTGTCAAGAATCTTGAGATACATATCAGGAGTACCAGATCAGATATGGCAGCAATATTCAATGCAATACTAAATGGTAGACTTATAATGATTTATTTGCAATTTTTTCTGGCATGACACAGTGAGCCAATTTTCCTTGCAGTAGACATAGCATTTGATTCAATATAGTCACTCCACTTCATGTCAGTGGAAAATATGAACCCAAGAAGGCATAAAGTGTTGCTCTCTTGGAGTCTAACATCAGCCATGCTGACAACACTAAGAGGTGACATGACAAATGAGGGAACTTTAAGAAAAATTGCTACAACTACAGTTGTTAACAATTAGAGACAGCTGAAAGTTTTGGGATACATAATGAGGAAAGAAAACTTGGAGAATTTAACACTTAAAGGGTATAGTGAAATTAAGGGAAGAAGAAGAAAGAAACAAGTAACCTACTTGACAAATTTGAACAAATAGATTAAACAGTATATACTACATAGAGAAAAAGAACTTGTAAAGGAACAAATATTACTGAGAGCAACAAAAGACAGCTGTTGGGATCATAATTGCCCATATATTCTGAATGGAAATGGTATATAGAAAGATTGTGTATTAAATGTTAATTTATGCCAATTTATTGCATATATTTAACCCCTTCCCCACTAATTATTTTGGGAAAAATGTTTCATTTTCACATGAATTTTTGTATTTGTCTTTAATATATTAACTAAAAAACCTGAAGCACTTTGAATTACCCAAGCAGTGGTTAACACCCCTATCAGACATAAGTTGACAATTGGACTCATTTCAAGCTCAGAAAGACATAAAAAGAATCAAGATCAATGTATAAACACATGTATAGCTGGTTTTTGAACATTATGTTTTGGATGTGTTTATTTGTCCATGTCTGAAAAAGACACTTTCAGTACAAATATATATACACGTCTACACCAGGGAAGTGGTTAAAGAGTTTTTTGCTAAGGGTCACTAATTGTTTACCTCCTTTTAATATATAAGTTATGTATCGGGTCTTTAATGATAATTTTCAGGCTAATAAGAGAATTTTATCAACCATTGTTTAAAACTATAATATATGAATACACTAAAGTGTTACTTAAAATTTTATATTTTCTAGCAAAGCACGTCATGAAGACAGCATTGTTCATTTACTTGGTCAAATGCCCAGCCTGAATTTACGTGGAGCTCTAGATGAATATATCAGGTGAGAGAAATTAGATTTATATGAATTATACCGTAAATTTTTTCATTTATAATTCTTGTATTAAAATTAAGAGATATTTGATTATATGACAAATTTATAAAACTCCTACTTTTTAAATATATTTGATTTGTACTTTCATATAGATAAGTAACAAGTTGATTCTGTAGAGCACGTGCATGTCTATCATACACACACACACACACACACTCACACACACACACACACACACATATATGATAAAATTACAATTTTAAGGTCGGGTATATTATGAGTAAAAATGCTTGATATCAGAGATAGAGTATATGTAAATATAAAAGTGGATACAATCATCAGGCAATGTGCTTAAGCATGAAACAGAATGTTTGCTAAGTGTCTACTTATATATATATATATATATATATATATATATATATTTAGGCAGCAAAAATGCTTTTAAATAAGTTTTGTAAAACAATGTTGATAAGGTCTAACTTTTTAATTTAAGTTTTTCCTGTATCTAAATAATTGTTTTATATAATCAGTAAACTCCTAAGTTCATTTTTGTTTTTTGTTTCCCCTCACTCTAAGTACTTTCAAATGTTACTGCATATTGTCATAATTAACCAAAAACAGTTTCATAAACAGACAAAAAAGCAAAACCCCTGACAACAAATGTAGTAACATTCAAAAGTACTTCAGTGGTGGGGCTGTTTACAAAAATGGATTTGGAAACTTTAGCAATTGTATAAAACAACTTATATATATATATATATATATATATATATATGTATGTATGTGTGTGTATGTGTTTTAAATTACATTTGTATCTTATCTGCTGTATAGTAGTTATAAGTATTAAATATCGTTTTTATAAAAATTTACAAAATGTTCAATTTTTCTATATTCATGAAACCGAATCATATTTTCTTACATCTTTTATGCTCACATTTTTCTATTCATGTAAAAGAGGAAAGTAATCTGATAATGAATTAATACACTCTATCCAGAAATTCATAGCTGTATTCATACTTTACTGAAGATAACAAACCTAACTGGAATTCAAACTCAGTGTAAAAGAGGAAAGTAATAATGAATTAATAGACTTCAATCACCAGCCAGAAATTCTAAGAACATTGCAAACTTGACTGATTTCTTTTTGAATTTGGTGTTTTCTACTTAGAAGATTATATAGTGGTTGCATAAGAAAAGTGCAAATATAACTCTAAAGAGTTTTAAATTCTTTATTAATCGTTTGTTAATTGTCAAATGAGTTCAATTTTGTAATTAAAACTCATTTCTTGGTATCCACCAACTATAGGAACATTTGTGAATTTGATGATTTTCTTTAGTTCTCATGTTGAAGAACTCCATAAAAGATTGCCTGAATCATATGAAAAGGCATTTTTACTTGGAGCAAAAATGAGTGATGATGGTACTCTCCAAGATTACTCTAACTGCTGAAAACCCTTCTATAAAATCTAGGAGAATCTGTCTCTCACAGTGAACAGCAGTTTTTTTTTAAGAATCCTGACACTTATGATGAAGCATGGAAATGAGCTGATAAGAAAATGATGAATTGGAAGAAACAGCATAGAAAATTAAAGCAATCAAGTCAAGGCACCTCATTAAGGGTATGACCACTCATCAGGATTTGAGGTGGTTACTAATTCAGGGTGTCTCAGCAGTCCCTCATGATACCATCAGGTTTCATTAATTTTCAGTCCCAATGTGGGAGTATCAGATCTATATAGACACTGCTTCTTAATATGGCTCTTCTTTTCTGTTGTTGGCAGTCTCTGCATTTTGTCAGTTAAGCCAAAGTCAAGTTGACAATAAAACCTTGGCATCTGACTTTAATAGAAAAAATATTGATTATTCTTACTTATACATTGGTCTTGTAGATTTTTAGGCTTTTAATTAATTGAAAATAGTTGGAAAGAGTTTTTTTTTTCTCTTAAGAATAACTGTTAGACTAATAATTTATATATATTATTTATATTTTAAGGAGAGGTAGTGTTTACTCATTCCCCCCACGAGAATGAGATGTGACACAAGGTCGGATTAATGTGAGGACTCGAACGCGTGCACCTGGCCAGGGTCAAAAATTCCCCTCAGCCCCCGCAACTGTTGGTTGCGCTGGCCTCATTGCGAGCACCAATCCCTCCCTCTTGTGCAATGGGAGGGCGTGGCCTCAGGCAGCTGTTCCCCAGGGCTAGGCACCACTTCAGTATAATTTTTCTCAGTTACCCCTCTGTCCAAGGACAGAGATGCAACTGAGAGATGATAAATAATGCGAAATCCCTTCTTATTTATATTTTAAGGAGAGGCAGCAGATAATATAGTCATTAAACAGTGATCTCCAGATGAAGAAAATTATAATTAAATTATTTTATCAATATGTAATTTTATTTTATTTTTTTGCAGCAAACAGTCTTGCCTTGTGCAAAAGACAAACATGCAATTGGACAAGTGCAGACAAGAAATGTCAAGTAAAGAAACCCAGAAGAAAATGCTTATGTGAGTTTGAAATTTTGAGAAAAATTGCTCACTTGTTCAATCTCCAAAGATTATTTGCATATTATGCTGATATGCCAGTTCGTACTTGATTCATTAGATAGGATCATGTTTTATATATCCAAATTTCATTAATTTAATGCCTGCAGCTTTTTTAAAATTAGATCCATATGAAATTCAAAATTGTTCTGTTACATGAAAATGTTTAGTTGTTTCTGAGATTTAACCTATTACTTGATTTTATGTTAAATAATATCCCACATAGCACCAAATAAATTAATATTTAAAAATATGGCTTGTAAACAGAAAACATGGAACTAGATCTGTCTTGGGATAGTCCTTGATAGTGGACCACAAATTAATTATTAAGCATTGTCATTTTCTTATTAGCTAAATAAATTTGTGAATACTTTTATTTTACTCTTGAAATTTCTCTGTATTTGCAGGGAAAACTTCAGAAAAGAAGAAAATGAATTAAAAAGTAAGTTGAATTTTTTTTTCTAAATGAATTACATAAATTGTATGGAAGTCATTTGAGTTGATAATGACTCAGTATTTTTAAAAAATTTTTACAATGTATATATCAAATTTTAGATCATAATCAGTAGGTAGCAAGTCATTATTGTAAAACCAGTGTGCTGCCTCTTTTTTTGATCTCTTCCTTTTATTATTGCTTCATTATCTGATGTGTATACAACAGATTTTATGTTTTAGCAGTAATTCTAAAGAGCTGGACTTATATAAAATCAAAGCATTTTGAATGTAATTTGTTTTCAAAATGTAATGTGTAAGATATTTATATTTCACATATATTCTGCTGTATTTTAAAAAAATTATATTTTCATCTTTGAACATTGTTTTTCTTTTTAACTATATCTTTCTATCATTGTTTTGAAAATAAAATTATTTCCTAAAATCTTACACCTGCCTTGGGAAATGGATTGACTTTACAAGTCAAATGTGTTCTTTAAGTTTCTTGTTGGGTCCATGGTAACTGCTTGGGAATAACAGGTGCTGTAAGCTTGGATGTGCAAGTGGTGTAATGTATAATGGTTCAGAATTGTTAATCAGAGAGCTGAGTTCCAATTTAAGTTGGATTCATTATATTCACTTACATGCAAATACCCTTGGGAAAAGTATGTATCCTCCCAGCTATTGGTTAATTAGTAAGACTTGTATCACTAAACCATTATTATCTAAAAAAATATTCTTACAAACTAAAAATATTTTCTGGTTTTAAATAACCTGCAAAGGGTTGATAATTTGTAGAAAATGAATCAATCAATTGTTGGTTTCATGTGTAAATAAAAGGCAGTGTTAATCTATTTGTTTATTGATTATAATTGCCCAAACTGTAAAATGCTTGACATTTGACATTTTAACATGGAGAATATATACATGTAAAAACTTATTTCTTTCTAGAGGTTTCTTTTAAAGGTTTTTTAATTGGGGTTTCAAATTACATTGTTTACCATGATTTGATTACAATAAGTTTTAATTTTTCTAATGTGAACATGCCATGAACTGAACATGTAAGCAGCAACAAAGTTTTAGAGAAAATGGAAGCAAAAAAGACATACTATTTTTTTTTTTAATCGGTATCACCCCATGCAAGCAGTAAAGCCACTAAAACATGAGGGGTTACAGGGTGTGAAGCAATTCGGAACAGAAACATTAATAATGAGTGGAAAGAGAAGAAAGTTATCAGGGGGACAGTAGATAGTGATTGACATTGTATTTATAATTTTGCAGATTAAAGTTGGCTGGAAAGCATCTAGTTGGAAGGAAGTTCCACAAGCAAGAAGTGCAAGAAAAAAAAACTGCATAGAACTTACAGCTACATGTAGCCAACTCAACTGTCAATTGATGAGATCTCGACATCAGTCTAGTACTGCACTTAAATTCATGAAGTCTAGGTACCATAGCAAAGTGCAATATTTATTTGTAAAAAATTACAAAATGTGTCACAAGGCCAAAATGGGAAATGGAGAGAAGGACAGTTTTCTTCTTTAAACTTTAAATTTAAACTTAGCCACAATCACTGACCCAAACATACCACAATATTCTTAACTCCAAAACAATGCATTCTTACTTAACATTCTTACTACATCCACCATAATACCTCAATGTCTCTATGAAAGTCCTAAGTAGTCCCCATATGTACAATTCATTGTCTGTTGGTGGAGGGGAATAAAACAACACCATAGCAAAGAGCTCATCCAGACAATTACCATGAAAGTAATTATAGAAAAGGCACAGAGAGGTAACCTTATGGCAGTGGGAAAGTGATTGAAGCCGAGCCGCCAGATCAGGACTAAAACATCAGAAAGAAACAGTTGAAATTTCTAGGGTACATAATGAGGAAAGAGGGCTTAAAAAATTTCTTACTCACAGAACAGATTGATGGCAAGAAGGACAGGAAAACTACGCATTCAAATTTCTGAAGTCATAGTCTTAACATATGATTAATAATTGTACATACTTTTAATTCTGGAAAAGATACTTTTGTTTGCCTTTTGGTCTCATTAATGTCCAGATAGGAGATGTAAGTGGCTGAACAGTTAACACCATGAAGAATGGAATCAACAAACTGAGATCAAACTCTAGCTTGGGTAGTTTGCATTCACTTTGTACTAATGCTATTGAGAAAGGCATGAACATACACTTTTTTCTCAAGCTATGGACAAGTAGTTGGGCAGTTCAAGCTCTTTAGCAGTCTAAGTTGGTCATCAGGCTAGCAATCCAACTCTATCTATCTATCTATCTATCTATCTGTCTGTCTGTCTGTCTATCTGTCTATATATATATATATATATATATATATATATATATATACACACACACAACAACAACAACAAAAAAACTTGCTATTAAAACTGAAACTGTATCAGTTGGTGCCATTGGAGCCCTATGCACTACAAAGTTTGAAAAAATAAAAAAATGCTTAGATGCCTATTCAAGGGTTTTTGGGATTATTGATTTCATTGTTGTTACTACAATGTTACAGATGACCAATTCTTTGGCCTTCCTCAAATGTACAATCAATATGGAAAAGAAAAGCTCTTGTCTTTTTTTTTCTTTTTTGTCAGGTAGTGTTAGAATTGGAAAGAAATAGTTGAAATTTTGGGGACGCATAATGAAGAAATTGGTCTTGGAGAATTTGGCACTCACAGGACATAGTGAAATTGAGAAAGGCAGAGAGAAACATTGAATAACCCAACAAGCTTGTATAAACGGATTGCAGAACAGGGAGTCAGAGGGATAGCAATGAGAGAAACATTAGAGCTACAAAGTATAGGAAATTGTGGAGAGCCATTATTGTCCATGTCCAACACATAAAAGAAAAAAAAGTGTCCACCAATAGTGATAAACACAAGAAAGAATGGTAGCACTGCTCAAATTAACCTATCATTAAAGTTTGCCTCGTACTGTGTATGACATAGCAATATCATATTTTATTCATGGATTTGCTCTTAGTTCTTTCCTTGCTAGGAAAAGAAATCTACACTGGCCTGATTTATACAATTGCCTCAACAACTCTTGGAATGATAATGACTTACCTAAAAATATTTTTATTGTTGATTTCTTCTTTCAGATCTGGAGGAAAAATTGCAGAATGTCTGTGGTACTGATGATTTTGATGAGAGTTTGATCAATGTACAGACAAAACTTAATCAAACTCAAGAGTAAGGAACTTTTTGCTGAGTTACTAAAACTTTTTTTTTTATCTTATTAGCTGTGTAGGGCATATCTTTGAGGACTCACTACTACAATTAAAAATACAAACAGTTATATGTGAAAAGTCAAAATATTCTTCAGATTGGTGTTTCCTTTATCATTTGACTTTTGATAATGTTTATTAATATTTGTTTTTTGCCCAGTTCCATTTTGGTTTTAAATTACTGCTGACTGATAGCCATATTATGTTGAAACACCAGTTCCCATATGGTCACTGAAGTTAAGCAATGTTGAGTCTGGTCATTATCTAGATGAGTGACCACTTTGGAATACCAGGTGTTGTAAGCTTGGATGTGTGAGTAGTCTAATGGATAATGGCTTGGAATTATTAATTGGAGAGCCGAGTTCCAATTCAAGTTGGGTTCATTATATTCACTTATACACAAATAACCTTTTGAAAGTTATGGATCCACCTCTTCCCCCACCCCCCAGCTTTGGGTTAGTTAGTAAGACTTGTATCACTAAATCATTATTATCTCAAAGAAAAATTCTTACAATCTAAAAATATTGTCTGGCTTTAAATAACCTGCAAAGGGTTGATAAACCATAAAAAAATAAATCAAATTACTGCTGTTGTTGAGAGAAGACATTTTTTTTTCATATAAGAATCTCATATGCATTGGTTTAGAAAAGAACTCTTTGCACAAAGATTAGTTTCAGATATTATTTACTAATAATATATTTTTTGATGTAAATTTGTAAGTTAATTTAATTTATAGTTCATTTTTAAATATTATCGGTTCAAAATTTGTAAATTTTGGTTATAGAAAACTGACTTTACTTCAGAACCTAATTTAAGTTACTACTAACGCAAGCTGCAAACTCCAAAGAATATCCCAGTGTCATTTATCACAGTAAGTGGGAAGGATTAAAACCGCTGTATACAACAAATAATATATAAACCAAATTGTTGTTACATTTTTAACCCAAGAATTCTTTATTCCAAAGGATTCTTTTTTTGTCTGGCTCCCAGCTGTCGAACCACGTTCACTTCAGTTTGCTTCATCAGTGATCTTCTCACCCTCTGAAATCAAAAAACACAACTTGGTAGAGGAGTAAATCAGTGTGAGCAGACAAACATCAATTAAGTTGAGTGGAACTGTGCCCACCATCAAAATACCAGTGATAAACAAGCCATGTGTTAACAAGTGACGAATCAGCTAGATGGTAACCACGTTGATCTGAAGGAACTTGTAGACCAATGCAGTGTATAGGGTTATATTACTGGTGACCATTGACGAGGATCAACTCGTGGAGTGACATTAGTTACCATTGACCAGGATCTACCAGTGGGGTCACGCTATGAATATGCACAAATTCCACAAAATTCTTTTCTGTCAATTTTGAATTTTCTTTGCCAGCTATTTATGCTAAGCAAGAGGAAAAAAAATTTTTTTTTTTTTTGCGTGTGTGTGAATTTGACTCCTCGTCGCCACTCTTATGTCTTCATTCCATTGAATAAAGATAACACAAACATGAAATATAATGTTGCTTGGAGTTGACATAGTCTTACTGAATACTGTAGTAAGGATATAAGGCTTGCTTCTGGCTAGCTCTCTGCTGATGATTTTCAGCGTCAGTATATTATTTGGATGAGTATTCTGGAGAGGTGTGTTCATCTCCACAACACAATGTTAATTGCTGTCTTCCTGAATCCAGTTCTTTTATTGTCTTTTCTCCTCACTAAAATCTTCTCATTCTCATTCACTCTCAGTAACTCCTTTCATCTTACTGGCATTATCGCTTTGTTTGGAGTGAAATGGTTAAAAAGAAATGCACTCTTCATTAAAAATAAAAAATATACAGTGCAGCATTATCACTCTATGTAACATCACTTGCTGTACAGAAATTTTATCCTGCTACTGAAGGTGATTCTGATACCTGAACAATAGTGTGTTTGAATTTTATAGTTGTGTTGTCATATCCTTCTACGGCAACAGAAAACAACTTTGAGAGTGAAATTAACAATAAGTATACTACAATTGAGAAGCCTTGAAAAAGAATGCCATGGAAAGGAAAGTAATATTAATAATGCAGTGTGCTAAAGGTTAACTCTTGAACACATGACAAATATTACCACCCATCATTCTTCCTATTTTAATACATTAGTTTGGCACCAATGTGAATTAATGCAAATTCTACTTTTGAAAATATAGAACAATTCAAGCTCCTCCAAATCTGATTACTTCTAGAGATTTTCTTTATGGAATTATGTACAAAGTTCTATTTATATTCATTAAATTTTTCTTGAGTTGCTTTGACTTTACATATTTATACAAAAAGAGAGAAAAGATTTTAGAAATCTGATAAACGTGCAAATCCAGAAGGGATTTTCACTTTTTTTCTTTTACTTTTGTCTCATGAAGTAAAAGAAATTCATCCAAAATATTTTCAAAGATGCATTTTTAAGATATGAATATTTTATAATATTTTTCAATGTGAAATTGCTTGAAAATTTCTTATTTTTTTCTTTTATGCATAAATATTGAATTTGGCATTCATCTTGAAATCTAAAATGAATTCACTTGTAGCCTTAGTTGCAGTTTTGTTGTTCATCCTTCTCTCTCCCTTTTTTTTTTTAACTATTTGCAGACAGCGTGGATCTTTAATGGGTGCTGAACATTTTTACAAGAAGTATGTGCAAGACATGAAGAAAGAGAATCCTTGCTGCCCTCTTTGCCATCGTGAATTTGAGCAGGAACAAGAAGTGCGAGAATTGATCCTCGAAGTATGTATGGGATTTAAATGGTTGTGTGTTTGTGTTTATTATATCTTGGGTGTGTAAACAAAGAAAATAGAAGCATACAAAAACTTGAAATGTCATTCTTTTTATGGTGATAAAATTCTTCATGTCTCTTGGGCATGTCCATTTCCTTTTTGATCCAGGAGTTAGGGTAAGTAAGTCTAAGCATCATTATTAATGGTTGATCTCTAGTCAGCTTTGTGCAGAGTTGGAACAACCAAAGGAAGGTTTGTACTTCTTGTTGGAAGGTTTAAACATGGTTATGGTTTCTCTGTTTTCTTTTTCTTGGTTTGGTAAGTAAGTATAAGCATTGTTACAGTGGTTGTGTTCAAGTCAGTCTTGCACTGTGTTGGAACAACCAAAGTGAAAGCTTGACTTACTTCATAGGTAGAGGTTTTGGAAGACACAGGTGAGTGCCATGTGTTGGAAAATAAACTGGCGGAAACTAATGCTCCCAGTGAAAATGTAATTACTATCTGGTATTATATCTTGGAGCAAATGGGGGGGAAAAGTGATTGAGAAAAGGTTTGCCTTTGTATGTATTTCATTTTCCCTTTTTTTTTTTTATTCATTATTATTATTTCATTTATCAATTTTTATTTCATTTTCTCACATATGTGCCTTACAAAGCTTGTTGCTTTTCTTTGTTGTACTTTATTTTTCTGTTTGCAAAGAATTATATTTAACAAGTACTATACTTGTGACTAAAAAGAGTAAAATTTTGTATTAGAAAAATACAGATATGTGGTAATTTTTAAACTCTTATGTTAAAAGTTTGCTTTATGTGTCTTATTACTTATCTCTTTTCATTTTCCAAAAATATTAGAATTTCAATAATTTGTTATTTACCTATTGTTTACAGTTGGAGAACAAATTACGAATGGTTCCTTCTAAGCTGCAGAAGGCAGAAAGAGATCTTGATGACCATCAAAAGAAATATGACGCTATTCAACAGCTAAAACCAGTTAAAGAATCTGTGAGTATACATTATAATTTATTTTATTTACCATAATATGAGACAAATTGGTTGGGAAATAACTATTTCCAAGCTTAAAAAGTATATTTTACTTTTTCATTTGATATTATTAAAAGAGAAAATGGGTGAGTTGCCAAATGTTAATTGCATACTTGTTTATTACCTTATGAGTAAAGACTGCATTAGTTTGTCTTTTTGCTAATTTAGACATATTAGAAACAAAGAAAAGAGTATTGAACTGTTACATAGTATCATCCTCCTATATGGCAGTGAATGCAGAATAATCTCACAGATGAAGAAGAGACTCAAAGCAGCAGAAATATTCAACAGAATAATGCTGAGAATACCATGGACTGAACATGTGAGCAATGAAAAAGTTTTAGAGAATATGGAAGTGAAAGGGTCACTTATACATACTATTAGAAAGAGATAGCTGAAATTTCTAGGGTACACAATGAGGAAAGAGGGCTTGGAAAATTTGATACTCACAGGATGCATAACCTACCTACCAAGCTTGAATAACTGGATAACAGAACTGGGTTTGGGAGATATAACAAAAACACAAAATTTATTAAGAGCTACAAAGGGCAGGAAGTTGTGGAGAGCCATGATTGACAACATCTTGAAGGGCCACAGCACAGAAGAAGAATGTCTAACTGTATATATTATAATTATAGTTAGATTTTAATGTATAACTATATAATAAATGTATAATTATAATAATGTAAAATTCATTTAACAATCAAATTTTTATTGACTTTCTAGAGGTAAAATTTTAATCTTGCTGATTTACATAAAAGTAATTTATATGCAAAATTATATTTTTAATGATTTATTATTACATGAAGTGTTAATGAAATTAATGTCATGTTTCAAGATTTATAATAAGAAGAAAAGTTTAAAGACAGTTTTGTTATTAAATTAAAAAATGAAAAAAAATTTTCAATGGTGTCTTTGCTGTGATTAAAAGCTGATATGTGATATTGTGAAAATGCCAAATCCATAATCTTTAAGTAATTAAATTTGACATTCTTTACAAATGTTCTTGCATTATAATCATCACTATTTTTACTGATTCCATTTTTCTATTTTAGATGAATAAAATATCCTCTTGTGGCCTCCCACAACTAAAAAAGGAATTGGATAATGTAAAGAACACAATTAGCAAAGTGTCAAAAGAAATTGAAACAGTATGTAACTCTTCTATTTTTCTATCTTTTTTAAAAATTTATTATTTACAATCAATACTAAATGCTATGTATATTTATATATTTTATATGCATAATGAACTTGCTTTAATCATTATTTGGTAGAACATTCTTGCATGTTTTAGGACAGTGGTTCCCAGATTTTTTTTATTGAGCCACATTTTTGGAATGAAAATTTGCTTGCACTTCAATAAATTTTATGTGGCAAAAAGTACATTTTAAAAATAAAAAATGGAGATAGGATTAAAGGAAGATAACCACAGATTCAAAATCAGATCATTATTATTGATAACTCTCTCTTCTAATTTGCTGACTCTAAAAAATGTAAATGGTTTCACAACGATGACACTATCAAGAAAGCATACTTTACACACGTCAGATTCAAGTTCTGTTGCACAACATTTAAAAGAACATTCCTGTCCGCATTCACATTTTAGAGAAATATTAATTGACAATACAAGTATACTCCACTATGAAAATAAAAACCAAAATCTTCAAATTCTCGAAGTGATCTATAAAAAAAAAGGTAACCAATGCTAAATAAAATTAATTATGAGTATAGCAACAATGTTTTAAAATGTCTATAAAAGCAAATGTTTTGGAGTGCTCAAATTGTAAAAAAAGAATTTAAAAAAATTTTTTTTTCAAAAAAATTGCAGGTTGAGTATTTTTAAATCATTAATAATAATAAAAATTAAAAGTTACCTCCCTTACATATCCTTAACATAAATTAACTATAATGTGCATTTATAAAAAAATTCAAAACTATCAGTTACTCTAATTTTCGTCTTAGCAATTTACCCCTGAAGATAATCTTGGATGAGATTGAAAGTACTTTGGAAAATAAAAGAAATAACCAAAATTATGCTGTCTTTCTTACTCAGTTTTCTAAAAACACTAAGAAATTGATCCATGAATTTGAGAGGATTAAAATAAAATAAATAGACATGTCTAGATTATTCAACCAAACATGGTTGAATGAAGATATGCTGTCTAAATAAATATATATATAAAAATATATATATATGTAAGGATGAGTTTAGACTCCGGCATCACGAAACAATGCTGTGGTGCCCATATTTAATGCTGAGGTGTCCTTAACAAATAAGCCATGTTCATAGCAATTTTTGTCTTCAAAAAAAATTCATTCTTTTTTATTAAATTAAGAATGAAAAATGTTTTGTTTTTATTAATAAGGTGTTAGGGGGGATTTTACAAGAAAAAATTGACTAGAGCCCTATGCAGATATATTTTCAAAGAAATGAGGTAGATGAAAGAAATTTTGACAAATGTTACAAGTTTATTACAATCTTGTAACATTTATGTCAACCGGAATTAAAATGAACATCATATGTATACACACACATTACATAGTAATAATACATTTCATTTTAAAACAGCAATACTTAAATAGACTTGTCCCCTCAAAAGAAAACTACATGTATGTCAAAAAGTCCGGGATCAGTTTGACGTAGTATTTATATTGTAAACAGGGCCCCCATATAAAATAATAGAAATTTAAAGTTTTTTTTGATTCTGACAAATTGCCTGAGTAGATTTCTGAGTTCTTCTGAATGCTAGTCAACAAAAATTAGTCTTGAAAATATTTTTATCTATAAGAAATTATTAATATTCACGTCAGAAAGTAACAGATCGTTTTGACATTTACTGTACATATTTTTTGTTTCAATAGTTATTTTATTTTTATGCTGAAAAAGCTTTATATTTTTATACGGTAATACAACAATTTAGTTCTTTCCACAACATATTCTAAGCTAATAATGTTATAATGTTGTATTTCTTTTTTGAAAATGTTCCACTGCTAATAATTCTAGTCATCATAATCTGTTATTTGTCAGTAAAAATATTTGATTTTAAAGCTTTTTGTTTATTTTTTAAAGATTTTACATTAATATTAATTTTTTTCAAATAAAAAACATAAATTTTGCAAATTCTAAAAAAAATTGCTGTGGTGCTCTTAGTCATTGACGCAGTGCCCTCATTTTTAAAGGGTCCAACAAAGCAATTTTTGCCTGTCCCTGTCTTAGGCTAAACTCATTCCCCATGTATATATATATATATATATATATATATATATAATTATTTTACAGTTACAAAAGTGAATGTCATGAATGTAAAAGAGCAGTTATGATGCAAAAATAATTTCTTCTTCAGATACATTATTTTATAAAAAATTAAACAACATAAAATAAACATTTTTCAATAATAATTTCCCTGACCATATCATTGATTAGCAAATAAAATTAACCATAAATAAATTTATAAAATATCAGCATAAACCTGTCATCCTGATATGAACAAAAAAACATCATTAACTTATTCTGTTGCAACCAAATTTACCTTAACTATAAACAAGATGAAAGAAGCCATTGAAGATACGATTCATTAGTACATGAAATCTAAGAACAAAAAAATAAGCCACTTTGAAAAGGATCATTGTGATTAAAAGATAAAAATTGTTTTTATTACTGAATAATTAACTTATATTTTTATTGTATTTTCAGAAACAAGAACTACTCCAAGATCAACAATCTGATGAAACATTGGCCAAAGCAATGCAACCTGATGTTCTAATGATAGATCGATACTTGGCAGAAGTCAAAGAACTGGATAAGAAAATTGCATCTCAAATGTCTTTGCTTTCTGGTCAATTAAGAGGTAAGGTTATTATTATTAACTAGAAATACCTGTGAAAATTTCATGGTTTTCTTATTTAATTTTTCTGATGAACCTTAATTCTTAAGTTAGGGAATAAGCTCTTGGTGGTTTCAAAATTTCTGAAATCATCTCTGTATAGTTCAGACATGAATAATACTACTGCTAAATGCCAAGCTGATGTTTCATAAAAAATACATTTCATATTGGACAATTACCTAATACATCATTTTTTTAATTCTTATATATGACATGACTTCACCAAAAGTATTGCAAAATAAACTATCACTGACCAATTTGTAATATAATTTAATTGGTGAATCACTACAACACAACAGTCATAGGGGGCACCACTTGTACTGCAGATATATCAGCAGCAGTGTGTCTAAGGCAAGATAGTCTGATGGAACCCATCCTTCTTTAGACTGGTTTTTGAATTCAGAGATTTCCTTCTAGGAAATTGCTACAATGTTCACAATACACTATTCTTCAAGCATATTTGTAAGAAACAACAAAGATAGTTGTGTTTGCTGTATATACATTGTTTAATAACATCCTTTTTTTTCTTTTTGCCTAAGTTTGGTGATTTTAGTTACTTCTGTTCTTAGGTATTTTTGTTCCTCTTGGAATATGACTTCCTGCAGATCAACTCAAAAGTAGAAAGATGTAAATATTTCCTCTTCCAGTCTCACATTGATAATATAAATACTGAACTCAGGATTACATTTGAGGCATTAGATCTTGTTGGCATCATTTCTGTTTAAGTAAAAATCAGTTGCTTCTTCTTCTAAAGACTTTCATTAGTTTAATTTTTGTCACTTGTTGTTACTTGGCAGTTGCTTCTTCTAAAAACTTTTGTTTAATTTTTGTCACTTGTTGTCAGTTGTTTCTTCTACTAAAGACTTTCATCAGTTTAATTTTTGTCACTTGTCATTGTCATGAGATTATAATTATTTTTTATAAATTTGATTATAACCATTTTGTATTTGATCACACAAGAATAAGCTTTACTTCTATAACCTGACCCTTGGCTGTAACTGCCAGACATAACCCATACTGGTACTGGTTACCAAATACAACACAACTATCTTCTGAATATCATACCAGGAGTCGTGGCTACACTTTGTTAAAGGAACTTCTATTCAGTAGAAAACAATTATGCTGATTCATTTTCTTCACCAGAATTTTGTTTAATCTAGTGAATTTCATTTGTTGTGTAACTGCTAGATATTAATGTTCAGCACAGTCCTTTATCCATTGCTAATAAGTTGTGGCTTTTGCTGATTCAGATGATACTTTGATTGTACTGTCTCTTCAACATTGGGTGATCTTGCTGAAAAGGTGTAAATTTGCCAACTAGAAACCACACTGTTGGAAAATTATCAACAATTTATTTAAAGGTGAAATGCAAAAATTATAGAACTGCTATGGGGTTATTTTGACCCAAACACTTCTTTTTCTATCCTTGAGGCACTGAGAGATGTCTTTTAAAAAATGTATTTTCTCTAATACATGATAGGCATGGATGGGGTTGCTGACTTTAGATATTACTAAACTACCCATGACCCATTGGGTCACAAATAGTTCAGGTTATAAAATATTGAAGTTGATTTCAACATTAAAATATTGTCTGTTTGAAGAAAGTTAAAATAAAAAATAATTACTGTATAAACAACTCATATTTTTAAATCTTATTCACTTAAAATCTTTTTTAAATCACATTAACATAAAAATATATTTTTAATATGCCAAAAAAATATTTTAAAATCATATTCACTTGAAAATATTTTTTAAATATGGCAAAAAATATTTTTTAAATATTTAAAATATTGTTTGTTTAAAGAAAGCTGAAATATAAATAAGCACACATGAAATCTCAGAGGTGGAAAGAGAGAAGTGAAAAGAGAGAGGGAGAGGTGGGAAGAGAGAGAGAAGTGAAAAGAGAGGGAGAGGTGGGAAGAGAGAGAGAGAGGTGGAAAGAGAGAGACGTGAAAAGCGGACATAGATGGTTACATTTATGTCCACAATCCGGATGTTAAATTAGACCACCATCTGAGATGAACACACACCATTTCCTTCTCTCCCCACTTTGTACATGATAATAAATTTACATCTTTCTTTCAACCACTCTCTATATATGACTTCTGGCAAACACACAAACATACAAAGTTCACAGTTTTATAATAATAAAGATAATTATTTTTGTAAACTTTGTTATAACCAACCTGTATTAGATTACACAAGAACAAGCTCTATTTCATTGACAAGTGGAAATGAAATGTATGTTGTTTGTATAGCATTAAGAGTTATACATTGATACTTAATGTCTGTTCAATAGGTTCCGGCAATAAATCAATTCAAGAAGTGACCAGTGAGAAAGAGGATATCCAGTTACAGCTGTAAGTATGGAAAGATTTTTTAACCTAATCCTTTGTCAGATTCTCACTTTTTAATTACAGCTTATTACAGTGGATGATAATTATCCTAGTGATTAGTTATTAAAAATTAATCATTATTATTGAATTACAATATATAAATTTTTATATATCAAGAACAATTTTTTAGAAAAACCATGACAAAGTGGAAAAAAATTTTGTATGACCCATTTTGTCTTTTAGAACTTCATCTGACTAAAGTGATGTTCACATTGATGTGACTACTTAGCATCTTCTTTCCTTCATGTGCATGTGTAGTTGCATCAATGTAGACCTCACTTTAGTCTGAAGAAGTCCTAAAGGACGTTTCATACAAAAACTTTTTCCATTTTCCGTATAATTATGAAAATTATTTTTATTAGTTCATTTATTTCATATCAGTTTTGATCAAGTGAATTTTGGACACAATACATTTTTGTTTAGAAATACTTCAGCATCTGTGTATTATATATATAAAATAATTTTTTTTACTTATTATTTTTACTTATTACTTCTCTGAATAGAGATAAGTAAAAAAAATTTATTTTCTATCATTAGTCCTTTTCCTTTAGTATTGACCATTGTAATTACAATGATTGCTTGCCTAAAAAACATCTTCCAGAAATGCTCTTGTCAAGAGTTTTTTGCCAAAATATATTCTTTGGATGTATGTATGTATGTATGTATATATATATATATATATATATATATATATATATATATATATACACACTGCTAGTCAAAATCTTAAGGCCAATGAAAATAAAGAAAAAATATACTTCTTGTGTTGTTAGACTCAAGCTAGAGTAGAGCTTCAAAAAATGAAAAGAAAAAGAAAAATTACATTTTTTTTAGCATTTAATAAATTTGAATACAGGGAAATTAGGTTAAATACTAGCTGGTCAAAAGTTTAAGATCCTTTTTAAACAAAGGTTTAATTAGTGAACACGTAACAAAATTTAGTAATTTGTGTTCAAGCATTAGTGCTTTTAACATCTCCCACAAGTATCTCTTGCATTACATTAGATAAAAACATGGCAGAGGCTAAAAAGTTGACAGTTTGAACATGGCAGAATTGTTGAGTTGCAAAAGCAAGGTCCCTCTCAACATGCCATTACTGGTAGTAAAACTGCTGTTGCAAATTTCTTAAAAAACCCTGAGGCATATGGAACAAGAATTTCAAGTGGTCAGCCCAAGAAAATTCTGTTGGTGTAAAGCAGGAAGATTCAACACCAACCAATCAATGAACCAAATTAAGGCCTTTGTGGATGCGGAATGCAGCTCAAGAACAATAAGACAGCATCTCCAAGAGAAAGTTTTTAAAAACCATAAATGTCTTCAAAGTCCACACCAAAAACGATCAGTTAAACTTTGCTGAGAAATGCCAAACATGGTACATACAAAAATGGAAGAAAGTTTTGTTCATAGAACCTACATGGATAAAATAATAAATGTGAAAGGGCAGAAATTGAGAGGATCTTACTTGTAGGTTACCCAGATTGATATACACTTGAGGAAGGCTGGAGAGCACAACAACCAAAATGTTGTGATAACAGCAAAGATGAGAATAATGGTCTGAATATAAATAGTGTAAATAATAATAACTCCTGATCCCAGAAATTCAGACAAAAAAAACCCTCTGATGCTCTTCCCAGGTATGGGTTAATTAGTAGGAGTCAATAAATCATTATTATTTTAAAAAGAAATCTTAAAATTCTAAAAATATTTTCTGGCTTTAAATAACTTCTAACAGGTTAATAAGTTATAAAAAAACAAATCAGTCAAATATTTGACCTATCTGAAAATTACTAATGTCCTAATGATTATGTGCATGTATTAGCTATTGATTGTTCACTCCCTACTCATTGCTTAACTCCAGTTATTTATTTGCTTTTAGTTCTTGAGCAGTTCTAAAGAGTTGGTTGATAATATTTTATTTCATAACTGAAAAAGAATAATGTTTATCTCTGTACAAACCTTAACTAGGAGTACCTGTAATCGGCAGTTAGATCACAAACGTCAAAAACTTGGTGATTATTCAGAAAAAGTGAACAAACTTCATGGTCAAGTGAACAGCCTGAATTCTAAAAAGCTACAGATTGAGACAGATCTCCAACAGCAAGTAAAATTGGAAGAGAACAAAACAACATTGCGAAGTGAGAATGTTGAACACACAGCTTTTATCCAGGTGAAAACAGTTTTATTATGTTTTTTCTTCCTTCTTTTTTTAAAATTTACCATAAATTGTGGTGTACAAGTCAAGTTTTCAAGCCTAAAAAATCTTTCCAAAACTAGTGGTTGATTTATATGACAGGTATAAAATGCAAAGCTTTACCACCGAGTTGTAAACAAGTAGGACATCACTCCTAATAATTACTGTACATCACTTACCGTACCTCCAATAGGATTCCACAAATATATCTCATTAAAACTTGTGTTTGGTGAACATATTTGGCATATTAAGACAGTTCTGCATGAGGTAGGTGGCATCACTGTATTTTACAATAATATACAATATGTAGCAGTACTATTAAAAACATTACTTGGTATGGTGTGTAATCTGCAGTATTAATATTTTATAAGAGTCAATGTTGACTTTAATGTGTTTATCAGTAGATTTGCCGAATTTTAAATGTTCAGTAACTTATATAGAAAAATATTGATTAGTGTCTCAATATCCAGGTAAGTAGTGTGGCCTTATATAGTTTTAGCATAGGTTATTGTTATAATGGACTAGTATGACTATACCAGATTTGCTGATGGCTGCCATTGATAGACCATTGTGGAGGAGATTCAGTATGTCTTCTGCATTTGGATCCCTCCCTCTACGATTACAAAAGTCAAGGGGATGTGATGATTATTGTTATAACGGGCATTGGTTGTCTGGTTTCAACACACGTATTGATCGATTGAGGTCGTAGTGGTAGGTTGATTTGTGGTAGTGTGCATTGGTTGTCAAGGTGATCGCAGTGATCATGAGGGATTAGGTGTAGCTGGTAGGCCTATAGTAGAATGTTCAGTTTAATTTGAGTCAAATGTTGTATCAGCGAAATAGTGTCATGATGGTAACGGCAAGAGTATGTCTGTAGCGATTCAGGTTACTATGATGATGGAGGTGGTGACAAGGGATTAGGTGTAGCCAGTAGGCCTGTTGTAGAGTGTTTCATGTGTTGAGTATCAATGAAACGGGGGTTGTGTTGGTGCTTATGAGGATATGCCTGTAGTGATTTGGGTTTCTGTTATGATGTTGATTTGGGGTTCTGTTATGATGTTGATTTGGGGTTAGTAGAGACAAACACCAAATAACACATAACAATAAAAAGGGTTTTAATAGGTTGGTAAAAAGGTACAGAAATCGCCTGAGTAGTCAATAACTAGCTCAGCTAAGAACTTCTCTGTCTATCTGTCTCTCCCATGTCAACTGACATGCCACTATTTAAAGTCTTTGTTCACAGATGCAGACAAGTTCATCTTCAAGAGGGGTGGTAGGTTTCTGACACAACAGTTTCCTAAGTGACAGCAATGGCGACAAGGGATTAGGTGCAACTGGTAGGCCTGTGGTGGAATGTTTCACTGTGAGGGTATGCAAATAGAAAGTCGTGTTGTCAAAGTGATGGCAGTGGTGACAATAAAGGATTGTAGTGGGTGGTATGATGTTGAGGTGTTATAAATCGCAGTGGTTGGCATCAAGAGCCTAGCAGTGTTGAAGCTGGATTGTTGGCCACATTCCATATGTGAAGAGTCAGGTGAGATTAGTGAAGCTGGAAGTGTTATAAATTGCAATGGTTGGTGTTAGAAGCCTACCTGTGTTGAAACTGGTTTGTCAGCCACATTCTGCATGTGAAGAATTCGGTGAGATTAGTGAAGCTTGGGAGGGGTAATGGTTGTATTGAGAGAAACAGTCATGGTGGCTGGTGACCACCACACAGAGCACAGATCTGTTGACTGTTATGAGAGGTCTGCTTTTAATTGCAATTGGCTACTGTATTGCTTTCATTGTAGTGAGCTTGTTCTTGATTTCGGAGCCTATGCACAGAAAACAACTTTTTTATTTTGTTTTTTACCTTCTTACCATTCACATCCAGCTGACATACATAATGAATCAGAAAGAGATCTAATTGCAGCAGAGTATAACATTATCATATACTGTAGCCTAAATTCAATACTGGTAGGCCTAAGTTTTGGGCCACTAGTAGCCTACTGTATGTTTGTGGGTTGACCTATATGGGTGGTATAGACCTAATTTCAGAATTTTGGGCTAAAAAAATCTTGAGGTCTACTTGTATGCTGCAAATATATGGTAGTCATATTTTTTATGAACTCAGAAATAATTGTAATACTAATGCATTGATACTATGATAAATTTTAAGATTAGTCTTTAGCTTTTTATCTATTTACTACTTTCAATAGGTAAGAAATTTTAAACTCTGAGATTTAGTAAAATTTATATAAGTAAGCAATCATTTTGCTTAAAATATGAAAAGCCTATGTATACTGCAACTATTTAGACATTTAAAATATTGTTTTCCATGATTTAGTTTTTCTTTCTCTTTTAATAGGAAGCAAAGGAAAAACAAAAACCTTTGGAGGTAAGTTTGAATTATGTTTTGAATTCTTTGGTATTTAAGAAAAAGCCTCGGGTAGACTTTGGTGAATAGAACACTCCTACCTTCCATTCTTTGGAAAGTTATTACATTTGTCAGCCTGAACATGTAAGTAAATAACTGTTATTGAAAACCTTTATACCTTTTTAAAGATAATAATTTTATTTAAAAATTTTGAGGGGATAATTATTGGAATCTGACTAAATTGTTTTTGGAAATCAGAATTGTGCCTCCATATGTTTTAAATTGTTTTCAGTAAACACTTTATAATAAATAAATTGAATTTATCTTGTCCCTATACATATATAATTGAAATAAAGTATGATTAATAAACTAATCCTTATTCCAATAAAACTAAGCTTCAGGTGAGGTAGTGTAAAATAGTACTTTCATTCTCTTTAGCTCCAGAGAAAGGTGTTGCACATTGCTTTCATTCAATGTCATTGTTTTCTTGTGCTGTGGTTTTTGGATGTGTTAAATCAATCATCTGCTAATATGAGCTAAAGAAGATAGTTTAACTAAAAGGAATTGCCACTACTTCTCATTTAGATTTAAGAATGTTTATAGCTGCTTTTGTATAATAATAGTATGTGGAGAGTAGAAGTTTATACCTTATATTTACTTCCTTATCTTTCACTTCCAGTAACTCCTTGCATCTTAGTGGCATTATCACCTTGCTTGGAGTGAATTGATTAAAAAAAATTTGGTTTTGTGTCTAAGTTACTTCAATTCCACAAGCTTCTTGCAAGAGATGATCTTATAATTCCTAAACAAGTTTGGTTTGATATTGGAAGGGCATGATGGAGATCCTCCCCAGTCCAGCCTCTTTAAACAGGTATTGATTATATTTTTAAAGAAGCTCAATTTGCACTAATATTTGAGGTATCATATCACTTCGTGGATCGACAAAAAAAAAAAAAAAAACAGGTGATCTGATCTTAGTCACCTTGTGGTCCTGACCTTGATTATATCTGACACCAGTAGGCATTAATCACTGACCCACAAACACACGACTGGTTATCATCAATTTTCCCCAAGAACCTGACTCATTGATTTCACTGAATGAATTATTTCTTTTAGTTAATCAATTAATAAAAAATAAACTATTAATGAGGCTAAAAGAGATCATCAGTGGTCAAGAATTAAGGCAAGTGCTACTGATAGAATAAAGCAATTATTTGTTTAATAATTTCATTAAAGTAAAATTCAGTTATATGAAATATGTTGTTATAGAAAAATTTATATCTATAAAGTTTAAACTATAAAATCTGAAAGAAAAATTCAAATTTATTATCTGACTTAGTCTTTTATGAATTAACTTTTTGAGCATTCCAACAATAACATTACATTAGATTTTTGCTACCATTGATGGTGCTGCATTGATTACAGAAAAGTGTTGTTAGGGGAGGGGGTCATCGTTTTAGTTGAGAAGGTGTTGTGTTGAGGAACAAAAACTAAATGTGTTGAATTGGTTGAGAAAGTAGACAAACAAGAGAGTGAAACAAAACAAGATAGAAATTTTTATTCTATCAAGAACATTTTCATGTATAGGAAGTTTTGGGAATAATTCCTGAAAGAAAATGCCAGCTTAAGAAATGTTCTTAAAAGTCTCTGCAAAGAATGCAAAAAAAAAGTTGAACTTACTCTGCTGGTGAATTAGCAAGTGAGTGATGTGTATGGTCTAAGCCATGTGTGTCTATTGTATGAAACGCTAATTTTAGCATCCTATCCTGATCTTGGCCTAAAGTAAAAGAGAGCTAGCCTCTTGGAATTTACAACATGCATACTTCCAGTGTTTTTTTTTCTTTTTGTGCATACCCAAAAGCTGAAAAGGCTAGCTGTTGCTAACAGGGTTATCAATGTATGTGTATCTAACGAAAGGGTTTAACATCTGTTACAGAAGTATGATTTTTTTAATTTTGAAAGGGCAAGCAGGTTTAGATCAGATTAACAAGATGTTTTGATTGACAAGAACTGTTTTATAACAAAATGTGTGTGAGTTTCATCGTTCAAGCACATTGTTATATTTTAAGACTTCCTCATTAACCACAGCTGATAATTATCACTAACCTTTGAAATTGTGGTGTGTGTGTATATATATATATATATATATATATATAGATATATATATATTAGAATATTATTTTGGGGGTTGGGAAATCTTCAAAAATTTGTGTCTTGCGGTTTCTTTATTTTATGCAATTTCAGATAGAGTTGGGGGAAAAACCTGTACTAATTTAGATATTTTGTAAAAGTAAAAATGGCTTAAAGCAAAACTGGGTATACTTGTATGCTTTTTTTTATTTTAGGAAAAAATTGAACACTTACGAGATGAGAAAGATTGTGTTACTGCTGACAAGGAAGAAACTTTTGACAAGATGAGAACAGAGGTAATTTTTTTTTCCTTATTAGTTGCTACTAATATATGCAAACTTAAAAAATGATTACAGAAGAAGGTCTTATGTACATTCTTCTTAGTGCTTGGTTGTGATTAAATAAATACATATAGACTTCAGAAAGTCATGGTGAAACCATGACTTTCTGAAGTCTTTGATTTGTTAATTAATTATTACTTGCTCTATTTACTACATTAAGCTCTTGGGATTTATATCCTCCCTGAAATTATCTATACGGATTACCAATTAACTTTATTTTATATTTGCAGAGGTATAAAATTTTATTACCAGTATGCAGGAGTATTTCTACCACACCCTGTGTGTGTGTGTGTGTGTGTGTGTGTGTGTGTGTGTATATATATATATATATATATATATTATAATAAAACAAGAAAAACCTTAAAAATCCATCTTGGTTATGATTTATCTCTTTCTATCTTTCTCTCTTCTCTTATATTTTTAAAAAGTTTTATATTTGAAATTTTTTATTTTTCTTTCTTTTTTATTATTAAAATTTTTCCCTTTCCTTTTTTCCCTTTTTTTTCCCCTTTATCCTTCTTATCTATTATATATTCCTGATATATCTGTCTGGATGGATTGATTCCATTTCTAAAAACCTTTCAGTCTGAAGAGATGAATATTAAAATATTCATGAAATAAATTATAACCAAGATGACTTTTTATGGTTTTTCTTGATTTATTATTATATTACTGTGTGTGTGTGTGTGTGTATATATATATATATATATATATATATATAGCTGGCCACTCGTATTCGAGGATACCCATATACTAGGGCAGCTAGTCAATCCCTGTTGTGGACGTTTGCTCAGGCGTATTTGCAGTCAACATCCACAGAGCCCAAATGTGGTTTATACTGCAACTATGCTGTGCAGACCTTAGCTACTATTTCTTGAAAAAAAGCATGTTATCTAGCGTGAGCAACAATTTGGACAAGGTCAGCACGCTCAAGCCCTCTGCCATGATGACTTGTGACTTCATGCTAGCACAGCTATTGACGGCACCCAAGTGTTCCATCTACTCAATTTCATTCACAGGGCTTGGGTCAACCTGTGGTATGGTTTTCAGGCACTTTCCAAAGGTGCCGCACACTGGGACCAACCCCTCCAAGCCAATAACATCAGGAAATCTCCTTCCTGACAAATTAACCATGGTGAGATTCAAACCTGGGTCTCATGGTCAGAATACAAACATTTTAACTACTTGGCCATGTGCCCATATATATATATATATATATATATATATAAAAGGGAGAGATTATAGTTGCTCCAATGAGTGAAAATTGTATATTTTAAAGAGAGCAGAAGCTGCAAACGTTTTTAATTATAATGTGAATTTTTTATATACTTTATTCTATATATTTTTTGCTACATGGGTTTTGGTTCTTGTGACCTTCATCAGGTGAAGAATGGTTATTTCCACATATTATCTAAAGAAATTAATTTTTTTCTTTATTTTCTTCATCTTTTAACCATTGTCTTTTGTGTGTAGTAGTAGTAGTAGTCAACTGAACCCATTTTGGACTGGCCAAAGAATTTCTCATGCAACCTGGCATCATTTGCCTCTGTAACTGTTGTGTAGGAACCTACCACCCCTCTTGAAGATGAACTCGTCTACAAACAAGGACGTTAATTAGTGGCATGTCAAAAGAGAGTGTCGGAGAAGTTCTGGGCTGAGTTAGTTATAGACTACTCAGGCGATAATCTGTACCAACTTACCAACCGAATAAACCCCTTTTTATTGTTACATGTTATTTGGCGTTTGTCTTTATTAACCCCAAATTAACATCATAACAGTAACGTAGCTTTCCTATGTCTTTTCTATGAATACTTTCATGGTAAATATTCTGATGAACTTTTCTCTATAGTACATAGATTTTATGAATTCAAATGTAGTATTAGATTAGCAGCAAGATCTCATCATTTTACTGTTGAAATAGCTGGATGTAACCGTAAGTTCAATGCTAATAATTTCTTCAATTACACTTCTCACATGTGGAACTCTCTTCTGGCTTCCCAATCAACTTTGATCTTCAAAAATTTAAATGCAAAATAGATAATGATTGACAAATTGTTATCTATTTTCTTAATTTCTGTTCTTTTATTGTTCTTTTTCCGTAATAGTGTTTTTTTTCTCATATTCTCTAACACTCAGTAGCCCCTCACATCTTTATTACCTTGCTTGGGATGAAATGATTAAAAAAAAACTGATTCATTTGTTGAAGTGTTCAGTATTTTCTAATTCCGCATCTTGAATTTTTATGATGGATTAATGGTTAAACTAGATGGTACTATATTTTTATTTTAATATTTATAAAAAGAAAAAAAAGATAGTTTATTTTATTTTCTATGCATGAATTATTTAGTATCTCTTGTAAGTTGAAGATATTTAAGTCAAAGACTGATGCATGAATATATATGCACAAAAATATAATGATTAAAAATTGTTTGCAAAAACTAATAAGAATAAATGTCCCTTCTCATTTTATTTCATCAGGCTAATGAAGTTTGTACACAAGGCATCAACAGAGTAAACAATTACATCTCTGCTATAAAACGGTATTTTTTTTTTTTATTATTTATTTTCACTGAATATTTTGTGTTAACTATTGAAATTTTCTTTGTCCTCAGATTAAAACAAAAAGAATCTTTACACTATTTACATTGTTTGGACTGTTGTTCTCATCTTTATTATCATATTCACAACATATTGCCGTTTTACTTCTTCAGGTGATGTTGAAATTTTGAACTGAACCCTTTATCTACTGGGGTTGATTGTTCTCATTCTATGTCTAGATATCTAAGTTTCAGTTATCTCCCTTTAGTAACTCAACTTTCCAAGTTTTTGTTCACTTCTGCTGTGAACTCATAACTGTTTGGGTCAAGTTACTGGATTATTTCGCTTTTATCCATTGGGCCATGTGTCCTTGTGGACATCAGTGATTAAAATTTTGGGACTTATAAACCTAATATCTCAGTAACCATTTTTACCAGTTTTGCAATATTTAGTTATTGTTGTTTTTCTCTAGCACTCTGTATTACTGATTCCTATATTGTATTCATGTCTATACTTGGCCAGCCATAAAGATGAGGACAACAGTCCAAGCAATGTAAATAGAATACCTAATTTCAGAAATATAGACATGTTAAAAAGAATCTTATTTTGAAATGACATATTGTAATTTATACTTCATCTTTCACATTGAATTTTGGCTTATGACCACATCACATTAAAACACCAGTTTCCATACAATCACTGCTGTTAAGCAATTTCAAACCTGATCAGTATTTAGATGGGTGACTACTTGATAATAGATAATGGCTTGGAATTGTTAATCAGAGAGCTTAGTTCCAATTTTGGTTAGGTTTGTTATATTCACTTACAAACAAATATTCTTGAGAAAGATATAGATCCATCTCTTCTCTCCCCAGCTATAGGTTAATTAGTAAGACTTGTATCACTAAAACCATTATTATCTCCCTGCAAAAATAAAAAAAATTTCATACAAAATATTTAGTTTTCAGCATTCAATAATCTATAGCGGTTGATATGCCACTAAACAAAACAACCAATCACATTGATTTGTACAGTTTAATTTTTGAAAATAAATTCAACTTGTACTCAGTTTAATTTTCAGTTTTCCTATTTGAATTTTCTAAATAATGATAATTCTTAAGTTAATGATTGCAAAGTTCTGTAGTGATCTTGGAACAACTGTAAATGGTCTTCAGGTTCCTTCAGACTACCATGGTTACCATCTAGCTGACTTCTCACTTGTTAACGCACTGCTGGTATTGTGTTGATGAACACAGTTCCACTCGATCTAGCTGGCATTTGTCTGCTTTATGATCCTTCATTCCTCTGCCACATGTTTTTGATCTCAGAGGGTGAGAAAATTACTGATGAAGTAAACTGAAACTAAGGACAGGTTGACGATGAGGTGCTTACACAAAAAGAATTCCTTGGAATAAAGTATTAACTCAGGTTAAAAATATAACAACGATTGGGTTTATATATGATTTGTCATATAGAGTAATTTTAATCATTCCCACTTACTGTTATAATCAAATGATACTAGTATCCCCTTTTGGAGTTTGCAGCTTATGTTAGTAGTATTTTAAGTTTCTAGGTTCTGGTTTTCAGGGCTGTCAAGAGGTTTCAGCAAATGATGTGGATTCCAGTAGCAGTAATATGGGGACTCTTCAAGTTGTTCAAACCTCCACAGAGTCCTGTGTTTGGCAAGGGTGGGATTGACTAGGGTCTGAGTTTGGTTATCTTCTACCCTTAGTGTCAACCTTTTTTTTAAAATTCCATATTTTCAAAATATGTTTACTCTAGTGATTTTTCAAATTTAGTTTTTGTCCAGCCCTGTTTTGAGAGTAGTCAGATGAATCAAGCCACTCCTTAACTCCAACTCTCTTTATGTTTCATCTCACACCATTGCTCTGTATAAGTGGTCTTAATCTCTCTCTCTCTTCTCATACTTTTTCAGCATCTAACCTCAGCCTGCTTAAAAGACCAGCACACCATCCCTGTAACAAATCCAAACTTTCAGAATGCGTAGGCAAAAGGGGGATTTCCAGTCATTAATCTTTCTTTATCAGGTTGTCTCATGCAGGTTGATTTTAGGTGATTTCTCAATTGACCAGACCACACAGCTGGCCACCTATGGTCACTCCAGGGCTAGTAATTGATTTTTCTTTATCACTTATATCCAAAGGAACCCAAATTAATGTCGGCTATAAAAATTTTGATGATTGTCACAGAAATTAAAATGAACAAACCCATGTTAATCTCTATTTTTGTAGGCATATTTTTTTCTGGGTGGTCAATTCAAACCAAATGTTTTTTCTGGCTCTTTGTCCAGAACAATCTTAAATGTTATTTTAGTGAATACTCTGGTTTCTTTATCAAGAACATGTTTTTCTATTCGACATCATCAAGGATACATTAATTGTCTCTTTCTTATTGGTGGGAAGTATGGAAGGACAGGTAGTCTTAGTTTTGCTCAATTTTACTGAATTCTGTCTAATTAAACTTTGATTCAATTCTCCTTAGAATTGTTCAGGATTTCATTTTACTATTTTAAAACATGATTTTTCAACACATTTCGTTTTTAATTTTCTTAATTTTTCAATCCACTTTCCTGTGAATTTCAACAATTATTATCCAGTTAGTAATATCTTCTCTCTTCATTTTTTTTTTTTTGTTTAATTAACTCTCTGAGGTCCTAGTGTCACAATTTTGCGATCATGAGAAATAAAATAAAATCTAATTCCTATGATTCCATAATAAAAAGGAAACCATCTTATTGGAGACTCTCTCTTTCAGTTGGTCCCTTGCAAGAAGAGCACATGGAATTGAGCAACTCCAGAAATGAATAACTTACACAAATATCACTTTCTCATGTTTAATATTGCCTTTTACTGAGAGACTTATCACTTATAAATAATGTATTTATTCACCAACACAAACACAAGCCAGAAACATTTTACTAACAACCACATTACAAGAACTTTCATACATGTACCAAATGTGTACAACAAAATCCTGATTACTTACATTTACATTATTTAGACTGTTATCCTCATCTTCATTGCAATATCTACAATGTTTCAGCCGTTGTACACTCTGGCCTTCTTCAAGTGATTGGAATTTCGAACCAGACCCTTTATTTCATCCTGAACCAACTAAGTGTAGAAATGAATACAATATGAGAACTAGTAATAAGGAGTGCTAGAGAAAAGCAGTGAAGAGCAACAAAAAAAAATTGCAATATAAGCTCTGGTATAAATAATAATATAATATTAACAGAAAAATTGCAATATATGCACCGGTAAAAAATGATTACTGAGACATTAGGTTTATAAGTCCCAAAAATTCATACACAGATGTCCTCAAGGACACATGGCCCAGTGGATAAAGGCGTTGTTTAGATCCAGTGACTAGACCCAAAGAGTTGTGAGTTCAGTGGTGTATGTCTCTCCAATCTGAAAGGAGAGTTGAGTTAAAGGGAAATAACTGACAAAAAGCATGGCATATAGAACTACCCTGGTAGACAAAATAAAGGGTTAGGTTTGAAATTCCAACCACTTGAAGTGTGAAGATGAGGATAAATAATAATGTAAGTAATCATAATACATCATTTCAGAGATATATAAAAATTATATTTATCTTTGTTGTTATGATGAATATGTTATACTATATTGTACTAACCAAAAATAACAGGAGTCATAACAGCTCCTTGCTAGTTCCACAACTATTGCATCATTAGATATTTCGGCTTAACAACCTTAACAAAATATTGCAGTGACAATCAGAAGTATGAATGCAGGTCATTATTTAAAGAAAGTAAGAGGGTACAAATGAAAAGATTTAAAAAAAACAAACATTAAATGCATGAGAGCATTATTGCTTCCTCTATCTTCCTTTCTTTGCTTATTATGTATGCTTTCTTTTTCTCACTAAAACCAAAAATCATCTCTGATATATATTTTTTCTGTCTTTCCTCTCAATCAAAATGGAATGGTTTATTATTTATTTGAGGTAAGAGCATAATGCATGTACAAACTAACTTACTAACAGAGGAACAAGCAGAATTATAATATGATTCCAAATTTGTTGCAGTTATGAAGAATCTGGCAAGGCTGACATTCTGCAAGATATAAAAAGCAAACAAGAAGGACTGAAAGACAAACTAGATTCTCTCACTGAGGAAAAGAAGAAACTTAATTCAGACATTGATGAAATCAGGAAAGATTTCTCCACACAACAGGTGCACTTTCCTTGTTTTTGTTTTTTTTAAGTAGGATGAATTTTGATAATCCTTTGTAATGTTATTGTTGTAAAAACTAATAAGAATATGAGATTAAATGTTTCATATGTAAAATTTTGTTTATTCACTTCTTGGCTTTGTCAAATTGACATTAGTGTGCAGGTGTGTTACGTTGAGGACTTTCTTCAAATGTTGATATTCTTCTCACAAACATGTAAAAAAATTCTGGCTTTTTCCTCATAACTTCCTGTAGTCTGGTTGTCTTATATGTACACATCATAATCTCAGCTAGGTTGACTTCCTGTTTACATTTTGTAGCAGCCACTGGCAACCTTTGAGGCCTGATTCTACAGTTGGGGACTTTGAGGTCACCTTCCAGGCTAACTTTCTGGTACACCTGGATCTTTTATAATGCTCTAATGCAGTGGTTCCCAAATGGTGCAGCGTACATCATAGGTGTGCTGGAAGACTATAACAGGAATGATTGAAAGACAAAGAATTAGAAACAGTTTCAAAAAATTTATATGCCAAAAATAAATAGGATTTCAAAATTTAAAATATTATTATGGATTACTTGTAATTGCATGCATGAGTCCAAGTATAAATAGTTATAATAATTATTGACTGATTTTATTATTGTGATATTTTTGCATTATATCAAGTATCAGGAATATAGTAACTAGGCTCTGCAAATTGGAGGAGAGAGTTATCACTAATAATGTTCTGATTTTGAATCCACGGTTATTTTCCTTTCGTGCTCTCTCTGTTTTTTATTTTTAAATGTACTTTTTATCACATAGAATTTGGTGAGGTGTGAGCAAATTTTCATTCCGAAAATGTGACCCAGGGAAATAAAGTTTGGGAACCACTGCTCTAGTGTGACAGCAAGTGCAAAGTTTACTGTTGTATCTCTTAGGGTGAGCTCAATTCATATAAGGGCCATCACAGATCAACTCCTCTTAGAACAAAGATTCCTTATTGATATTAAATTTGATTTGGGCCTCTGGTATTTCCTTGTATGAATTATTTGCTACACATTTTTATCTTAGAATTTGAAAACCTGTTTAGTGATGTAATCATTATATCTGGTGCTATGACTTGTAGATACTGGAATCAGTGATAGTAATAAAACTAAATGAGCTGCTTGTGATGAATTAAAAAGTCATATTAGTTACTAAAAGGAAAAAGTCAATCATCATCCTGTCTTGTCTGCCAACTGCGGTTGGCAGGCTGTTGGAAAACTGATCTGTTTCTTGCCCTTGTAAACTTGATCACTTCACCTTATCTCATTTAACTTCTTAAAGTTGATTGCTATAAAATTTTAAAATCTTGATTTCTTGTAATAATATTTTGCCTTGTTTTCCTTTTGTCTTTAGATTCGTGAACATGAACTGAAAGACAACTTACAATTGAGAAAGAAGCAGAAAGATATGGAACAGCTTGATGAGAAATTGCTTGTTGCCCAGGAAAAACTGGGAGAGTTTAATGTAGATAGTTTGGCCAAGGAAGAACGAATTCTGTCCAACAAACTGGATGCTCTCAAGAGAGATGTAAGGAAGAATATCTGTTGAATTTTCTATCTCCTAATTTTAGTCCTGGTTATGAACATTGGAGGTTTTAAGGAGTGTGAAACCACCTCTTAATTGCTGTTGTCTCCAGATTCTCCCTAACCGGCACTGGTAGCACCTGTTAGGGTCCAAGCTATGGGCAAATAGTGAACCCCTAAACAAAAATCACAACACTAGGAATCTATAAAAATACCAGAAATACATTTTATCATCTACAAACTATGTATAGAACTTATGGTTACACTTTGCAATTTCAACAGTAAAAGGATGAGACCTAGCAACCAATTTGGTGCTATGCTTAAATTCATGAAGTCAAGTTGACAAAGAAGAAAGTTCATAGGACAATTGCCATAAAAATATTTCTAGAAAAGGTACAGGAGGCTATGTTACGTGTTATATAGGAATAAAGTGTTGTTGCCGACACTGTAGTTTGAACACAGATTACCAGTGAGCAAACACAGACGATTCCATTATTAAATAAGTAAATCAAGTGATCATAAAGGAAACATAAATGAGAATTAGCATGACCTCTAAATGATTGCTATTCTTTATACTATCCACTATACTATTTCTCTATACTGATCATTATACAAATTACTATTTGGCAATTACTATTTGAACAAGTATTATTAGTGTGAGTATTATTTGAAGGTCTTACTACTACTACTACTACCAGTATCTGCATTTACAAAGTCTTGTCTACAATGAGCATTTCAAAGTTGATAACAAGCATTTGTTGACTTAACAAAAGTTAGAATGAAGTGAGCATCTAACGTCACAAAATTATGGCAGTGAGAAAATGATTGAAGCTTAGCTGCTGAGTCAGGACTGATAACACTGCAGATTCTTCTTTGGATTTTTTTTCAAGATGCATAGCAGGTACAATAAACAGGTGGCCCATTTAGATTTTTCCTCCTCTTTATGGGGATACAGTTGGGATATTCTTGACAGGGCATTTGATAATTTGGCTGCAAGCAAATTCTAATTAGTTCCAATCATATGACCAAGGTTCTTAGGGTAAATCCATATGCAATCATCTAAAAAGAAGGGAATGTTATCTGACCCTCTATGGATTTTTTAGATTATTTCCCCACCAAATGTAGGTATCATTAAGTCTAGAGTATTCTGGAAATTTGAGAGTTTAAATCCCATCAGTTGCAAAATTATCACATTTTAATGATCCCCTCATCCCAGGCATTTCATAAAACAAAATCCAACATTTTAGAAACATTCTTTTATAAATTCTCAAGTTCTAGACAAGCTCCAACCTCCAAAATTAGCACCTGAAAGTTATTGAAGAAAAATACTAATAAAAAAATAACCCCCAAACCAACCCAATTTGAATTGTAGTTGATTTCTGGTATTTTTTCACCTATCATACCAAGATACAAGAAAACATCTTGTGACCAAGTACTTAGGAAATAAAAGAGTATTTTGCACTTTTTATGTATAATAAACCTCATCGTACACCAAAATGAAGTGTAATTCTTTCTTAGTTCTCTGAAATTCGGATTTTTCAACTTTATGTATTTAGCACATTTTCATTGTTTTGAACTCATAACCAAATTTTATGATCTGCAATGACTAGAGATCATGTTAACAATTTCATGAAAATGACAAGCATTTTTCTCATTTATTCTCTGCACTGTTCTACAATTTTTATATGATTTATTGAATTTCAGAAAGACAATGCTGTTGGCCGTCAAGGTGGCATCCAAGAACAAATACGAAGCATTGAAAATTATCTGAAGTCAGATTCATATAAAGACGCTTCTGTCAAGCACAGACATACAATGGTTAACCTCAGAGTAAATATGAGTTTTTTTTTTATATTCTCTTTTTAATTTTCTGTTTAACTGGACCTTCTTATGTCAAATTATGGTTTCACTTTGATAAAAAAGGAAAACATAACAGAATTTATAATAATACTAGCTCAAAAGCCATCCTATTGGGCAGCATTTAAGTTAGAGGACTTTAAGGCATTTAAGTTGTGGAGGACTCTTGATTGGGCCTTTGTCTTGTTCTGGAGATTGAGAGTCCCTAAGTCTTTGCATATTCACAGCATTGGAAGCTCTCCTGGATGCCGTTTGATCTGGGTTTTCATTTGCAATAAATACTTATACATTTTTACAAAACTCACATTGCCTGCTATTAATGTAAACATACAATTTCAAGATACAATGTAATGTCAGTTTATAGTACAAATGCTAGTGACTAACTAGTTCATAATGCTTATTTCCAAACTAGTGTAGACATATAGTAGCACACAACCTGTTTTGTGGTATATTTTTATTGTGTGTTGGGAGTGTGGTTCAGCTTAGTCTGTACTGCAGAATATCCAATTGAAACCAGAATAGTGGTGCCCATCAGGAATTACCATCAACATCTTAACCATCATTTATTTCCAGTAAATAGCAATTTCCTATTTTTCCCCAAATGGGCCAGCACAGACAGGCAACAATGAAAGTTTTAATTAGATAATCCATTACCTATTAGTTAGATTTTAGAGTTAACCTTTGTTTTTGATGGAGAAAATTTTAATCTCTACTAAATCTCATTTGTCATGTCATGTCACCATTAGAGTTGTTGTGGCACCACATGTACTTCAGACATAGCAGCAACGGTGTGTCTAAGGCAAGATAACCTGAAAGAAACCATTCCTCTTCAAGCTTGTTTTGAATTTATTTTTCCTTCTCTAAGACTGGTTTTTACTTTTAGACAAGATAGCCCAGTCAATTAACCCATAGCTGGGGGTATAAGACATGGATTCCTACCTTTCCCAAAGATATGTGTACAAAAGTGAATATAACAATTCAAACAGAATTTGAATTCAGTTTGCTGATTTATCTTTCTGGCTTACTGCTTCACTATCCACAAATTTGATTACTCAAATATAAGGCCAACCAGTGAATAGTGAATACATTATAAACAAAGAGGTATTGCTGCAGCTAAAATACGTTTTTTTTTTTTTTTTTTTTTTTTTTTTTTTCATCATACTCACATCCCAGGAAGTTTCTCTTTCATCTGGCCAGCAGCAATAAATTGGCAACTGCATTCTCTCTTTTTGCACTCTACTAAATAACTGAATTGGTCAAATTAGATTTGAAAAAGGTTGTGAAAGGTTTTATACAGAATAACTTTAGTGACTATTTTATCAGAGCCATATACTCACAGTATTTGAGCTCAGAAAAAAAGAAGGTAATTTTAAAGACCAAACTAAAATAAACCTGCTTTGCTTTGTGATTTTATTTTGTACAGTTGTAATTACAGTTTTTTTAATGAATAGAAAATGCTGAATATCAACTTAAGAAGCTTTATTCAGCAAAACTGATCTTAATAATTAGACAGCTTTTATATAGGGCGGTTAGTATTGAAATGGGTAGGATGGGTTAGGTTCATTATTATCACATTCTCCCCTGGTTATTGTTTTACTCATACAGGAGAAAATCCTTCAGATACCCCTGCCATCTTGTGGGTCCTTTGCAGTGGTTCAAGTTTGTCAGGATCTTCCGGGTTTTCTTGAAGGAGATCTCCGAGCTGTTGTTTTTCTGGGGTTCGATGTAGAGAATCTCACTTTATTCCACTTCCGCCTTCTACACTAATAGTTTAGTCCACCCTCAGTGTCAGTATTATCTGTTAGGATGGACCTGTTTTTGTGACATTGATTGCTCATCTGTGCTTGATTCATATCACAAGGATCCAGGGCTAGGAGATTGCAAGTAGTCCCCAGAGTCATCAGTTGAGTGTCAGAGGCTGGCATCCTGGGCTCTTGAGAGGTTTCTGGTTCACCTCCCACTTCCACCAGGGCAAGTTCTCTTAGAGAGACCATTTCTTGCCTTACATCAGTGTAAGCGCATTAAAGCATATTGAGGATTAGCTTCTATCAGTTCCAGTCTATCTTATAGTGGTTCTTGCTTATTCTGGTATACATGTTGTTTTGATAGCACTGTCCCTGGTTGTGACAACTATGATGTCAGTGAAGTGCCCATAGAGCATCTTCTCAGAAATGAAAAGAATCTTTTGTGTGGGGTAGCCTTTTGTTACATAGTAGTGATGTCATGGCATGAATGGAGTACCCATTGTTGGCCACTGTTAATTGTATAGTTTTCCAAATCATGCTGTTATATCTCTCATATTAACTGTTACTCTGCAGGTTATATAGAGTAGTCCTACTAGTGGTTATTCCTTGTTCACATAGGAACTATCTGATCTGATCAAACATAGTCATTCCCTCAGTTTAAGTGAATATAGAGAAGAGGGGACAGAGAGCCTGAATTATTATTTTTATTTTTATATAAGGACAGGGAATCGTGAATAGGAAGCACGAGAATTCATCTATTATTGTTAATAGATATTTCTTTTTAGTTTTAGACAGGAGTGGACCCTTAAAATCCAGGCCAAGCCTCTCACATGGTTGCATGGCTTTTACCACCATTCCCATGTCTATGAAAATTTTGGTTTTAGTTAAGCACATATCCAGCAGTTCCTTATAGTTTCTTTTACATCTTCTATGGAGAAAGGAGGTTTTCTAATTCTAGTTAAATGTAACATTTTTGTTACGCCCAGGTGGCATGAACCTTTGTGTAGTTTAAGGAGGCCTTTTTTTGCAAATTATCACACTGTACATTCTTGAAAGTGCATCAACCACTGTGTTTTGTTTACCAGGGTGGTATGTGACATCAAATGAGAAACAGGTGAGTTCTATCAACCACTGGATTATTTTCTCATTTTTCACTTTATTTGTTACTTTATTGTTGACTTTTGATCCACTGTTAATTTGAAGTGGCCGCCTAGTAGGTAATGCCATGACTTTCTTAGAGATTCATGCTATACATCATCCTGATCATCTCAATGAGGTGTCAATGGCACAGTCTGACATCCATTTCTACTACTAGAGGCACAGATGGGTTGATAGTAGCAACAGTTGTGTTTTTGAAATTTTCTTTTAATTCCTTGAATGCTCTGATGGCATGAGGAGAAGAGGAAAAGTAAAAATTTTCTGTCAGTAGTTGGACTTTATCTGAAAATGATGGAATCCAATGGGCAAATATTCCCAGTGTTCATCTTAGCAAGAATGTGCTATCATAAATGGGTCTGGATTCATATAATTCTTAATGACAATATAGCTGTCAATTTTGTTCCGTCTGAAGTATTTATTTACAGCTATCATGAATTGTTTTAGGTTTTAGTTGCTTATTGGATGCCATCATAAAACTAGAGGCCAATTGTCTACCGCTAAATGCTCTGGTGGATACAGGCAGCTTTGAGGATTTTGTGGATTTGAAAACAGAAAAAGCCAACTGGTGGAAAATCTTTCCAGGTGTCAATGCAGTAACAATAGTCAACAGTGCATTGTCAACTCAAGTACTTGGATTTTGCTATATGGAACTAAAAGTAAAAGGAGTTATCTATGAAAATGTAAAACTTCTAACAATGAAAACTCTATGTAATGGTATAATAAATATTGGGCCAAAATTTTCTTCAGCAACATTCCCATGTTGAAATACCATTTGGGTGCCCAACTTACCATTAAAATGCAGCCTTACTAAAATTAACACACCTTACCCAGCTCTCGTTTTTCTAATCTGACACCAGACTGTAGACTTATCACAGTGAAATCAAAGCATTATTCCAGAGAGGATCAATCGTTCATTAGTACAGAGATCAAGCAAATGTTAAAAGAAGGAACTATAGATCCAAGCAACTTTCCTTGGAGAGCCCAGGTCCCATCAGTTCTATTGAAAACCATAAGAAAAGAATGGTTATTGGTTATTCACAAACCATCAACAAATTCACGTTACTAGATGCTTACACTCTATATCTCATAGATGATATGCTCGGAGAAATAGCCATATATTGAGTGTACAACACTCATAATCTATGAAGCACTTATCATCATGTAGCTATTAAACCCTGTGATAGACCATATATGGCCTTTGAAGCTGGATGCTGCCTGTATCAGTTCTACAGGATCCCATTTGGCATAACTAATGGGGTAGCCCATTTCCAGAGAATCATAGATGAAATAATTGAGAAAGAGCAACTAAAAAGCATGTTCACCTACATTGATAACCTGACGGTATCCATACAGGTCCAGCCTGCATACCATCAGGTTATCAATGTAGGGGTTCCAAAGGATGAGGGGTGCAAAAATAGGTTTCTTGTCTGCGTAATTACAGAACCCAGGGAGGTAGTGAATGCTAGATTTTGTTGGGTCACCTCTGATGCTTTAGCTAATTTGTATGCCTGCTGGAGGGTGAGACTTTCTTGTTCCAATAGGTGCTGCCAGATGTTTACTGATAGCAGTCTGTTAATGAAAGCATTTCTCACCAATTCCGCCTAATACTGATCAGCTGAGACATAGGTAAAGGTACAGTTCTTACTATGTTGGGTTCCTTGAGGAAATTATCGATAGAATCGGGAAGCTGCTGAGAGCTGGTAGCATGCTGATGTCTCAAGATCATTTTGTTTTTTTTTTCTTGATATATAATTTATCCAGGGTTCCCAGAGCTTCCTCAAAAGGTAGTCACTTTGGAAAAAAATTCAGATGTGAATTTCATTAAGTAATGCAGTTTATTGCAAGTAGCACCATGACCGTCCTCCAGAAAATTCTTAAAGATTCTTCACCAGTGGTGATACCTCCTCTCAGCATCAGGCGAATTGGGATCAGTGTTTAGTTTCTTTAGATAGAGCCCGCATTCTATTGTTACATTGGACTAGCAAGTTTAGCTGAATAAATTGTAATGAATAGACAATGCCAAATATCAACATAAGAAGCTTTATTCTGCTAAACTGAATCATTAGTAATTATATTGAAACTGGTAGGATGAGATAGTTCATTATTATCAGTTTTATTGATTGAATCTTTATCTTTGCAGACAACTGAGATGTCCAATTTTGATTTGCAGAAATACTATGCTGCCTTAGATAAGTGAGTAAAATTTTCTTTCTTTTTGATGTCTTTTGTTTTTCTTTTTTTTTTTTTTAAAAAAAAGAAAAACAAAAGACATCAAATTTTTCAGCTATAAATTCCTGAAAATATATTTCTTTCTCAAGTCCACTAGCATAAAGAAAGTTTGACCAAAAGAAAAGTGCAGAAACAAATCACTAGTCTTGAACAAATCATTAGTCTTGAACAAATCATTTTTATCTTTACATCAGGGCTGCATGTGGCCTTCAAGACAACCCAGTGTAGCCCACGAGGTTTTCAAAATAGGGAAATTTTTGTGCTCATTAAAATAAATTAATCAGAATTTCAGTTTTGTGGAAGCATGGTTTTATTCAACCAATATTTCACCATCTTTGTTTCTATATAATTAATCCTTTTAACACTCCATAGAAAAAGAAAAGGAATTTTCTCGCCATCTGTCTCTCTCTCTCTATATATATATCTGTTTCTTACTTATACCCAATAATTTACATTTATTCTTGCAGTCTGTGACCCACCACATTTTTTGATTATGCATGTCTACTTTCCATTGTTTAACACAGTGATTCTCAAATTTTAGGCTGGTAAGAGAGAAACTTCAGTCAAGGGGGAGGGTTTCCAAACTGAGAAATAATGTGTATATATATCAAATGAAACAACAGTATAGGCAAAACATAAAGTTGAGAATGAATTAACAGTTCACAAAAAAAAAAAAAAAAAAAAAAAACTACAGCTTCTGACTTAATTCACTTACTGAGGTTTAAAAAATGAGGGTTACAGGTTTGTAAGAATTTTTTTTTTTTAAGGTAATGGTTTGGTGATACAAGTCTGACTAATTAACCTATAGCTGGGAGAGAGAGGTAGATTCATACCTTTCCCAAGGGTATTTGTGTGCAAATGAATATAAGGAACCTGACCGGAATTGTTAATCAGAGAGCTAAGTTCCAATTCAAATTGGAACTTGGCTCTTGGATTAACAATTCCATTACACCACCTGCACATCCAAGTTTACAGCACCTGATATTTCCAAGCAATCACCCATCTATTTACTGACCAGGCCCAACATTGCTTAACTTTGGTGATCATATGGGAACTGGTTTTTCAACGTGATGTGGCTGTAAGTAGTTTGTCTGAGAATGAGACTTGTTCCTCTTTGAAGGAGTACTCTGCCTTGAGATGCATCAGCTGAGATCAGGAGATTGGGGGAGTGTAGTGGAGACTTACCTCAGTGACCCAAAAGGGCCAAAGTCACATGCATGTTTTGCAATAGTGTGTGATGACAAATTGGCGAGCTTCAGACTGAAGGTGAATCAGGCAGCACTTTATGTGGACGGAAGTGGTGATGTCACTTGTAGCCAGTTTTATTGGGTGGTTGTGGGTGCTCATTGGCTGAGTGATGGCTGGTCAGGTGCATAAAAGCACAGTATGCTCATTCAAACGACAGTCTTGTTTTTGGCAAGAGGAGTTGCTTACCTGAGATTGAGGAACGGAGATAGCATTTGTGGAATTGATTTGCCTATCGGACTGTATACCACTGTTTTGTCCATTGGATTTGTATATAGTTTTGTTTGTGTGTACTGCTGACCAATTCTTACACACTTTTTATATTTATTTCCTGGTTTTGACTAATTGTTTTTCAAAATCACTTTGCTTTCCTTTGTGTCAAATAATAACCATGTCAATTCCTTTAATGGGTTATAGAGATTTCTGAGTTCTTGCTTCAGGTTAAGTTGTTTTAGGAATATGTTTCATCCCAATTACTGGCAACAAACTTGTTTGATTAGTGAATGATTACATATTTGTTTGGCTCATTCAAATCTTACTCATAATAACTAAGAAAGTTATAAAATAAATTTTGGCTGCAAAAAAAAAAAAAAAAATGGAGTGACGTTTTTTTCCCTTGACACCACTATTATTTTAACTACCTTCACTCCTTGGCAATGTTTATTATTTTAAAAGGTGATGATTAGAATTGTAATAAAACCTAAACATATGAAAGTGAATTATACATTTTTTTTTCTTGAGAATTTGCAACAAAAATATTAATCATTATTTATTTATTATATTGTGAGTGGGAAGCTCCAAGATTGCCTAAATTTTTTTAAATGATAATTAAGCTCTTCTATGTGCCGTGCACCTCCAGCACATGGGCTATCATGGCTCTCCACAACTTTCTAACCCCGGTGGCCCTTAGCAGTGCATCTACCTTTGCCAAGATCCATGCCCCCAGTTCCACCATCCATTCACACAAGCTCATAAGGTAGGTGGCTCACTGCTTTCCACTACCTTTTGTCCTCAATATACCCTGTGGACATTAAGTTTTCCAAACCCTCCTTCCTCATTGTGTATCCAAGAAATTTCAGTTGTCTCTTTCTGATTCTGAATATGTTCTTTTTGTTGCCATTTTCCTTAAAGCTTCCTCATTGATTACTTTGTCCATAGAATTCTTAGTATCCTTCTGTAGAATCACATTTCTGTTGCCTCCAAGTTTCTCATTTGTGGTGAGATTATCCATCCTCTTATATGGCAGTGAATGCTGGACAAAGTTGGTTCACAGTGTTGTGTCCCCAAATTTTTCTCAACAGAATCCATCTTGCACATTTATAAATCTATCATTTGTCATATCTTGTATGGTGCTCCTGCTGTACATTTTGTGATTTTGGTAAAATCCAAAGAAGGATCTGTAATTTTCTCAACAACATGAATTTAAGTGTGCTACTAGATTGGAAACTAAGTTTCATCATTTTATTGTTGAACTAGATAGATGTAACCACCACTCTAACACTTTCTTTTCTCACACTTCACACCTGTGGAACTCCCTCTTAATTTCTTGCTTCCCTGATAACTACAATCTTCAAAATTCTAAATGCAATGTCAATCACCATTCTGTCTTCTTGAACCCTGTCCCCCCCCTTTTTTTTTGTCCTTTCCTCAATTCTCAGTTTTGTCATTCTCTTTCACTCCCTGTAATCTTTATGCATTCTAGAAACATTGTCACCTTGCTTAGGGTGAAAAGGAAAAACAGCAATCCAGCATTTTTCTTTGTTTCCAACAGAATTTTTCTGTAAAAAGTACAATATAGTTTAATTTGCTTAAAAAATCCTACAAAAATCAATCAATCTCACTTTATACAAACCTTTTCTTTTGCATAGAATAGTATTAATAATTTATAATACTTATTGGTATTTTTCTTTTATAGGGCTATTATGAAATACCACAATATGAAAATGGATGAAATCAACATGATCATCCGGGATCTTTGGAGGAATACCTACAAAGGAAATGGTTAGATACATTCATCTTATTTTCCTCTTTTTATATACATTTTTATGGAATGCACTTTAACATTTAAGAAAGTTTAAAGCCACTGTAGATATTACTATGTGTAGCTGAGTTTGGGTGCAAGACCATAATTGTGGGACTCCCCAAAATAAATAAGAGTGGGATAAATTTGATGATACAAAGTAAAGAAAATCCTTTTGTTAACAATTATATATATATATATATATATAGATAACATGGGAAAATTGTTTTAGAAATATTCACTTTAGTCTAACACATACAGATGAATTTATGTAAGAAAGAAAAAGTAATTTTAGGATGAGGGGGGAAAAGTTCACAAGTCATGGATGATTGGTATCCTTATAAAAAAAAAAAAATCAAAGTTAAGCTCATGAACAGCAGATGTCTTTTCTCAAAAATAAGAGTTCTGGTGGCTAAACTTGGATGCAATGACAGTTGACTTATTTTAACTAATACAAATAGTTACTGACCTCTACCAAAATTATGGTACTACCATACAGGCTTGTTTTCTTGTCTGTATGTTTTGGCAGCCATTAAAATTTTCACCTTGTAAATGTAAGATGATAAAGTGAAAATTTTGCTCTAGGGTAAGTCCTTTTATAATTGCAGATATTGAAACAATTGAGATCAGGTCTGATGAAGATGAAAGTGGAATTATGAAAAGTCGTCGCAGCTACAACTACCGTGTAGTGATGATTAAAGGGGATACAGCTCTGGATATGAGGGGCCGCTGTAGTGCAGGACAAAAGGTACATTTGCACAGTATTTAAATTCTATTTTGAAAATGAACAAGATATTGTCCACAAAACATTGAGTAAATGAATTTAATTTCAACAGATTGTGATTGAAAAGATTGAGCTTATAAAAAAAAATTGAAAACCTGCATTTTGCCTATTTTTTGTCCCATGATATTTACTAAGTTTCGTTTGGTGTGATATCAGGTCAAGACGATACTTATAGGTATCACTTTGTATAAGATCAAATGATTGTAGAATGTATTGAATCAGTATTCAAAGTGGTTTTGCCTGTTGTGAAAAATCAAGATTTTAGATCCTGTCTATGAAAAAAAAAAATTATTGGAAGACAAAAAAATGTATTGTTAAATTTGTGAACTCCAGTCACTTGAAAAGACAGCTTTGGAGATTGCAGTTTTCCCTTTAGATGAATATAATAATGATGTTATTAACCGTTATTTTTTTATTTTAAATTGCAACACTTCAGGTGTTTCCATATAGAAGCAGTGAAGAAAGAAATTTCCAATTATTCAAATGTATCCTCAAGTCTTATTAGTATACTATAATGCCCCATTTTTGCTCCCCTCCTCAGGTGCTGGCCTCTCTGATTATCCGCTTGGCTCTTGCTGAGACATTTTGTCTGAATTGTGGCATACTTTCCTTGGATGAACCAACAACCAATTTGGACAGAGAAAATATTGAGAGTCTTGCAAATGCATTAGTTGAGTAAGTATTAGGTTTCATGACAACTGAGAAAATTATAACTATATAATACTCAAAATCTAATCTTGTATGTTTGTTCCCAAGGTACAGCTTAAATGATATATAATATTCCAACCACTTTAGAAGCATATCGTACCTTGAACCTCTGCCAAGTGCAGTGCCAAATTTTATCAAAATTTAACAAGGTGTTCTTGAGCTAGGGGCCATTTTTCTGTTTTTACGACATTTTTAATAAGAAATTCAGTATGTGTATACAAATAAACACTTTCATATTCAAAGTGTGTGAAAAATAAATATTCATATTATAACATAAGTAAATTTAAATATATGTTTATACACTTTACTACACTGCATTAGAACTGTTTTTATAAACAAACATCTTTGGCAATTACTTGATAGGTGGAGAGGCTATTCGCTGTGTCATTGTACCAAGTAATCAAAATGGTTGGAAAATATGATTTGATGGTAAATAAATAGATGCAGACTAGATGCTGTTACATATTTTGAAATAAATGTGAGGAAGAAACAAGTATGTATAATAAAAATGTTTTGAAAAAATTACCTAAAAAAAAAAAAAAAAAATTAATAAAAATGCAGATTCTCCCTTAGCAGACAATTGGGGTTTGTTTTTTTGAATGATCTTCCCCTCTGAAAATTATATGGTAAATACTAAAATTGGTATAAATTCAAGTAATAGTAATCCTATTACTTGAATGGAAAGGCCTTTAGTACATCAGTTTGCAATTCCATTCTTAAAAAAAAAAAGAAACAAACACACTTTTTCTTTATATTTAAGAGGAATATTCTCCCCCTCACTTCTGACAAATTAAGTATTATTCATAGAATCAATATATGAACGGTTTATTTTAGGCACCACCAGGCTTTCAAAGAAAAACAAAATGCTTTCTTTGAACTTAAATTTTCTTTCTATTTGAAAGATAATGGTTTAAAGAAAATAATAATAATTTCCATGTATAAATAAACATTTTAGGTACTTTTTTTTTTTTATTATATATACAATTGGTGACTTGAGTGATGAAAAAAAAAAAAAAAAGGGAGGGACAGGGAAGCAACAAGACATTAGTTGATAGTACATTGGTGACTGCAGACATTATATGGGAGAGATTACTATTGCTAAACATCCATTAACCTAACAGCAAAAGTTGGAATACAAAGATTTCTTCTCAAAATAATCATTTACCTGACAAAAATAATATTGACCATATAAGATTAGGAACTTACATAAAAATATTATCTATAATTGCTTTGTGACATGTTAAAACTGTTTTTTTTGTCACGTGTGCTTCAACTTTTTATGAAAATGTTAATGTGTGCTTTGTTAATTTATGAATAAGGCAGATTTTAGCAAGTCACTTACGGAAATTGTTTGTTTCTATTTAGTATTATCAAGAGTCGTGAAAGACAGCGTAATTTCCAGCTAGTGGTCATTACTCATGATGAGGAATTTGTGGAGTTGCTTGGACGTTCAGAATATGTGAAACATTATTATCAGATGAGGAAGAATGAATAGTGAGTATTGTGTGATTTTCTTTTTTTTTTTATTATTATTGGCAGAACTATTAAAACTATTGAAAGTTTGAATTATAAACTGTATCCCTACATATATAAATCCAGTGCAGACCACTATTATAAATATAAGTAGTATTTTTTTAAATATTAATCTTAAAAATGTTTAATGAAAACTACATATTTTTATACTGTATTCAAGAATTCTACAAGTTTAGTTCTATTGAAACAACTTTTTCTAAGTTATTACAAATAAATATATTATAAGAGGGTGCTGAAAAGTTCTTTGCCCAGTTCACTCAAAATCAAACCAAATGATCAAACATAACTTTTTTCTTTTCTTTCAAGAAACTTCAGTTTTTAGTTACCATTAATTTAAACTAATGCATAATTATTTAGATTAAGTAATTTAAGTAGCAAGCCTAATAAGCTGCAGTGGCCACTTTTGTAATGTTGGAAAATAATTATTTTCTTTGCAGTGGCTGTTCCAGAATTCATTGTGCAAATGTGTAACAACTTCATCCAGGAGCTGCTTCTTCAAGATGGGAGGGAGGGGAATTTTCTCACCTTTATAAAATAAAATTATTTTGATTTAAAAATCTTATTGAACAAGTAATAAGGTTTATATACAAGATACATCTCTTGATCTATTTTCAGATATTTTCCCTACAAAATCTTTGTAATAAAATGAAAGTTTGACTAACAAAAATAAAATGTTTATTATTAATAGTAGTAGTCCTTGTCCATATTCAAATGTATTTAGTTTAATGAATACTGCATACTCGCATATTATGCAACTTTTGAAGCTAATTTTAAGGGGGTTGCTTTATACACGAGATATAAAATTAGCTATGGTGTTGACCAAACTATACATACATTTACTGCAGTCAAAAAGTACAGCTGTATTTAAAATCAACATGATTTTAATAAAACTGATGTTTTACTTAAATGTATCCAATAATAATATATGTAGTATCATAAAATACAAACATAGCGAATATGCATCTTTTCCGTTGTTTATGGCTGTACGCATTTATGCAACAAGTTATAGCATTACTAACGATACTCTCATTCTTATACTTTATCCCATCTTCTAATTAAATAAGTTAAAGAGATAGAGGAAAAGAGGTTAGTCTTATTGTAATTTTGTCTCTCAAAGTATGAGAGTTGTAATGTTCATTTGCAGCATTTAAAAGAAATCTAGAGAGATATTTTGCACAACATATTCAGAACTGGTTGAACTGATTAACTGCTTATTACCTAATTGATTTGGCTTTTAGCTAGTTTAAAAAAAAAAAAAAATCTTTTAATAAATGTCATTTTATTCATGAAAATATATAAAAATGAGATGATAAAGTTTTTTTTAACAATTCTCAATTCAAGAATCAGCATCATCAAATTGTCCAATTTCCATGGATTGTTCTTCAGAATTGCCATTGCTGGCTGAAAAGTTAAAAAAAAAATTTATTGTAATAAAGATTTAATTTTTTTAAGATTCCTTTTCTTTTAAACAATTAAGATGATATCCACTTAATGTATACAAGTGACAAAATTTTAACTGACATATTGAATTTATTTTGTATACTAGAATATACTGAGAGTTTTTTTTTTTTTTTTTGAGAGGTTAAAAATGATACATTTTCAGTACCAATTGCACTATACACAGACAAGTTTGTTTTTTTCTTTTTTCTGAAGGGGTTAAAATTCATGCAAAATATTTGGGGGGTCACATTATACATGAAGACTGCTTATACAAGTATATACAGTACTTGTATCATTAATATACAATTGCTGTTACCATAATCAGCCAAACAAAAGCTTAGGAAGGTTGCTTTATTTGTGGTATTTTGAAATGCTATTTTACTAAGCATTTAAAAAAAAGAAAAAAAGAAGTAAATTTCCCATACCTGAGATCATAGTCACACCATTAGGAGCGGAGATGGCACCATCTCCACTTCCTTGAAATATGTTTTCTAAGCGAGCAAGATTTTCTTGTCCCTGGATTGAAAGATTTGCAAGCCCAGCAGCACTTGTATAATATTCTGTATCTCCATCTAAACAAACAAATCAGTTTTGAAACTAGCGAATCATAGCATTCAGATTTTTATAAAGTTTTATATGATGATCAAAAAAAATTTAACAGACTAGCATAGAAGTCAGGTTTTTAAAACTAAATGTTTAAAGTATCTGTATGCTAGGAATGTTCAGGAGCAAAACTTAGCATCAGACAGGAAAAATACTCACTATGACATTAGTAATAAAAAGTGTAGTACTTCAAAATGATGCTAACTTTTTGGTAGTTTAGGCCAAGGTTTTTCATACAAGGAAATAGTATAAACAATTAAGTAAAAAGGACTAACTTAAGTGTTCAAGATGTTTTTAAATGCATTTTGGCAAATCTAAGCTGAAAACGTCAAAAATTAACTTTCCACTTTATTTTAACAATTTTTTCTGATTTGAGCTGGAACTGTAATAAAGGATATAGAATTGATAGTTTTGCATTTTTAACTTTTATCAATTATCTTTTTATTAATATAGAGCTTAAATTCAACTAGAGTAAAGACGATCAATTGGAGCAGAAAATAGAGCTTTCAGTTTTTACTAATCCTGATTCACTGTGAATGCGATATTAAGAGGTTTACAAAGTAAAGGCAAGAGTAGGAGCACTAAAAATTGTTTTAATTTCACTAACCTTCAGTTTATAAGACTGTTAGCCTCAAAAACAAGAGTCAGCTTATATATCAAATTGCAACCAAAATACAAGCTGGAATTGTCTGTATATAAATGCCTAATTACAACATCCATACAAACTAACAAGTAAATAATATAGCAAACTATAAATGCACAAAGAAAAATGTAAAAACTTGTACGTGTGCATGCTAAACTAAGCAAATCTCCCAAAAGCTCAAGAAATAATATGTTGAAAAAGATTCTAGTAGGAATAAAGAGAACATACAATATGGCAACTGTTGCCATAAAAAAATAAATTGTCTATTTATTTTGTTTTAGTAATATTTCACCTGTCAAATCCATTTATTTATAAAGGTATTTAAATTTTCTTTGGGAAGAAACAAATATTGGGCTGAGCAAAAGGTTCGTTCAGTTTAGCAAGTGAAATTTAGTTTTTATTTCTATTTTCAATAATTTCATTGAATATTATATTTACCATTTCGTTCCACTATTGCTTGCCATCTTTCAGCCAACTTCATAATTCCATCCTCCCAGAAATTTTTATTTTTCTCAGCAAAGAATTGTTCTAGGTGCCTTTTTGCAGTCTTCCAGGGAATTGATATTTTTTCATTAAGACAATTCTGTAAAGACTGGAATAAATTGGAATTCAAAGGTACAATATCTTCTGCATAAAATAGTTGAGTAAACAGTTTCCAGCCAAGCTGCAGACCTAGTCACCAAAGAAACATGCAATCTAGCATTATCCTGATGCAATATTATGTCTCTTAACTAATTTGTCAATTCCTGCCTTCAGTTGGTCTGAGAGTGGTACTTGTTTGAATCAACTGTTTTTCTTTCTTTCTGTCAAAAGTGCTAAGAGAAGCTCATCCTTGAATGAATACCAACTTTTACTTTAGTTTGTGGGGGTTCAGTTAGATCGTTATGAACCCTCTTATTTCACACTACTATAAAAAGTACACAATTTTCATTGCCTGTCACAAATGATTTTCAATGCTTGATGTGGATATTTTTGATCTCAATGTTGATGCTTCTCAAGTAATGAATCACTATTATCCTCAAATGGTCTATTTAGCCATGAAGCATCAGCGAGTAGTCTCCAGTATAAAACACTTGACAAGGGAGAACATTTTCAGTAGATTCTTCATAAACCGCACACTTTGTTCTCTTACATTTGAGTGACATTTTAATCAGAGATAAAAAAAGCAAAAAGTATTGCTTATATTCTGCCATATCCAATTTTAGAATCCACAAAAATTGGAATTTTCATGATTGAAATAAAAAAAAAAAAAAAAAATTAAAAAAATGCACACACATGTCACAACAGAAAAGATTAACTTTTTGCATGTAGTGAAAAAAAGCAATCTAAACTCTTAATGGCAAAAACAGAACGAACTTTTTGAGTTACCCAATATTTATCTAAAAAAAGCACTTGAAATATTAGGTGGTGTTCCCAATCTCTACTAGAATGATGTTTTGTCAATTGAAGCTCTTTTTAGGATAACTACAATTCAAACTATCAAATGTTTTAAGGCTACAAACACATCAGTGAGAGATTAATCATAAAAGAAGAACAAAATTAACCTCCTTCTCCTCCCTCCTCCTCTTCAACATCTTCAAATTCAGAATCTGTCTCCTGGTTTTCATCTGGATGAAGAGCAGAACATGTGGACATGGCCTGGAACATTGGATTCACTACAAAAAATAATCATTTATTAATAATTAAAAGTAGTTGCTTCAAATACATAAAACTTGCAGGAACTTCAATATTTTAATGTCTAAATTCAGATCTAATACTGAAATTACTAAATTTAAAAATTTATCTTGAAAAGACTTGCATTTTGTTGGATAGTGCACAGCATACCTGAATATTAAAAAAATACTTTTGCAAAAATGAAGTTTAAATAATTGCGGACAGTTTTATATTGAAGAGAAAAAACATGTAGTGTTTTGTAAGTGAATTTCAGACAAGATTTAGATATCTGTACATAGATTTATCCAATCATATATGTTCCATTTTGTTCCATTACCATTTATGATGCAGTTTCACGATTCCATCCTTCCAGAAGTTATCTTTCCGATTGGTAAACTGGTCTTTTTAAAAAAAAACAAAAAAAAACAAACTTCTGGAGAATTGGAAGTTTTTTTTTTTTCCTCTTAGGAGAATTCTGCAGAAATCAAAATAATAAGTGATAATCCCAAGCTGCAAGATCAGCTACGTATGGCAAGTGTAGTATGACGTCCCAGCTGTTGAATTTCTGTCAAGTCTGCAAAGAGATATGAGGTCTGGTGTTTTTCTAAGATGACACTTCTGATTAGCCAATTCATAAATGCTTTTCATCAATTGCCACCTTTAAATCAGTCCAATTGAAAATAGTACTTGTCTAAATTTTGAAAGATGCATTTAATGTCATTTAAATGTCACCTTTCAATTGACATTTAAAGTAAAATAAACTCTACAATAAATGTGTGGCTGCTTTTTGCTTTTCAGCTAGTTGGAAATCTGTTGTTCCAGTTTTTAAGAATTCTAGTAAACTGTATGATCCTTCCAACTATTGGCCTATTAGCCATCTACCTCTATTTATCAAAGTACTAGAGGCCTTCATCAACTCTGAATTGGTCAAGCATCTCATATCTCAGGGTCCTCTTTCACTTCTCTAGGTCAATTGCCGTTTTAAAAGTCTAAAAGTCTATGAAAGCATCTGACAGGGTTTGACATACTGGTCTTATAGGTTATGATATTCCTGGACAAATTTTTGAACCAATTCAGTTTTTCTTATCAAATCACAGAATGAAAGTTGTCCCAAATGGGCAATCTTCTAGATCTTTCTGCAGTAATGTAAGTGTCCAAGAGTTCTATCCATGGACCTATGCTGTTCCTAATTTTCGTCAATGACATTTCTGATGACAAGTTCTCAACTTGGTATCTATGCTGATGATACAACTATTTACTATCTTAATAGCAAGTCTGATCAGTTCAATAAAGTCAAAAGTAGCAGCTGATCTCAAAAATTACCTACAATCTGCTGTTAACTGGGGCAAGAAATGGTTTGTTAATTTTAATGCCTCCAAAATAAAACTGCTCTGTCAATCATCTGAGAGATTTCTACCTTCCATCAGTATGGCTGATGCTAACCTCTAGGAAAGATTGCTGCACCTCACCTCATAAAGCTAACATCTTCTGCTGACATGAAGTGGAAAGATTATATTGAATAAGTCACTGGGTCTGCTGCTAGGAATGTCGATTCACTGCATTGTGTTAAATAATTTCTCTCTAGAATCTTACATATTTATAAGTCTACTAGTCATACATTCTTTGAATCTTGTTGCCACACATGGTTTGGTACTACCATTATATATTTGGAGAATCTTGATAAAATCCAAAGAATCTGTAATGTTGTTGGTCATGACCTGGCATTTCACCTCCAGTCACTTTCTCATTGTTATAATGTAGCTTCCCCGTGCCTTTTCTGAAAATTTATGACATTTTCAGTCATGTATTCAAGGGGTACCAAAGATTTGTATTACCCAAAATGATAGTTGATGTCATTCAGACTATTTCTTCCTGATAAGTAAATAAAGCCATTAACTGTTAAAATATTTACCAATGTTAGAAAACTTACATGCTGCTTTGTCATGTGGTACAAGATGGATTTCTGTGAATGGATCATCCTCTTCATCAGAGCCAGCATCATTTTCGTCATCTAAATTAATAAATGAAAAATTAAACCAATTTGAACAAGCATTAGGCAATATATTATTTTTAAGTGAAATTCAATATAGTCTACCTAGATTTTATGTGTTTATGCACTCATTACACAATGGAGGCAGTCTGAAAGGTTCACTTACGTGAGCAGAATAGAGACTAAAAGACAATTACCATCCAAATATATAAATATTAAATATTTAAAGAAAATTTATCTAACATTTGTTAAATAAACAAAGAAAAAAAAAATTTAACACAAAACCTAACTTCAACACAAAAAACATTTAAATTACAAATAAATATAACATACATTGTCTTCTGATATATTTTAACCTCTCATCTTTCATCATTACAGACAACATTTTGACCACATATTTCCTGGCCATCTTCAGGCGTCTATTATTTTTGGTTTGGTTAGGTTTGACGGCACATTGACCCGTTATATAGGAATAAAGTGTCACTGACGACACTTGAATTTGAACATAGATCGCCAGTGAAGAAACACAGGCAATCCCATTATTGAATTAAGTAGACCATGTGACCATAGAGGAAATGCATATATGGGAGGTAGCTTGTGTCTAATTGATCGTTATTTCTCCTCTATCACTATACGGATCTGCATTTCTACTATCCTCTTACTATAAGGACTGCTATTCTCTACTTTATTCGGATCACTATACAGATTACTATTCAAGCGAGTATTATTGACCAAGTACTATTAGTATGAGTGATGTTTGAAGGACTGACACCAGCATTGTTCAATGGCGTACTATAGTTGTATCTGTGATTACAAAGGCTTTACTACAACGAGCATTACGAAAGTAACAATGAGTATTTGTTGACATCATAAAACAACCTCAATGGGTTATTTAACACCAAAATTTTTATTGATGGCAATATTTTTTCAAAAAAGTATAGGTGGAGATATATATATATATATATATATATTTTTAAATGTATTGATAGTAATAATTTTCCTTCAAAAATTCATTGCCATTAATTTATTTCTGGTATTAAAACCCACTTTTACACTTTCAGTGTTTTGACTCCGGGTGTTAAGGGTATTTTTGCTTGTCCGATTTATGCTTAGTGGACAAAGTGTCCATAATTTCTATGTTCTCTAGACTATTAGCGCTTTGTCGCTTGTCATGTTTGTTCTTTGAAGGTCTTTTGTTTCTGCTTGTTTGTTTGATCTTGTTTCCTTAGATTTTCCATTAGGTTTTTTTTGACGATCTTTGTTTGGATGATGACCCATTGCCTTGTTTGAGATGTGATAGTGTTTTGTTCATCTATGTCCATTTAGCTTGGTTCTTCAACAATGTACTGGGTTGTGTTGATTTTTTTAAAGCACTTTTGATTCTCTTGGGAATGTTTAGATGGTTCTTGAAAGATTTTTGTACTTTGGATTGTGATTTTTGGAGTTAATTGTTTTGTACATATAGATTCTCTTTTTTTTGAGGTTGATAGGATTTGTTTTGTCTATAGGAGTTTGATTTATGTGTGATATACTACATTTTAGTAGACTTTTTAATTAATTTATTAGAGTTGAAAGATCTTGGCTTCTTATTGCATTGCTTTCTTTGATGTCCTTTTGGTGATTTGATATTTTAGCAATATTTGCATATGATGTCGGAAGTAAATAAGATTCAACCTGTTTTCTGGCTTCTTGAAACAAGATATTTTGTGTGTATTTTATTCTTATTATTTCCTCTTTCTAGATGTTACACTCTTTAGAGTCTGCTGAGTATTTTTTTTTTTTTTACAGTTTGGACATAAAGGAGCCCTTTCACAAGGTGACTCTTCATGATCCAACTAAAGTTTCTCACATCTTCAACAGACTGATGCTCTCTTATAACGATTTTGTAGATGATCAAATTTTTGACATTTGTGACATACATGGGGATTAGGAATGTATGGCTCTACCTTGGCTATTGAGTATCCTATCTTTATTTCTTTAGGTAGTGTAGGTTTGTCGAATATCAAAATGTATGTGTGTGCATTTATTGATGTGTCATCTTTTTATTTGAATTCTTTTGACATCTGTTACTCCTTGGTGTCATCATTTTTAATTTCTTCCAGTGAGCAGAGTGACAGCTCTGGTCATTTTATTACTCCCTGAGATGAATTAAGAAATTGGTGGGGGTAAGCCTTTACTTTATTGTTATTAATTTGCTTGATTTTTAGTAATTTTTTATGTGTTTTGGTTTTTACTTGAATTAAAAGTATTATTTTTCTAGTTATTCTATAAGCATGAAAGTTGTAAACTTCCCCCCACCCGATATTTCGTTTTCACTGTTGTCTTTTGGTTTGTTTATAAGAGATAGCCGTATAATTTTAATTTTTTTATTCATTGTCTGTGCTTCCCACTAACCTTGGAGTTCCTACTTAAAGGACACCATTGGGTGGGGACTAGTCCCATTCGCCCTGATCTGCCAGGGTTATGCAGATGGTATAATCGTGATGAAAGTGGATACAAGCACCTGCATTCCCCCCACCATATCTACCCAAGTATCCCAGGTAAGGAGTGAAGTGACATGTTGTGGACACACCTGGTCATTTAATACAGGATCAGGAGTCACTCAGTCACCAGGACTCCGTCCACAGGCATCACGGGTTGCCATTCACTGCTAACAGGTGGCCCCATTGAGGAGAATTTGTAGTTTTTATGAATCAGTTTTTGTGGATGTGCACTTTATATATTACAATTTGTATTGCTGGTATTTTTATTATAATAACAAATCTTTACACTTAGTATTTAGACACCAGTTTTGGGAAGAGGGAACTATTTACTCATAACTGGGACCCTAACAGGTGCTACCACCCTGGTTCAGGGTGGACCTGGGTACAACAGCAATTAATAGGTGGTTCCACATTCTTCAAAATCTGATGAGAGACCTTGCTGCTGGATGCAGTTTATTGTCATACCTAAGAGGGAGTTCATAATATGCAATATCCTACTTGTGTGGAGTATTGTAGTATTGTCTTTGTGGTGCCATATTTTGTTTGTTACTGCTGAGTTGATTTCATATTAACTAATTCAACGAATGAACTTACAGCCACTAAGTGATAGTAACATTTGATTAACCAAGGATATTTGTGTATTTTTGGAGCTTTTTAAATTTAGAGTGTCAATTGTTTCAACATTTGGTTGTCATAGCTGATTCATATGACTTTTTGGCAATTTTGCTTGTGTCTAGAACATTTCAGATACAGAACAAGTATGCTAATAAATCCTTAAAAATCAGACAAGATTCAATTTTTTTTCCTTCCACACACATAGATCTAAATTAAAAAATGCCCAAAAGTTTGGGAAATATTTTGCTTTCTTATATAAGAGGCAAAATTAGGACATACCATGATACCTACTTAGATTTTTTAACTCCTAGTCTGTGCAAACATTACAATATAGATGATGGTTTCTAAATCAATTTCTATCAAAACCAAAAAATTCTGTTACAGTTTTATTAAATATTACATAAAAATCTAACATGGTTTTTGCCTTTACAAGGTACTTATCAGTTTTCTAAATAGAATCTTCATTAATATACCATCAAGCCATTTTACAAAATGGATAAATAGTCCTCCTTGCAATTCTAAAAGACAAATTTAGAAATCTACAGACATTTCTCAAATAACATAAGATTTTCAGGCTATGTATTGAATAACTAAAGAGAAAAAAAATAAAAATAAAACAAGACTTACCTATAAAACAATTGATCATCATGTAAATACATTCATGAGGAAAATTGACTGTGTCCTTGGAAACTCCATGAACTGAAATCGCAGGGTACTCCAGAGAAAACCCTTTGCCATTTTCATTTCCAACCCATGAGAGTCGACTTGTTAAAAAAAAAAAAAAAAAAAAAAAAAAAAAGAGTTTATCAAGAATGTAGAGAATATTTTACATCTTCACTTTCCTTTTTAAAAAATAATAAATCACCAAATCTGAGCATATGGTTTTATTAATAAGCAAAATTTTTTTTGTAATGATCATCTTTCTCAAGATGAAAAAAAAATATACATATAAAAAGTATCAGCATGCAAAAATGTACCAAATTTATCTTACTAGCTCAATTAGCAACAAAGTCATGACCAGTCAAATTTCATCTGATTTTCTGTCTTGAGTATGATTGGGCCAGAAGCCCATTTTAACTATGTGAAGATGCAGACTTCAAACAAGTGGAAAATCATTATAAATGCAATGTCATAAAAGAAAAATAATACTAATGGATTTAATAATTACTCAATAAAACCAGCCTACACCAGGTGGGGAGGGGTTTATTCACATACTGTCCTAAAAACAGTGCAAAAATAGCACAGGAAGACAAATTTGACCATTTATATAAATTTCAATTCTATAGTTAAGCCATTGAAACTTAATGTTTCATGGTATCTTAGAGATTATGCTAAATGTTTTTCACAGGAGTACATCAGTAAAAAAAAAAAAAAAAAAAAAAATATGTACAGGTGGAAGGAAAATTTGATAGTAGGTTAAAAAATATACCCTCTTGAACTTGCTGTAAAAAAGTATCCAGTGGGGATGCAAGCCTGAAACTTTACTCATTTTTGGATGAAGAATTCAATAAAACAGTTCTTTTGTCTATAATGTTAAAACTTCTCATAAATATTTGATTTTTTGAAAATTTTGTTAATTTATACAATTATTGACTTGCCCGAAAAGGACTGACAACATCAAAACTTTGAAACTTGTTATACAAAAGGAATCAGTGGTCAATTTTCCAAACAGATGCTTATTGTAAAGCCTTAAAACTCAATTTTTAAATTTAAAAAAAAAATTGGAATGAGTAAAACTACATTTATTGGAACTGATGAAAAGGACTCTTTGGGCAGTTTGAATGGCCATACTGCATTTCCTCTCCTAATGGTGACTTGTAGTCTGAATTTCTTTATAGGCTTCTATAACCAATATTTATGGAACATTAGAGGGAACTCACTCTCACGTGTTCATTGCAATTTACCCTGCTCCTCCCACACATGCAAACCCAGATTAGATACATATTAGTTGAAATTACATCTATATTATATAAAAGCAATAAGCAAAAACTCCTTCAAGCCAGAATTAGAGCCCAAAATAAATAAAGTTAAAAAAAAAAAAAAAAAAAAAAAAATGAGCATAAATAGAAACACTACTTCTCTTATACTAGAGAGAGAAGAAAGAATGAAAAAGAAAAAAATCACATGAACTTTTGAAATGCTTTGAATTTACAGAAACAAACACTCAGACAACCAACTGAAGATTGTCTCAGATAAGATTGAAAGTACTTGGAAAAATAAAAACTATTTGAAAGAAAATTTTGGTATTTTTCTTAATTTTCTAAATTTACCAAGAAATTAATCTGCGAACTTGAAAGGATCACAACAAAAACTAATCGACAATTTTTTTCCTGCTCATTTAAGATAATTTCTTGAGCTTTGAACATGTTGACAAATGAGGACATAAAAGTAATATTTTTACAAAATGTAATTAATCCGTAAATTTACAATTTTTCTTCAAAACAAATTTGTGGAATAGATATTGAATATTTAAGTTAAAAAATAGTCCTAGTTACAGTTATGCATTGTCCATTTCCCCCCTCCCCCTCCAAAAGAAAGTATTTTGAGTATTAACAAAATCTAATGCTTACTCAGATTTTGGACTATAGATCCATTTTCATAGTGTTGCCTAAGAAGCCAAATGTAAATGAATGTGAGCGCCATCAGTTAATCAACCTAACTGCATAATAAAACTTACTTAAATTTTGATGAATAAAGTGTATAGCAGAATTAGACCAGAAATAAGAACAGTGCAATTGTGTTAAAGACACTGGAACAAGAAATGCAATATTTATGCTCACAATTATAGAGATCAATATGAATGCAGAAAAACGTATACCTACGTTTTATAGATTATGTAAGTTTTTGATAAAGTACAACACAAAGAACTGTTTGAACTGATATGTAAGCTCAATTTATTTGGGAAAGATATTAAAATAATCCAGAGGCTATACTGGGAGCAAACCACCTGCATATGGATAGAAAATGAATTTAGCAAATGCACAAAAAAAAAATAGAAACAGGTATAAGATCTATTTTCTCATTGGACTTATTCCACATTTACAGAGAGGAGATCTTGAGGATTTTTATTAGCGGACATAATTTTAACACCATAAGATATGCATATGACACAGTGTTGATAGCAGGCATAGGAAGAAAACTGCAGGCACTCCTAAAGAATTGTAAGTCAGATTTGTATGGTTGTCAGCTATAGAAATAGCTCAAGATGAAGACTGAACCATGGTTTCAGCAGAGCATCAAATTATCATCAAACATCAGATTAATCTACTGGAAGATCCCTGCAGAGGTTATCCTTCCAGTGGTTATTTGGTCTGCTGCAATGTCATCACCAGTTTGCAGACAGCAGGTCAAACAGACAGATGACTCAGGTAGGGTGATCATCAGATTGTTGCAGGACATGATTGAGCTAGCAAACATGGTGCTAGGTGAGGGTATGGAGATAAAAAACACTGATTTTGAAATTCTTGCAAAAATCAAATAATTGTCACATTTTAATGGAACTCTCAGAGCTTATTCAGAATTGAATGAAATTATTTTAGGCCTTTTTTTTTTTTTTTTTTTTTAGAAAGTCATAGTAAAAATTTTTTTTCGTTTTTTTACATCTGTTACACCCCCACCTATTTTTTTTATGAAAACTCTAGAAATTTGACAGCATGCCTTTTATAGCAGAAGGCTGAAGAATATAAATAGTCATTTTTTTTTTTTTTTTTAAACCGAATTACACAGTAACCAAAAATTCAGCTCTGAATTGTAACATACAAAACCCAATAAAACTAAGATATTATTTAATTAGGAAAGCTTTTAATGGCTTTTATGATTAATATATATTAAGGACACTATTGTCTGAAGCCAAAATATTTTTCTAATGAAAAACATGAATTTTTACAAGAATTATTTTCTTTTTTTCAATTTTAAATACAAAATATGATAAAGTTGTTAAATATTTTAAAATTAAGTTTCATTCCATGCAGTTTAGGGAATGCTGTTTTAAGTAGATCTATCTTTACAGATCATAAATTTGAAAGCTTATTACAATCTGTGATGCACATATATTTTAAAAAAGAATTTTTACACTGTTTTTGAGTTTTCATTAAATTTTTTATCAAATATAAGGAGGATTGTAAGTTAGCTTAATGTTATGTGCAAATATGTGTTGAATTCTGACTGACCATCATTGTAGCATTTTCAAAAGTCCGTTTTTTTTTTTTTACATCCTATTTCAATAGATATTTCTATTTAATTTTTTTCAGTAAGACATACTGCAATTAATTAATTTCTTTTAGTTTCAATTCTAGGGACGGAAACAAAACAATATTTAAAATAAGGAAAATTAAAAATTAACACTTATAAAAAACAAAAAAAAAAACTTTTCTTAAAAGTGAGAGAGGTATCTGTGAAATATTTTCATAACAGATATAAAAATTAATAATAAAAAAAATAATACCATAAAAATTTCATAAAACATGTAAAAATTAGGTACCTCTTAGGAAATTCTCTCTCTAGTTATGAAGTTTTAAATTTTATTTTTCCAGAAATCATCTTTAAATCTAAGGCTATAATGTTAAAGTACCTTTAAAAAAAAAAAAAAAAAAAAAATAAAAATAAAAATAAAATAAAATATTAGATTGCTGAAAGTATTTAATTTTTAAAAATTACTATGTAGTTAAATTAGTTCACTTAAGATTAAAATAAAAATTGTCACTTTTGTTCTTCCATTCAATAACTTCCCCTGACCTAAGCCGTCAATACATCGATTTAACTGTATGTTAACAGTAGCACCTCCAAAACAAGTCAACATAGTTAAGACAAGCTTTTTAATGTTATTCCACTGACTAAAAAAAAAAAAAAAAAAAAAAAAAAATTAATCAAAATTTTGAATGTCCTAAAAAGGATGAAAAAAATTTCATAAAAATAACCAAAAAATACTTAATGGCATACATTTTGACAAAAAAAATTTTCATCAAGTTTGGAGCCTTTTTTCATCATGGTATGCTCTTTTTTAACAAGTTAGTGGAGATACCTAGTTAAAAGCAGAAATACTTGAATTCAAATCAATTTCTTTTTGTAAAACAGGACCACCAGTTACCAAAAATCTGCTCTGCAATAAAACTTACATTTAATTAGAAAAGTTTTAATTGCTTTTATAAACAAATACACTATTGTCTTAAGGAAAATAAGTTTGATGAATAAGGAAATTTTACAAGAATTGTTTTAATTTGAGTTAGAAAAATTTATTGTTTTAAATCTTAAAATTACATATTAATTTCAGCTTTTATATTAAGTGAAAACTATACTAATCATAAATGGAAAGGTTTATAGGTATGTTCATGAGATTGCTAAAAAGACACCAAACTTGACGAAAACAAAATTTTATTGTATAAAAATTTATGTTATTAAGAGGAACTTTTAAAAATTTTTCCTTCTTTTTAGAACATTCTAAATTTTGATTAAAAAAGCCTTGTTTCTCTTTGTATCACTGGAACTAGTAAAATAAATTTTTAGCACATTTTTTTTGTATGACACATTAATTTGGAAAATCTTGCAAAAATAAAAATAATTGTAGGGTGTTAACTTTCAGAAACTATTCACAAATGATGGAAATTATTATAAATGTTTTCTTTTTTTAAAGTCATGGAAAAAAATATTTTTTTTATATTTATTACTGTCCCCATAACTAAATTTATGAAAACTCTAGAAATTCAATCACATTCAGTTTAGTGATTATATTATTTAAACCACAAGGCTTTGAGGAAAGCAAATCATGTATTTTTTGTTTTTAATTGGACCCCCCCACCTGAAAATCAGCTCTGAAGTGTAACATACAAAACTCAATAAAACCAAGATATTATTTAATTTCAAATGATTTTATTTGCTTTTAGTTGTTTTTATGAATATGGACAATATTTTCTGAAAGCAAAAAATTTTTTTGATGAAAAATGAATTTTTAATACAATTATTTGTTATTTCCTTAATTATATCAGATTTTTACATTTAAGTTGTAAAAATATTATAAAATTAGTTAAAAGCCACGTTCAGTTTCGTAAATGTCCTCATGAGATAGATCTTTTTTAGCGCATTGTAAATTGTATAATTTTGACCAATCAGAAGACCCGCAGTAATTAAGAAATGTAATTTTGTGTTTACAATATGGCTGTAATTATAAAGTATAGAAGACCAGCAAGAATACAATTAAGTTGTGTTATTTGAGTTAGGCATTGTTCTCCAGTTAAGGACTTTATTTTTGCGAAACATGTGTGGAGAAGCTAATTTAATTTTTCAATTTCAACTGAGAAGGGTACCTACAAGTATCACTATCATGTTACGAAATTTACATGATCTTATTTAAAATCTGATTAAATCTCAGTTATGACATTTTTCCATAAATGAAATATCAACATTAATAATAAAATGAATGAAAATAAAAATAACACAGTAAAATGTAATAAATGTACATAAAATTATAGTATTTCATGTACACTTCTGATAAAATTTCATAAAAAAGGTACCTATAAATTAATTAGATACTTTTCTTATGAAATTTAATCTCACTCTCAGTCTTATTTTAATTTCTTTGATATATTTTCCATAAAGCATCATAAACATAAAAAGTGAAAGCTAAGTACAAAAAAAAAAAAAAATTAGAGCATTGAAAGTTTTCCTTAAAAATAATGAGGTAAATAATTTGTTCACTTAAATTTAAATAATTTCACTTCTCTCCTTCTATAGAATAACTTATCCTCACATAAACTGTCAATATGTGATGAAATTGTCATTCATCACCTGTCAAGTGACAAAATGTTATGACCTGTTTTGTTTTATTTTTAAACTACATCTTTTCAGCACAGAAACTAAGTAATGCTGGTTTCAAAATATTTTAAATAAACATAACTTCTGATTTTCTTAAAATAAGTTTTGAAAAAATTATAACTGATTTTTAAAAGAATTTCAAACTGAGATTTTCATATTTTTATAAAATGTAAAAAAATGGTTGACATATGACTGATTATCTGTCAATTTTGCTGACTCAAAAAAAAAAAAAAAAAAAAAAAAATTTAAACGAAAATTTGGACGTGCTAGGAACGATTAAAAAATATAAAAAAAATACCCCCAAAATTCTTTGATCTTTTCTTTTAACAAACAAACGATAAAGTTTTGTTTTCGTCAAATTTGGCGTCTTTTTCATCATACTATGCTTTTTTTTAGTGATCTCATAGAGGTACCTAATCAAACACCAATATTTTCAAGAGAATTTTTAATTTTCTTTGTATATTTATAAACGTGCCGATTTTTGTAAGTACAGACGACCATAAACATTATCAGAAAATAAGAGCGATAACTATACTAAACAATAAAACATTATGGAAAATATTTTTTTTAATTTTTAAGATCATTGAATACTTAAAAAATTATGTAAAAAGGGCGCTAACGTCATTTTCTTCAATTATTTTACTACAGAAAATCTCTGTAGAACATTTATGAGTCTGTCAACTCAACACGTCAAAACAGCTTCTGTCAGAATACATTTCTGCGATATAATTTTTAAAGTACATAATGTTCGTTTCAAACATTTTAAACCGGCTAATATTCCTCAAAGTTTCAGAAAAGTATTTTTAATAAAGAGAATTACAGTGCGATAAATGACAACTAAACAAGGAGCGCTAATTAATTAGCTATTTTATAAAAAAAAAAAAAAAAAAAACTCCTTCCAGTCAATTTAAAGTTTTTGAAATACAAAGTATTTTGTTTATTGGAAATTTAAAAGGTTCAAGAAAGACTTTTCATTTTTAAAAATTCATTTTAAACCCTAGGTCTGGTGTTTTTTGTGGAAGTCACTAAATTTATTAATAATTGTGATCTGATTGGGAAGAAAAAAAATTCAAATTTATTTCCTATCAATTCAGCAGCGGACGTACCAATGTTTGATTTGGGCTTCAGTTTTGGGTATCAATTGGCCAAAATCCAGCTTTGGCTGACAGCAGAAATTAAATCCTGACCAAACATATTTATTAATTTAATTACAAGCAATCTGATTAAAGAAGTTATGATGGTAAATAAAGAGTTGAAAATAAATTCAGAAATTATGACAAATAGGCGACTCGATTATTTCCCTTTACAGCACATGGCGCGATTTCTGCACGTTTGTGCATATTTATTTTTAAAAGCATTAAACATGTTTGATTATGGACATATTTTAGATAAATCAGAATTTGTGATTAATATAGTGCCACAAATATTTTTATTTTCCGTCTGCCTATAAATAAAAGCAAGTAAGTCCCCACATTCATCATAAAAGTAAAAGATCAACGTTTAAAAAAAAAAGTGCTTCTTTTCTACGGAATTAAACATGAAATTAATTTTTGATCCAACTTTTTGACGGTTTTTGTTTCCTTTGAAACATCTCAATTTTCACATATTTTTTTCTTTTTAAAACTGCTAGGTAAAGAAATTCTGACAAGTTTTCAAAAAGGAAACTGCCGAACGAATTAAATCAGTAGAAACTACTGTTAAGCACCCTCCTACAAAAATGTTTCTAACAGTTATACATATCAAAGGCAAAAAGAAACAAGTCACTAATTTTTAATTTTAATTCAGCATTCATTATTTATACACAGGCATGGTATGCTTGCTGCTTGCACTGAGGTATCAGGTATACAGATACTTCAATCGATTCATTCTACCCGTCAGAATGTCAACTTACGAAATTAATTTTTTTGTCACAGATATTTGTGACTTGTCATAGCCGTAAAAATAGTCAAAAAATACCCCATAGTTTTGTCAATCAAGTCAGCAAGCAATAAAAAAAGAGCAAAACCATTTTTAGGTTCACAAGATTTTAATGACTGGTTTAAGGAATTTAAGTGGCCCTTACCAGTCAGGTTATTAGCAACGTTAAAAATCTAATTACTTTGAAGAAATTGATGAATGTAATTTAAAGGTTATGGGGTATAATGGGTCTGCAAGTTGAAGACTTAACGAACCATTTTTGTCACTTTTATTTAAGCGTTGCTAAAAAGTTTAAAAACAGGATTTGTTCTTTTTTACGTTTTGTTTGTGATTTAAAATCAAAGATAACACTATGAAGTCAAACTTTTTTTTCTCGGTTTTTGAAGACGAAGGTTTTATTTTTCATCATCACACATACTTTGAAACAATACTTCTTGATTGTGTAGAAAAACAGGAAAGGTAAAGTCTGAGCAGAAAAGACTAAAATAAAACAAATTGACGAGCGCTTAATTTTTTTTTATTTATGGAGTTCTTGAAAAGAGGTGTGTTAGTTAAAACAGCCATGTCAATTATTCTAACGAAAAAATAAACAAAAATTACTTGTCTGATTTGATTTACTTTTTAAACTTAAGGGCCGTCAAAAAAAAAAAAAAAAAACTGCCGAGTGTGGTTCAAGTTATAAAAATTTAAAAATGCAATTTGCTAGAAATTCTCAATTGCAAAAAAAGAAAAACAAAAAAAAAAAAAAAAAAGTAATCTTGAAATAAGATTTTTTTACACACCCTCCAAAAAAATATGAATTACCGTTCGGTTAAAGTACACAGAGTAGAAGTGATTTATAGAAATCTTTGGGGGGGAAAATAGAATAATTATAAGTTTTTTAATGAAACATTTTTGCCGAATGTAAATTGCAAATCTATAATCAAATTGAGTTTTTAGTCGTTATCCTATCCGTTTTTTCGGCTACTGGGAAACCGATGAAGAAAGCAAATAAAATAACTTTTGTTAAGAGATGAAAAACATTTTTCTTGAATTTTCTTACCTTTCAGCAACATAGAGTTTTCCTGGACCTATGTTTTTCCGTTTAATATATGCTTCGACATCAGGTTGTTCACAGTGAATGCCCTCGGAAGGCGGCGGAAAGTTGGTAAGTTTGACCATGTGCTTAAAGTTTGTTTTCGTTTTTTCAGAAGAAAGAGCCGAAACAAACAACGAATTGATAAAAGAAAACTACCACGAGTTTAACGCTTAGTAAAATTGAAAGCCAATCACAATCACCGACACAGACATGCGTCAGTTATCTCCCTTACATTATTCTTGCTTATCTCTCTTGAACAGATTTTTTAGGTGCTAAGTTTACTTAGTTTTGGCATAAGGCCAAAACTGTGTGTAATTTTGTGCGAATCAGCTTGTAGTAACATTCAAAATTGAATAATTAAAATAATATACGTGTAAAGATTCTTAGGACATATCAAAAAGCCACACAAAATAAGGCTGAATATAGTCACCAGGAAAAAAAAAACCCTGATTAGAAATTTGCGGATGTAGTAGGAAACACATCGCAAGATATATATAAAAAAAAGAATTTTCAACCAATCGTTCTTGGTTTGAGTAGATTCTAAAAATTTTCAATTTGTATTTGCTGGAAAATATAAACATTTATATCATAAAAAATAATGTAAAATTATACAAAAATAATTAAAGGTTAAATAAAAAAAATAATACAATAGACTCATTACAGGCGCTGACTTTCTCAGGAGCAGTTATAGAACTAGTTAATTTATGGGGAATAGAAAGTGTTTGGTTCTTGTGGCTAACTCATATAAGATAGTGGCAGTGATTACTAATTATTCTGGGTGATGTCCGGAATAAAGCAATCTTAACCCAACGTACAACACAATGATGAAGAAAGGCAAGTGAATTTAAAATGAAAAAGAAGATAAAGATTTTTATCGACAAATAACAATTTATTTGGATATTTTATACATTGTGTGATGATATAATAAGACCCTTGAAAAGAAGGCTAAGTTCACATATACACATTTAAAAGAGGAAAGATAATATACACACATTTAGCTGTGTTTAAATAAACTCCTGAAAATGGAAAGGTACAAAGACACACATTGAGGTGTGTTTAATATAACCATGTAAATGGAAAAGTTCTAAGACAAAACACACATTTAGGTGTGTTTAATAAAACTCCTTGAAAGGGGAAAAGTTCATACCTTGGATTCATTGTAGAATCTATATTAATGAAGTGTGAAATATTTCAATGGATTAGTAAATTGTTTAAGTTGACAACACGGAATCTATTCACCAACTGGTCCTTGTTTGCTTTATGGTCTGTATTTATAGCTTCCCTTAAGTAGGTGCTAGATTACAAAAAATCCCTTGAAAGTACAGGGGGCCGACACTATTTTTCAGACACTTTATTTTTTCAAGTTTTAGGTAGCACAGGCAGTTTGTACTGTTTTAGTGTAATGGCAATAACATTTAAAAACTGTTTCAATGCTACAAATGGAAAAGCAGAATTCAAATTAGAAGTATTTTTATTTTTTTACAATTTTTCACATTACACAGGTCACAGTATTTTTCGGACATTGCAGAAACAATGCTAATAGTTTATGGCAGCACCCCTTTTTTCAATGACTTCTATCAGTCTATCCTCATAATGTTCGTACATATTGATAATAACGTCTCTTTGTGTTTCTAGCAGTCTATTTTTAGCATCTTGTATGCGCTGTCACAGTTCAGCCTCTCTGGTTTTTTCTGGCCCATCGTAAACAAGCTCTGCAAGCATTTCCCATATGTTTTCAATTAAATTTAAGTCTGGACTTCTTGCAGGCCATTCCAGAGTAGTTATATTTGCTTCACACATCCAATTTTTCACTGATTTGGCCACATGGATGCTGCAGTTATCTTGCTGCAAAATAAAATTACTTCCCATTTTTTTTTCTATGAGTGGTAGGGCTCTCTTTTCCAAAAGTTCTCTGTAGCTCAAGCTATTTTGACGTCCTTTTAACCACTTGAGCCACAAGTTTCCATTCGGAAATACCATACCCCAAACCATGACTCCTTCTCCTCCCATCTGTCTCTTGTTGAGAATAACAGGTTCACCTTTTCTCGACCATGTACACCACCTGTCAGGTCCATCAAACTTAAAACGTTTTTCATCAGTAAATATCACTTTCTTGAAGTCAGCATGGTTTGTTATCCATCTTTTGGTGCTTCCCAGCCTTGCCTGCTTATATTTTCTCGTTAGTGTAATTCTTTTCTTGATTTTAGCATACTTAAGTCCAATTTCATGTAGCTTTCTTTGTACAGTTTGAACACTGACGTCAAGTTCACACTTCTCCTTTATTTCTTCACTGTCACCTTTTCTCCAGATGATAACAACCTTGTAACACTCCTCTTCATTCTTCTTTCTGTTCTCTTGGAAATTGTTTTTTTTCCACCCTCTCTTCTTCTTCTTCTCCCGCTCATAGTCTTTACTTAGCATGTATTCAACTGTTGACTTCGGTAGCTTCATCTCAGCGGCAATCTTTCAGATACTGAGCCTGTCTTCTCTCTTCTTTTGGACGAAACTGATGACTTCTTTTGAATGCATTCTTCTTTAGGATTTTAATATGTTTTCGCAGTGAATGATAAACATACTCAAATGTAATGGTCAGAGTACAATTTACCTGCAGAAAATTTGCATATTGTAGATGTTTGACAACTAAATCATTAAAAAACCCGGAATTTGTGTCATGTCTGTAAAATAGTGTCACCTAATTTGAAGTAAAAATAAAGAAAACATGAAACCAAAGACAAACCCATCAATCAATGTTCATACCATTAATGGACAGTTACTGCTGAACTATCTACTCATCAACACAAAAGCTCTCAGCAGCAAAAAAACACCTTTAAGCACACTTTTCAAAATGTCCCAAAAATAGTGTCGACCCCTTGTATGAGGGAAATGCTGCCAATGGTCAATTAATAATTTCTATTATATTTTTAATGTTTTCAATGCTACTGGAAGTGCTGATTGAAGCCTATGTGTAAATAACTGATTTCAGTTATTTGACTCCTGACTCTTGAGATGGATACTTCCGGTTGACCTGACACACTTCCTTTTGAGAGGAGTGTTTGAAAAACATTTATTTAAGGAAGTTACTAACACATATTCTTTAAATAAAATAAAAAAAAACTGTTATTAGTATCATTTTATTTACCAGTCATAATTTACTGGTAATCTGGTGCAAGGAAAGATATTTAATCATTTCTTCCTCACCAGGTACTAATATTAGCAGTAGTGTATCTATTGATACACTGACACTGAATAAATGGAAATGAAAGATGAGATAAACACCTGTACATTATTAAAACATTTATTAAGTGTATATATATTATACAAAAATGTTACAAAGATCTACATGTGTCCCAAAACAGATAAATGTATGCATTGCTCCAAGAACAAGCATGTCTGAACTGAGGTACAAAAAAAAATAACCACAAATCTTTTAATTTCTTTGGTTTTCCTGACAAGCTGAAATAAATTGCCTCACTGAAGATGGAGACAAAAGTCTCTTTTACACTCAACAAAAAGCAGTGAACATAATGTCCGTTCTCCACATGTGTGGACTTCAGGAAAATGGAATGATGTTAACTGTTCAATGAACGAAAGCAAACTCCTAAAAGTACATTTCATAAAGACCCAAAATTTAAACATGACCATCAGACATGTGATGTCAGAAGTCCTGCCTCCAATTATTAGCCTCCTTACTCTGGTATAATGAAACCAGACAGTTAGTAAAAAATGGCTTGAATAAAATTTGATGGGTAAAACTTTATATGTGTGAAGTTGTAGTGAGTGTGAAATAATAATTCCCTTCATCCGCTTCCTTCAAAATCAAAGTACTGAAGGAGAAGAATGAAAGAAATTTGTGAGCCTATTTGAGATTTTTATCTTTCACAGAAACTAACCAGTGAGCTGAGAAGAAGGAAAGAAATTTACAAGCCTATGAGATATAGTTTTTGGGCCAGTGAAAACCTTGCTTTCATAAAAATTAACTAGTGAACTGAGAAGAAGGAAAGGCATTTGCAAAACTATGTGAAATTGTTTTTGGACCAATGAAAATCTTGCCTTCACAGAAATTAGCCAGTGAACCAATAAGAAGAAAAGAAAGTAGCTAGCATATACAGAATTATTTTTTATATAAAATGATGAGAAAAATTAAATTAATAAATTAATAAGAAGAGTGTCTGAAGTTATTTGAATGGTTTCATTTCAGTTTCTTGTGACTAGTGTTGAAGTACTAGCCAGTGTAAAATTACTCACCAATTATATTATCAGCTTCTAACCAGCACGCAGCACTTCAAAGAATTTTCTCTCAGAAATCCAAGGAAGCTAAGTATTTCAAACTATCTATCTTTATCTACTTTTGGAAGTATGCAAATCATATATCCCTTCAGTGAGCAACAAACTTTCTTAACTGTGTTTTAAACATTTTTTAATATTATTTATTTCAGATCATTTGATATGTTATATGAATATTTCCTCTTCATAATAATATCTTAAAACTACAGACTTTAAGAATTCTGATTTATTTTCCTGAAACAAGCTACTGAGACTATTTCAAGCATGTGAATAAATTCTTTTGTTAAAATTACTCATATGTTTCCTCGTCATTATCATCCTTCATTAATTTTTGAAGGTTGGCAAATTGAAACAAACAGTATCCATGAGATCACCCATGTTCATTGAATCCAATGTAATTGCATAGTTCTTAATTATGGAGGCACAATTACACATTATGAGGATAAGGACACCCATAGCAATTTTATCATATGTTAGCTGCATTACTGTTGGATATAGTAGATATTTACTTGACTCCCCCACTGAGTCAGGTTGTGACACAAGGCCGTTTTTAACATGGGTACCCGAGTGTTTTCACTTGGTCTGCTGGTCCAAGCTGGTCTTAGCTAGTCATAGCTTGTCCAAGCTGGTCTTGGCTTGTCATAGCTGGTCCAGACCTGAGCTGGTCCAAGCTAGTCGTAGCCATGATACCCCCCAGCAACAGGGCCGAAGCACAAGTGCCAGGGAAGTATCCTGTTGGAGATAGTATGTGAGCTACAACCTACCATTTTACCATTGGGAGATTATAGCAAACTTAAAGAAACAGTTGTAACATTGCATGATAAAACCAGAGCCAGAGATGATTGACAAATTAATGCCTTCTTCCATTCTCAAAAGCAGACCATTTGATTATTTAAATGAACTGATAGCATCAGTAACAAAAATTGGAGTGAGCAGCAACATCATATGACACAAGTTCATACAAACAATGCCAATTAACATAAAACCAGTTCTGGCAGCACAAATGAATTTAGAAATGGAAAAACTTGGGAAGATGGCTGATGACCTACTGCTGTATTTTAATAAGCAAGGTCCCAGCCCCATTCAGCAGGTTCAACCAAAGAAAGAAAAAGACTGTCGTAGGAGGAATTACAATATTTATTTTATTCATCCATGCTTTGAATATTGCTTCTACATCTGGTCTAGTGATTCTGCTATATATTTAGAGATTTTTGTTAAAATACAAAGAAAAATCTGCAATGTTACTGGTCCTGACCTGGTATTTTGGCTTTGGTCACTTTCCCACTGACAAAACATAATTTCTCTGTGCCTTTTCCATAAATACTTTTATGGTAATTGGTCTGATGAATGTTCCTCTATGGTATTAAGAATTAAGCACAGTACTAGATTGGCAACAAAGTCTCATCATTTTACAGTTGAAATGGCGAGATGTAATCATAAGTTCTAAGTTAACAGTTTCTTCTCTCACACTTCTCATTTGACAAACTTTATTCTTGCTTCTTGTTAACCAGTAAACTTTGATCTTGAAAAATTTAAATGCAATGTTACTTACCTTCTGGCTTCTTAATTCCTGTTCTTTTATTTTTCTCTCTCCTTAATAGTGTTTTTTTTCTCATATTCTTTCACACTCAGTAACCCCTTTTGGTAGCTTTATTGGTGGCTTGGGGTGAAATAATTTTAAAAAAAGAAGCAAGGTTATTGCTATTGTAAGGTTATTTGCTCTGATAACTTACATCTTTCTCTGAGTACTCACTCACAAACCAAATTGTGATGAATAGTAATTAAAATGGATAACAGGTTTCTTTTTTAACTGTTCTTACTAAAAGTTTTCTTCTCAAGCCTTTTTCTTTAGAACAGTCTTTTTTAAAAATTTTTACTAGAAATTGTGTCACCTTAATCAGGCTAAGAAGCAAGGTTTATGAAAAAGACTCCTTTCAAATAATTCATTAGTTGGAAATGTCTTAAATCTATATAGTGGAAATGGTCAGAGAGTGCTTCTTTTTCTTTCTTTTTTTTCACATAAATATTTTTATACTACGGCACACATCAAATTTCTCTTTCCAAATTTCTACTGTGCAGTTAATGAAAATCTTGGTGCCCCTACTGAGAGATTTTACCCATTGGCCTCCATTGTATATCAATAGGTGGAGATTAATTGACCATGATTAAATGTAATTGGTAGAAATGGGGTCAGTAAACAGAACTGACAAAGTTTGTAATAAACAATAACAAAAGAAAGAAAAAATCATTGCAAAAATAATACTAAGCAAACAATATATGCAAGACAAAAGTAGGGAAAGAAGCAGTAATAAGATAAAAAAATTGACAGGCTAAGAATAGTGTTAACACGCAAAAGGGATACAGGCAAGTGACTGCATTATTCTGACTTCAAAGCAAGAAAGAACAAAAATATAGCAGATGATACTAAGAAGTGACCTATCTTATTGGCTAGGAAAAAATCCCAGCAAGCATCTGTTTGTTTTGTCTATAAATTTGGAATGGGGGATGTTTTTGCAGTCATTTCTGTACAGGATCAAAAAGTCTGTATTGTTGGTCATTTTTCTTTATATAAAAATGTATTGGTGGTATCTTTACAGTGTTTTGTTTTTGTTTGGGGGTTCACTATTTGCCCATAACTGGGACTCTAACGGTTGCTGCCATCGCTGGTGCAGGTAAACCTGAGAACAACAGCAATTAAGAGGTGGTTCCATGCTCCTCAAAATCTCCAATCTCCCGGTCAGAGGCCTTGCAGTCAGACATAGTTTATTGTCATACCCAGGACTAGCATGAGTAATCTAGGATTCTTATTGATACAATTGTCACATGTAGAATAGAATTCTGCTTTTTAAATTATTGAGAGTAAAAATATCCAAAGAAAGCTAAAACAAATCAAAAGAAATGTAGCAGCTTCATCTCTTTTAATGAAATATTCCCTCATTATGGTAACATAGTATCTTATTGGTATTGAGTAATTTCTCTTGGCACCATAGTATGGCTGGCTTCTCGCATTTGAGCATGCCTGTCAGTTAGGGTGGCTAGTTAATCCCTGCTGCAGACACCTTCTAAGGCACATTTATATTTGCTTAACACCAACAGAGTCCACCTGTGGTTTATACTGCAAATATGCTGAGAAGACCTTGGTTACAGTTTCTGGGAGAGTGCATAATCTGGTGTGATCAACAATGTGAACATGACCAGTGCGCTCAAACCCTAAGTCACGATGACTTGTGACTTTGTGCTAGCACAATCAGTGATGGCTTCTAAACAGTTCTGTCTACCCAGTTTCAATTACAGCGCTTGGAACAACATCTAGTATGGTTTTCAGGCACTTCACAACAGGGTTGCATGCTAGGATTATCTCCCCAGGCCAATATTATCAAGAAGTCACATCCCTGAAAAATTGACCATTGTGAGATTTGAACCCAAGTCTCATTGTTGAAATGTTAATGCTCTACTCACTGGCACCATAAAAATGTAATATCACATTATTAAGAAGAGGAGTTCAGATTGCATGACTCATAAATATATTAAATTTTTATAGAACACATTTGAGGCAATGTGGTTTGACCACAGAGGAGCAAGGCTAATGTAATCAATAGTTATATTGTACATATTTTGTAACATGATATAACTAAAGAATGATTTATGATCATATGATCAAGTATGTAGGTGTCATATATCATGTGACCAACTAAGTATGTGCAATATGCTGATGTGAATTTGGCTAGAGAGTGCATATATAAAATAACCAGTAACCATTCATAATCAGTAGTGGACAGGCCAGAGTGTCAGCTTACCTGATGGCAAGTGGGCCTCCTAGCTGAAATAAAAATGCAATAAAGAAACAAACACAGACAACTTTTTTAGTAATAAAAAGGAATAAGAACTTCATAAAGTCATCTGCACACTATCAGTTATTCAAGTCCAATGTGAGAGGACATTTTCAAAGCTAAAATTCATAAGACAAGGTTAAGAAATTTGCTGTCTGAGGAGAATTTGGAATCTTATATGTAGTTATCCATTAAAAAAGAAATTGTTAGATGAATTTGATGCAGAAGCAATTATTGGCAGATTTGAACAATCATCTCATGAACGAAAGTGACTGATCTTAATATAGTGGACTGTATGCAATGTTCTATTGTACTTTTGAACTATCTGTTAATGTGTAAATACTTAAAAATATCAACCAATTACTTAAAATTGAAAAAAAAAAAAAAATAAATAAATAAATTAAATTATAACATTCTGTATTTACAATTGGTATCTACCGCCAGTAAATATGTATAGTACATGGGCATCTATCATTACTAAGAAATACACATTTTCCCATAAAAATTCTAATTGTATCCTTTTTTCCATATTTACTTTTTGAAAATTTTATTTATTCATTATGAAAATTAAATGATAGCATTTTAGTTGTGAGTGGGCTCCCTTTATCTCCTAGCAACCAATATTTTTAGATCCAGTTCATCACTATTCATAGTAGTATGAACATACAGCATAACAAAGTATCTCCTTAGAAAAACAAAAGGAAAGTAGGGATTTAATAGATATATAAATAGGTAGATAGATTTTACAAGAAAATTATTGTGACTGAGTATTTTGTTGACTGGGATAAGTTGAGCAAAAGTTAGAATATTTAGTGCACTCTCTGACCTGTTATAAATGTGTGACAAGTTATTTTGTCTACAACTTAAAAAGGGAATTTTTTTTTTTTGATTTAAGGCATTTGGCAGTAAGTGGCAATAAAATTGTTTTGACAAGTTGCCAACAGAAAATTTACATTTGTGAGGTCAGTCTACCCGGATTTTAGGTGGAAAATAAAATCCAAATATCATGTCCACAAATACAATATAAAATTATAAACAATGTTAAGAAATGATTTTTGCAGAAAAGAAAGAAGACCAAGTTAAATATGACAGTAATATTTATACAGTCACATATGTGTATTTACATATTAAAAATCAATGTTCTTTGTTGTGACCATGAAGAGACCAACAGTTTGAGTGTTGGCAATGATTTGTTGCAAGTGAATCTGCAAAGTTTTGATGTTTTTATTACAAGTGAGGAAATGTGTGTGTGTGTGTGTGTGTGTGTGTGTGTGTGTGTGTGTGTGTGTGAAGCACACACTAATGAAACGTGTGTGACTGCTGGCTGACTTGTGTGCAATAGCAGTAATTTTAAAACACACTGAACAAAAAGAGAGGGGAGACAAGACTTATTTTCATCATTGTGTTGTATGTAGAAAAATCATACTGACATACATGTCATGGTAACGTGTGTCTAAACTGTTGGTCAAATCTGGTCTGGTTTACTGACTGTCTTTTGCCAACTGTCTTTCACTGACTGTGTTATTGCAGATCTAGTTGCTGACAAGCCGTTTTTATCACTATTTGACAGTTCATGCTCCACTCACGAATCCTGTCTGAGTTTTGTGCAGGAATATATTTAATAAATTGACTCCTGATCTATTTCCAGATCATTTGGAGTTCAACTGCACAGACATTGTAGAAAGTGCATCACATGACTTGTCTTATCTAATTTGATTCCAGAAACCACTTATTTAATTTGGAGCTGTGTTTGTACAGAATTGTAAAAAAGTTTTCCATATTTTCTGAATATAGTAAGATTTTTTGGAGGCATCTCTTACTTGCTTGTGCTTCACTTATTGGCCATAAAATATAGGAGTTTATATCCTATACATTATTGTATAAATTTGTAATCAGAATCAAATAGATGGGAAGAAGACACTTGTAAGGGATTGAAGATTAATACTTAATGTTGAATCTGCTAACAAAATTTGGAACAAAGTTATATATACAGTAAATAAGAGTAGTAAAATTTTGTGTCAACAATCAAACAAAAGAATGTGCACAAATAGATATTTACAAAAATGTATGAAAAGCTTCTTGAGAAAAGTTGTTTAGCATTCACAGTTTTAATTTTAGTTTTAGGTCAATTAAAACTGTTCTGTATGTATGCACTTGAAAGAGAGAATATATGCTGTTAAAAAGACATTTGTTCAGGTACATACAGTCAGGAGGAAGGGAAGTAAGACATATACTTAGCAGCTGGTGTCTCTGCATTTGTAATTGGTGTTTTGTGAGTAATGATTAACCAGAATTTTTTAAGTTGCCACAGTACCCAGACAGTCCTTTTGATGTGAGTGAATTTTCTACTATTGACTTATTTGTGTTGTTCGTCTACATTTTATTTTATTTTTTTGGATTAATTACCAGCTCCCAGGCTTAGTGCTTTTGAAAACTAAACAGAATAATTTGATGGGTTATTCTATCTGAATGTTTTCTCTATGACATCTGCCAAAATCAAACTGGGTAAAATGAAGCCAATCATCTTTCCCTTCAAGAAATTCGATGCAAATGTAATGTCCATATTGTTCTAGTGCTCTCTGGTTGGTTGTTAATTGTCATATCTCCTGCCATTGTTCAATTGTGCTGGGATATACACACATATATATATATATGTGTGTGTGTGTGTGTGTGTGTGCACATGTGCATTTATGGCCCACATTCTGTACAGTATCCCATTTACCCAGGTCTTTATTGCTATCTATCAGACAACAACAACATGTCTTTTAAATGAAACATATAAAAGGTCATTTTCTGGAGGAAAAGTAGGACATCAATTAAAATAATGTTTATATATTCTTTTCAGAAATATACAATAACAATAAATTGTTCAATTTTCCTTTCAGTGAAGTTTATTTTATAAAGTAATTAAGTGTTCTTAGCATGGTGGAAATGTGTGGACAGACTTACTTTATGATAGTCAGCTATTTGTGAGTTCGTAGACAAAAGGCTTAATCGGTGGTTGCTAGTTATTCCCTTCTATTGTGTGTGTGGACATGGCCTTAGTCAGCGGTTGCTGGCTCTCTCTTCCATCGTGTTTGTGTGGGCGGGAGTGCATGCATATGCACACACAAGTTGATCAAACTGGCTTCTGTAATTGTTGTGAGCCCCAAAAAGTAGTATGCTTCTGTTTTTATATTTGTAAGGGGATTCAAAATCTACTTTCACATAGAGGTGTAAACTTTTTGAATACAAGGTTTTCATTAGAAAATAATTTCACACTGGCTCATGAAAATCTTTTTTCTTGAATTTGTGGGAGTAGTGAAGGGAGTTATTATTGTTATTTTCTAAATGGTCCCAAAATAACATGTGGTATATCTGCACCTATGTCTGTAAGTATTTTGGTGGTATTTGCCCTAATTATTATTGTTTATCAAACAAAACTTTATGATGGTATTTTATTGGTTGGAAAATATATATATATAGGATTTAATTCCTATAAGACCTACATAGAGAATGTTGGAGAGCAGCAAAGATTCAGGCATAAAGTCTCCTCTGGGTGTTGCTGTTTTCTATAAAACTTGAACTTCAATCTCTCATCAAACTCAGTTTATCAAAGAAGATGAAAAATTTACTAAAGACTAACAGGAATAAGGTAGAATGCATTGCAACACAGAAGAAAAAAATGAAAACATAGAAACTATTGTTATTGTATTAAGTCTCTACTTGAGTAGGCTTATGGCCATATCATGTTGAAACATTGGTTCTCATGTGATCACCATAGTTAAGCAACATCAAGTCTGGTCAGCACTTACATGGATGACTGCTTGGGACTACTAGGTGCTGTAAGCGTGGATGTGTGGGTATATTCTAATGGATAACAACTTGGAATTGTGAATGAGTTCCAGTTGCGTTTGTTATATTCACTTACACACAAATGCCCTTGGGAAAGGTATGATTCCACCTCTTCTGTCTCCACCTATAGGTTAATTAGTAAGATTTGTATCAGTAAATCACTATTATATCAAAAAATCTTAGAATCTAAAAATTATTTTTTGGATATAAATAACCTGCAAAATGTTGATACGCCATAAAAACAAATCACTCTCAAGCTCTATTTAGGTGGTGGACTCTTCTGTCATATTCAAAATATGAGGGTCAAGCAGCTCAGTTCCTAGGAACCGACAACCAGAGTCCAGTACATATGATTTGATTATGGTGGTGAAGTCTTTGTGCAGAACCAACCACACATTTTGAAGAGCTGAATACAGAGACCTGGTGCACTGTGTGCCACAAGGTCCCCAAACGACCCTTTGCAGGTTTTGAATTCAGAGTTGTCCTTCTTCTAGACCAGTTGCCCTCCAAGGCTATAGAACCCAGTCTGTCCTGCTATTTACCCATGGCTGGAGGGAGAAGAGGATTAATACCTTTCCCAAGGGTATTAGCACATAAGTGAACATAATGGATTCGACTGGAATTCAAACTCTGCACTCCAATTCCTCAATCCGAGCCACTATCCACTACTCCACCATGCCTGTTCCATTCTATTTGGGTATTGTGAATCATAAATGGTTTCTGTATATTGATTTTCTAAGCATAGCTTAGATGTGGCACAAGGCTGAAAGTATGGTGCACCCAGTGAGGATTGAACTCACTATTCAGTTGTAACTGTTTTAGTGAGACAAGCTTGTTAACCATTACACCATGCTGAGGTGCCCTCAATTTTACCCCAGTAGTAGGAGGCTGCTTACAGTAACAGGTGTTCCCAAGTGCCCCTACCCCCCATCTAAGAACTGACCTGGCTCTACGATGCTTAACTTTGGTGATCGAATGAAAATGATTTTCTAAGCATAGCTTAGATGTGGCACAAGGCCGAAAGTATGGGGCACCCAGTGAGGATTCAACCACTATTCAGTTGTAATTGATCTAGAGAGATAAGGTTGCTAGCCATTACACCACATCGCAGTGTCCCAAATGGTTTCTGTATATGGTGAATATAAAGCAACATACACATTTTTTCTCTTTTCCTTCCTATTTTTTAATTAAAATAATTTTAAGTTAAAGACAGACACAATGAGATTCCCCTTTGCTGTTTCATCTAGTTGTTTATAGAGTAATTATTTATTTATAACTTTATTATATATTATTTATATTCCAGCTTTCTTTAAACAAACAATATTTTAAAAATATTTTTTGGTTTATTTAAAAAATATTTTTAAGTGAATATGATTTTAAAATATTTTTTGGCATATTAAAAATATATTTTTAAGTTAATCTGATTTAAAGCTCAAGTTTATCCCGGAAGCTCTATTCCTATTAAATGCTGTAAACAATCAGTAAAATGTTAAACATGGACTTGTAAACCAGTCCAATGATGACACAAATGAACTGAAATATTTAACTGAATCACAATAAAATTAACTTTGATTTCAATGGAATATTGAAATCAACTTTAATGTTCTATATAACCTGAACAATCAGTGACGGATAGTCTAATAAAGAATATTATTCTTTTTGTAATTCTTACTAAAATCTATTAAAAAAAATATTTTATTTAAAGTATAAGCAAAGTTAAATATATTGCAATAAAGAACAATTTAATTAAAAATTTTGTATCACAATAACTAATGAGTGTAAGTACATCACTCAAAACAGAATTTAAATCTAGCACTTGATCCTCTTTTCATAAAGTGGTTGCTGCTAACTTTAGATGTAACTTTATAAAATTGTAATCTCCAAGAAACTCATTATTACTGAATGAAAATCTTATGAAAATTAATTTATATATTTTGATTGCATTTAACTTTACTATAATGCAATCAATATTAAAATCAGCCTTCCACATTTAAAAATAAAAAAATTACAATGAAAATTATCATAAAATAAATTACCATAGTGTTGTAACTTAGGGAAGGTTACTAAATAGTATAATCAAATGAAGGTTGGTAAGGAATGGTAATACTTAAGACATGAACAACATATATAAAATTCGCCAGCAGTGCATAGAAGAAATAGTCAACTGCTAGAAGTGAGTCAAGTGAATTCCACAATAAATATCCAACTGCAGGATATCTACCAACTGCCCCATGTGGTCAGATGTGGCACAAGGTCGAATTTAATATGAGGTATCTGAGCCCGTAGGTTCAGCCAAAAATTCCCTGTAGACCCCATATAAAATAGGGTCAGTTAGCTGTTTCCTGAGACAAGACTCTGCCCTTCAACATAACCTCGTTTGGGGATCCTCTCTGCCCAGAGGCAGAGAGTTTGACTAGCACAGTTGGATACAAATCTCCAATTGCAGACCAATATACAGTATTTACTACTGTATTTATGTGAATGGTGAAATACCCATTATCATCCATAGGTATGCTACAACACATAGAATTCACTGTTATTGTAAAAAATTCAAATTGTATGAAATAGAAAATGATAAAAATTGATTATATGCAAAATATCCCAACACTGACTTAAAAATACATATAGCATAGATTATTGTCTATTTTTAAATTATGCAAAGGATTTTAAATCAAAGTAAAATACTTTTCATATACATGATTCTTGTTATCAGATTTAAATAAATTTAGTTTATATAAATTCAAAATCATGGTGAACAATGAGAAAATGGCTGGATAAAAGTTGGTGGTGAGCTAAATCAAATATCTTGGCTTAATTATCAGCAAAGAGGGCTCCAGAATAGAAATAATTTCAAGAGCAGCACAAATAATGGCAGCTGTTACAAAACTGAGATCCACCTGGAAAAGCAAGAATATCTGCCTGAAATCATAATTCAGATGATCATATGCATTGGCCTTTTAAATGTTTCTGTATACCTGCAGAGCTTGGACATGTACAGCAGAATTACAGTGAAGAATCCAAGCATTAGAACTGAGATGCTACAGAACCATTCTAGGCATTTCCTATTCAGACTGCATCACATGTGACACAGTGTGAGACACCATCAGACAAAAAAAGACATGTTAGAACACCTCATATCTACTATCAAGAAGAGAAATTTGAAATGCTATGGGCATGTCATAAAAGTCAACAAGCTTTCCATTGTCATCCTATAAGGTACCATAGCCAAAATAAGAAGGGGCAGACAGGAAATCTGGGCTGACAGCATCACTGAATGGCTCTTGAGACCATTCACAGAAATTCAGACATTGGCACACAACTGAAACATAAAGACATAGCTGGTCAGTTGCTCATCTGCACAGTATCCCTATGACCACACATGGTCATGAGACTTTATTACTTTAATGTTCATTGGCCAGTTTGTTGTTTAGCCAGACAACAAAGTGTTGATTATATTTTAGACACTTTTTTTCTTTAGCACTAATAACTAAGTTTTTGGCCATTATAACTAAGTCTAGACATTAAGTCCAACCCGGGCAAAACAGATAAAAAAAATTGTATCTTTACTTGTAATGTCTTTTATTCTTGCTGAAAGATACATGAACAAAAGTCTGGCAAATGCATAATCTTGAGGGTTAGTAGTTTTTAGAGTGGATGGTCATTCTATTTTTATTCTCTTTTGAATTTTCAATTTCTTGCTACAAAATTCAGTGGTTGACACTCTTTGAATGGCATATCTTACCTAGAATGTTAATAAAAAAAAATATTCCATTGCTGATACATCGTTTCTTCTTTGGTTTCTTATCGCTTATCATTTTCCTAGTAATTAACGTCTTTTTAATTGCTGCAATGATTTAAACTTTAAATCATTGCAGCAATTAAAGTTTTAAGTTTTAGACTACTTTGATTTTTTTTTAAACAAAACGGGTGTTATTGGGAAATACTTCTCTCTAGGATGCCCTTAGTGACTGACAATGATTTTTTTTTTATTGTTTATTATTTCAACTTTGTCTTTCTTTACTTTCTAACTCCAGGATCAACCAACATCATTTTTTAGTTGTTTTAAAAGTAAAACACAACTGCAGCAAAATCTACTTTCAGTAAGTAAAGAAGGTAATAATTCGTCACTCCACAAAGACAAATGTGACACCTGGTCTTTTTTTTAATGTTATGTACAGTATTACTCATATGTACGATGGGTGTGTCCAGAAACTGCCCAGTTACATCGACTTTTGCCGCAGGATTGAATGCATTATAATGCGGGCGAAAAAGAAAAAAATATCATTAAGTAACTTTAGTTAAAAAGAAGGAGAGTTTGCAATGTCTGTTTGGGGAATCCTTTACAAAGTAAGAAAAATATATCTGTAATATATATTTTTGTAATTAAAACCGTTTACTTCGAATAATTTTTTTTCAAGAACTTTGATTTGACAAACATTGCGAAAATGAAATACGACTGCGTATTAATATATTATCTTGATACATCTGTTTACTTCCGGCGCGAACTGCCAGGAATTGTTACCATTACACAAAAAAAATGTAGTACCAATATTTGCAGAAAATTATAAAGCAAATGCACTGGATTGTACAGCTTTTATTAATTTCATAATATAAAAATCGTTTTAGACTTTCAATTCAATAACTCGTGGTATCATATATAAGTCCATTTGAATGAAAACCAGTTATACTACAAAAAGTGTGTGCCGAAATATAATAATAGCACTACTGTTACAATCAACATGACAACATGGCGTGGGTAGGTTTCAGCTTCCAACTACAGCTGGTTTCATTGATGACAAATTAAAAATAATAATAAAAAAAAAATTATATATATATTTTCCCCTCCGCAGCATTGCTACATGTGGATTCTTACCTTGTGCTGTGTCGTCAGCTAGTGAATAATTCTGACGAGGTAAGATTTTTAAAGAAACATGTTTGTGATGAAGAATAGAGATCATCTTCATCCGATCCATCATTTTTTTTGTTCGTTTCCAACAATGATTTTGATCCCCACTTTGATTCTAATGATTCATTTTACTTGAATTAAAAATTAATTTTTATTAAGAATTCATTTTTTCTTCTTTTATATGGAAAATCTTTAATTTTTAAATGAATTAATTTTTTTTTATTTATTTTAATAATTTCAATAAAAAAAAGTAATTTTTTTATTTTGAAATTTATTATTATTATTTACTTTGTTTTTTACTTTTCTTTACAAAGAATCCTTACGGCAAACTAAATGTAACAATAACATTAACAATGTTTAAGAACTTTCGCTCTTTACTTTGTAGTTTCAATTCTTTGTTTAAAAATTGTGAACGAGTGATTTGATTGTGCAATTTTTTTTTGTGAATAAAAGTCTCATTATTTAAAATCAAACAAAAATAATTGCTAAAGTAAATGTAACCGTTTAAAATTTATCTAAACAAATCTATTCTCTCTTAAAATTAAAAAGTACAACATATGGGAAGATTCAATTATTGAATGAACACCCACCCCACCCCATTACCCGTTTTAAAAAATATATAAGAATCTGTTTGAACAAATAATTTTGGAATCACAGAAAGTGTGTCCAACATGAGTTCACTTTAAAGAAAAATAAAAGTATTTGTGATAAATTCATGGATAATTGTTTTTACCGCTACTTTCTCTTTATCATTTAATTTAGATATTTTTTTTTTGTCTTTCAACGGAACTTCAGAGCTAAAAGAAAACAGATTTAGAGACTCTCTAAAAATCATTAAGAGATTATGGAAGTAATTTAAAAAAAAAATTAACTTTTGTTCTCATGTTTTTGTGCTGATATTTTTTATCCGATCAGAAAGTATTGTAAAAAATAAAGTAAAAAGTAAAAACTTTCCTCCTGGTAAAAAATGCTCGACTTAAAACGCTACAAATTCAAATACAACTTTACTTTTAGTTTATAAATTTATAAATAGATGCATTTTTTTAGTAAGTTATTTAAAGAGTGAAGAACAAGATACTTTCCATATTTTGGAGAAAGTATAAATTTCCATAAAAATTAAATATTTTGAACGATTAATGACTAAAAAAAAGTCATAGAAGTAGAAAAAGTAAAACAAAATAACGGCGCGTGAATAAACTAGACTTTTAATACCCCCCTCCCCACCTCTCATTTTTCTGAAATGCGTGAAGACTTGCTTCACTAAAGAAAGAAAAGATTGCACACTTAATCAGAATCTGTAATTATCAAAACGTAACTTTTACTGATTTTTAATATTTTCTTGGATTTTTAATTTAATTTAAAATTTATTTTTTTAATCGAGTATGACATTTCATTTTTGAGTTTAAAAAGCAGCAACATAAGGTCCTTAATAAATTGTTGTTTCTTTTATTTTCATGCAAAAAAAGCAAAACTACTTTATTTTTATTTTATTAATTTTTCTTCACCGTTTTTTTTTTTTTTTTTTTTTAACTAACTTAAAAATTACCGATACCTGAGAAATTAATTTTCGTGGAGGAAAATAAAAAGTAGTTATGGATTTTTATCTTTATCTTTTATTAATAAAATGTATTTTTTCCTCGTTTTATTTTATATTCAACTTGCATCTTAAATAAAATAAAATGAGGGAAAAAAAGGCTATAATTTATGTTAAAATGAAAATGTAATCAAACTTTTTTCTTCGTTTTAGAAAGGTTGCATTAAGAAGAATGGAATGAGGATTTTTCATTACTGTTACGAATATCTTTATTGTTGGAATAAGTTATAGAATTTATTTATTTTGAAAACAAAATTAAAAATGTAATTAAAATTTCACTGAAATTATGAAAAAAACAATTGAATAAAAAAATGAAAAAAAGAAAAGAAAACAGACTAAAAAATATAAAAACATCTTGATAATTAATTTTTTTTTCAACTTGTCGCAACATTGATAATCGGAAAAATCATGAATCACAGATTTCTTTTCTCGCCTTTTTAAATTATTTTTTTTGTTTAAGGTTTTTCATGAAATCCACAATATTTGCTTTAAATAAATTTCTGACTGGAAGAGAGTCAATCCATGCAATCACTCAGTTAATAATGCCAATGGTAATTCCAATGATGAGTAAAACAAAACAAAAAAAACGTTTTTTTTTTGTTTGTTTTTTTAATTCACATTATTTTCTTTGTTGCGGGTCGAAGAAATCGATAATTGAAATTTGAAAGTCATTTACCACGTCGTCATATCATCTATCATTCTATTTTTTAAACATTTTTATTTATTTTTTCTTTTTTTACCAAATTTTTCAGCTCGGGCTAATTGATTGTAAAAAAATAAATAAAAAATAATAATAATAATAGTTATCTTTTTGCTTGAGGATTTTGAGAGAAAAAAAATCAGGAATTTTTTTTACGAGATTCGAATTTCTTAAAATTCAATTTTTATTTATTTTCGGAAACATTTTGAACAAAAAAAATCTAAGTTGTTTAAAAACCGCCAACTGCCAACATATTGGTTTATTTAGTTTTTTTCAAAGATCCCGATCTTATTCATTCAATTTTTTAGTTATGAAGTTTTCGTCATTTTTATTCATGAAACTTAATTAATCATTTTTCAAATGCATTAAAAAAAATATCTGCGTGCGTCTTTGTTTTTCTTTTTAAGCTTTTCATGTAAAAATGTTTTTACTTAAAAAACAAAAGCACTTACTGAAACTTAGCATTAATTTTTCGTAAAGGAAAACGTTAATTCAAATTTTTAAAAAATAGGATCTTGATCGATTTTATTTGTCCACTTTTAGTTTTATATGACGTGATGATTAAGTTTTTCCTCTCAGAAAAAACATTCGTAGAATTTGGTTGGCAATGAAAAGAAAAATCACTTTCTTTTCTTCTTTCTGCCTTTTTGTGTTTAGTTTACAGACCTCACACTTCGCACACAACTTGTTAGTTAGTGTCATTTTTTTTTTTTTAGATCCAAATAAAAAAAAGCATTTAATTTAATTTAGATATCATTTTTTTAAATTTTAAAAGTAATTTCATTTTGAAATTTGGATTTTTAAAATATGTCAGAAAAAGCAGAGCTAAAAGTAAAAAAGGTTAAAAAAATGAATCCGGCTCAGTTCGTTTTTGTTTGCTTTCTGAAATCTTTTTTAGGAAAAAAAATCAATTTAAAAAGTTTTTTTTTTTCTAAATATGACTTTTTATTTAAATAAAAGAAAAAGGATCTTTCAGTAATAATTTTTGTTCACATATACAAAAAAAAAAAAAAATTTTTTTTTTTTTTTTGCAGCTGTTAGTTAAAAATTATTACAATACTAGTGAACAAAACATAGTCATGGAAATATTGAGGATTGGCAAAGCATAAAAAGGGAAATACAATATTATAAATGAAAGAAAAGGTGACTTCGAAGAGATTTTTTAGCTGGATTTGGGTCGTTGTCTTATATAACATTTTTTCTTTATCGATGAAGTTGAAGAAAAATATTTTTTTTTTTTTAGTACAATTATAATTTTAAAATTTTATTTTTTGCTTTGTAAGTTTTTTTTTCAGTCTTTTAGGAACTGTATGGCATGATGAAAATGACATAACTTAGTTAAAAACTTGACATCTCACTTTTTTTTTTTTTTTTTTAAAGAAATTTAAAATTTATCACAGAATCATTAGAATAGTTTTCTTGATTCTTAACTCACCTCCCAAAGCTGATGTTGATTTTTAAGTTTCAGAAATGTTACTTCTCATGACTTAGTGAATGATGATTTTTTTTAATTTTAGTGTTACAAACAAGTTTTAGGCACAAGTCTGGAACTAGTAACAGGCATCTTTTCTTACAGAATTTATTTTTTATTCTATTTTGTGAATCTGTTTGGAATCCTGTTTTAGTTGACTTACATTTTTTAACATTTTAAAAATGCTTCCTTACAATATTCATTTTCTTCATTTTTCTTTTAAAGGACTTTGAGGCATTGTAAAAAAAAAAACAAAAAAAAAACAACTTTTTCTCAATAAAGTGAAATTTACAACGAAACAAACATTTTACAACAAATTGTAAAAATATACGAAATAGACTTTGCACAAAATTTCCAAGAATACATCATAAGTGCACAACTTTGAAGGGTGAGAAAGGAAAACCTATTTTCATTCAGGCATTCCTGGTTTTCTGGAATTTTAGATAAAATATTCAGTTTTTAGAAATAGACATTCACAGATATGAGATAAAATAAAATTCTCAAGTTTTAGAAATAGAATTTGAAAATGAGATATAATATCTTAAGTTTTTGAAAATTCTTCCCTTTCATTATCAGCAACAGTTTACCTGAGTGAAATGGTTTAAAAATCCTTTACATTTACGAACAAAATTTTCTCTTTTTATAACTTCAAACTTGATCAAATCTACTCCTTAGGAGCATAATACTTTTTATCTTCATTATTTGAAAACTCAAATCCAATATAAAACTTTAATTTGGTAGTTTTTTTAGACATCTAATTGGAGCTTCTATATTGCAAATTTATTGCTAATAAATTAAAAAAAAAATTATAAACTGACTGGCTTCATTTTGACTATTTTTTAAAAAAATTTTTAAAGAAAATTTGTTAGATTCATTTTTAATAATTTTCCTCATATAAATTTTTTTTTTTTACCTTTCATTAATTTTTTTTTACACATTTCCAATATTTTCTTTTTTATTATATAAATAATTTTTATAGAGGACTAGGAATTTTTCTATTCTCTTTCTTCGCATTATTAGATCATTAGAAACTTTATGGATTATGCCTTGAACTCTAAAAAAAACAAAAAAAAAAACATCATAATCCTAATTTTGTCTATAAATGCTAGGATTTTGTAAATTTTTTTACTAGGTATTGACAGTGGGAGAGTACTCCAAAAACATTTATTATCAGTCAAAAATTGAATAAGTGTTTGCTCTGTAGTGGCAAACCATGGAATTTCTTCAATTTCTTTTTTGAACCTCTCTAAATTCATAGACTGGTTTGCTGAAAGAAGTGATTTCTTTGTGAACTTGAAATGTATTAATATTTTTATATTTTATAAGTATAGAATATAATCATATATCAGATTCCATGCCATAATTTGGTAAGTGAAGCTGATTAAAGCAAAATAAAATGAATAGAAACTTGATTTTGATACTTTTAAGAAATAAAATAGTTTTGTAAAAAAAAATTAATTTTTAAAAATTTAAACCTGAAATATTATCTCCGCTTCTCTTCTTTTTAGACCTTGTTACTCAGAATCTTTTTGATGCTATGTCCATTCAGGATGTAGACAATCATGGCTCTCCAGATTCTATCTCTTTATTACCTGTGAATTGCCATGACTTAGAAAATATACTAGTGTGGTTTTTCATTCCTTCTAGACTGGCAGCCACTCAAGGCTAGAGAACAAATTCTACTTTGCTATTTTACCCATTGCTGATGGGAGGAGAGATAGGAAATAGTTTTCCCAAGAAACTGAATGCAACAGACCTGGCTGGAATTTGAACTTGGTTTGCTGATTTCACTTTTCTACACTGATATTCAAAGTACAGTTTCCAGGAAAATGAATGAATTTCTTTGTGTGGTATCCACAATTTTCTGGACTAGGCAAAAAAAAAAAAAAAGTGTTATTACTACAAAAAATATAATTTATTTACATATTATTTAAATTTGGTCACCGACTCCTTTGAAATACAAAGTTACAGTTTTTGATTTTACAAGGCAATAATAGCACCACTCCCATGTTTGAAAAGCACAGAATCCTTAAGGCAGGTGGGTGGTCTAATGGATAGCAGCTCTGAATGAGATATCAAAGAGCTGAATTTTGAGTCCAGTTGGATTATTTACATCCCTTATGTGCAAATAGTCTTGGTAAAGGCATGAACCCCTCACTATTGGTTAAATAGTGGAATTTGTATCTGGAAAAAACATTGTTATTCTGATATTCATTTGCCAAAAAAAAAATATTCTTACAATCCAAAATATATTTTGGCTTTAAATAACCCACAAAGGGTTGAAAGTTTAAAAAAAAAACCCCAAAAAACAACAACAATCAAATAAAATCTCGAGGTCTGTTTAATACTGTCTTTTATTTTCATTTACATTTTTATTTGCATTCTGTTTGGCATTTTTTCAGCGATTAAAAATGATCATCATATTGAATAAACACTCATCATTTAAATGAGCATATCACTTACCAAAAGACAATGAAGCGTTTTACTTCATGCAAAATTTGATACAAACACATTGCTTGAATTCATTTGAGTGTCAAAGATTGCGAATCCATTTCAACACAACATTAGAGGTCCTTACATAATAGTTGAAACCAAATAGATAGCCCAAAGCCTATTTGCAGACTGACTCAGCAGGTTAGGTATCAGTAAGCTGCATTTCCATTGAATGGAACAATCACAGTATGTGCAGTCCGGGAACATTTTGATATTTCATACTTTAGTTTTTGATGGCAGATTATTAATAATATATTTGTTATATTTATTTTTTTCAGCATGCAAAGGTTCAATTTAGCAAACAGTCAAATCTTGAAAACTTGCTATTGTATCAAGATTTATTGAAATAATGAAGGCTTGTTTAAAAAATGCCCACACAATGATTCGCCCAGTGTTAATAAAATAAAATCAACTAAAAACAACTGTCTGCAGTCAGTGACATAAGAAAAGAGAGAAATTGTTATATACTTGTATCTGTAACCTTATTTATGCTATATACAATATTAGGCTGACTGTTATTTTATTGTTTGTTAAATTAGATCCTAGGATGTTTTTGGAATTAAATCTTTGTCCTGTGAATAAATCAGAGGATTGAAAGGTCAAGAAATCTGAGTTCTTAGATAAGTGAGCCTTATTAATTCTAACAGGAGATAGAATAACCAGTTTAAAATCAGTAACATAAAACCTCTTTCTTTTGTCACCAGTCTGCTTATTGTAAAATCAGTATTTGTATTATACTCATGTATGTATGTATGCATGTATGTGTGTGTGTGTGTGTGTATATATATATATATATATATATATATATATATATATATATATATATTATACTTGCCGAAATTACCCGCCGTTGCCTGGATGTACATGGCTGCAGTAGTATAACCACACACCCCCTAGTCTAGAAATGTCTGCCTGTGTCCCCATGCATGCATCATCTGTTGGTATACTAAGCTACTCCCCTCTCATCTTTCTTACAGTATGTCCTTCACAAGTGTTTGATTGTTTTTAATAAATTAATTCCATCGATAAATCCTTCTTATGTGGTTGGTGCTCGGGGGTTAATTTGTTTCAATGTTTTAGATATTCAGTAGATTTCCTGTGGCTGTAATATCTTTCAAATAGTATGGCATTGTTCACAAATCTAATAATCAAAATAAATACAGGGATGAAGTGTCAGAGCTTTATTCAACTGCAAATGCATGAATGCCCCCCTCTTCTTCACATGTTTATTGTAAAGCTGGTGTTAATAAGAGGTTCTTCAGAAATTTTTTCCTTTTAACACTTCAATAATCCTTCTCAAACAATCTTTGCATCAAAGGTTTGAATGCCAATTTAGGATCGAATCATATGAAAAACTATTAACTAAATAGCAAAAAGTCAATTTTTGACTTAGTTTAACAGAAATAATCTAAACCAAACATTCATGCAAGAAAATTTGTGTGTAATTATAGTTATATGTGGGGAGGCAAGCAGGACTAAATCCACACTGTTATTTTTTGCATTATGGCAATTTTTTGTGACATGTTTGAAGAAAATCAGATAAAAAATGAGTATGTTATTCAAGTTTTTATTTTAAGTAGTACGAAAAACCTGATTTTTTTCCAGTTTTTTTGTGTGAAGCCAGTGTTGCAGGAAAACTATCAAGCACTCTACATAAACCTTGTAACATGAGCTATGTTTTCCATTAAGCACAAAAATATCAGCTAATCCAGTAAAAATTTTGTTCATGTTTAACTTTGACTTGGATTTTGCAAAAAGTCGTACCTACCTTCAGTTTTATTGATTTTTCTTTCAAACCCAAGGGGCCTGGAAATTGAAAGTTCTTGACTTACCTTTGTAAATTTGCAACATGTGTGTACAATTTCCTCGAAATCTGTCAAAAATGTGAATGTGCATAAATAGCATACACACTGATATCTTCTGTTTTGTGTGTATATATATATATATATATATATATATATATATATATATAAAATGTGTGTGTGTGTAAAAACTTATACTAGTCTCACACGGCCATTATTATGGTGGTATACCATGGGCACGTGGTCAAATGGTTAGAACAGCATTTCTCAACTAGGGTTCCCTGGAACCCTAAGGTTCCACAAAAGGTACCCAAGGGCTCCACGAGAACAGGTGAGATAAGCTAGTGCACTTTTGACTTTTTATTTAATTTCATGTACATAATATTACTAAACACATAAGAATATATTCTTGGTTATTGTAATATTCTGTTTACATTTATATTATAGATATATTAGTTATGTTTATTTTTTACATTTGAGTTTAGAATTTTTTTGTGTGAATGAAAACTCCCTGATGAAGTATTATAAATGAACAGTATGAATTTTATTTAGCATTACTGAAAAATTTTACAAAAATGTATTTTTCTTTAAATCAGTTATTCAAAAATATATACTATGATATCTCCCATGTGAACTATGATGAAAATAAAATGGGGAAGATATGGTATATAATTTTGTTTTTGCGCAGGGGTTCCTTGAAACACGTAATTTATTTTAAGTGTTACACAACGGTAAGAAGGTTGAGAAATGCTGGGTTAGAACATTCGCTTTCTGACTATAAGACATAGATTTGAATCTCAACATGGTCAATTTGTCAGAAAGGTGACTTCTTAGTTATCAGTCTAAGGGAGGTGATCCTAGTCTTTAGAAAGTGCCTGAAAGCCATACTACAGGTTGACCCAACCATTGTGAGTGAAATTTGGAAGGCTGTACTGTTTGGGAGCTGTTGAGAGTTTGAGAGTGCTAGCCTTATTGATAATGTGCTATCTCCCAGAAACTGTAACTAAGGTCTGCTCAGCATAGTTGCAGTATAAACCACATGTGAGCTCTGTGGGTGTTGAATAAACACAGATGTGCCTGAGCAGGCATCTCTTAACCACCCTAGTAGACAGGCATCCTTGGGTATCAGTAACCAGCCCTCCATCCATACCAGACTAGGCTATGAATGTTAATATAAATCTTGTTGATTAATGGAATTTAGCTATACTTAGTCTAAGACAAGGCCAATCATGAAAATTGAACTTGTTCTACTTGCACTTGTCTATAAAACAATTTTACTTAACAAGTGCTTACATACTGTAAATATTTTTTGTCATTTTGTGATTTCATTTTGATTTTTCATGGAAATATTTTACTTTTTAATTTTTCAGAATAAATTCCAATTTTATTTCTGGAAACATGATTAATATAGTATTGGTATTTACTACTTATTTTACATGTTTTTCTGTCATTTTTTATTTTCCTTTCAAGACATATTTTTAACCATTGGTCATGTAAATAATTAAACTATATAGGACTAAAAAAAGCAAAAACAAAAAAGAAGATAAACTTGAATCTTTTAGACATAGAGCTGATCAAAATAATCTACATCTTTGAACATCTCTCTTCAGATCAAAACTGTTGTACAGCTGGAGTTAATTTCCCTTTTGAAACTTTGTAAAAACAGCAGTAAAGCAAAATCCCTTTTGTTTGTTCATGAAATATTTATGTAATTTAGAATTGTACAAGACAAATTCCTAAGAAAAGTTGTTTTAGTTCGAAATGGATATTTCTTTAAGTAGATGTATAGTTGCAAGTTCAGTGGCTCAGTTTTCAACTATTGGTCCTTTTTTTCATTTTTTTTTTATTGTTTCTCTAAGTAAAATAACTTATATAAAACTTTAGTTATTAAATATAGTAAGATTTAATCAGACATCATTTCTATGACTTTAAATAAGTTTTGTTTTCAAAAGATAGGTCAAGGAATATTTTTTCAATCTGATTTTATTTATGCCCTTTTGTTTCCAAGGACATGCAAAGGTCATATAGTTATGTTTCTCTTTTGTGAACATTGTGTCTCTGAATTGCTTAATAGTTAAAGGTGAATTCTGTTTTGTTCAAAAAGTAGTGTGGCAATTTTTTTATTAATGATAAATGCTATTTTTATTGTATCTTATCTGTGTATTGTTTTCTTCACCATATAAAATATTAGACATTATGAGTTATAATTTCTATCTGCTGAATTTGACTTCAATTGTTTTTGTGTATATTTATATTTGCTGAATTTCTGGCCTCTGGTATATTTCTGTAAGCATGTGTTTATGCCAATAAATGACTTTAAGGGCATAAGTACCAAAAAATAATGTTTCAAACTGCACTGCTGCTTTTGTTAGCTAGCAGCAATATTTCTTGATTTTCTGTGCTTTTCTTTTTAGGGCTTATAAAATAAAGGCATATTTAAACTTTTTTTTTTCTTTGATTTAATCTTGTAATAGATCATTATTCTTAGAGTTTTTTTTATATTTTTCATTGTTCTGACACTTCTTATTTCTGTTTTGTGTGTAGTGTTTGTGTTTCAATCTGCCAGCTGCTTGCTTGATTTCAAGGTAGTATAATGGCTAATTACAGGTTGTTTTCATTGAGCTGTACCATGAAAATATGCATTCACACATCTTTATATACTTCAAAGCATTCTGGGTAGCTGAAGAATTTTTCTTCCGTTTTTTTTATTTTTTCAAATAATTGACTGCATTAAAATTCATTCTTAAAATTAAAATGTGCAATAATCATTTTTTTCTCTTGCTAATAAAGAAATTTGCTTTATTTTCAGATTAAACAAAATTTGTTTACTGAATACAAGCTTCTAATGGTTCTCATCTAGTTGGGTAAAGATAACAGTTATGTTTCTTCATCATTATCATTGTTATCTGAATATTTTCTAATTCTACCTGTGTTATATGTACTTGAAAAATTAATCCCAGGTTAATATCTTTTCAAAAGGATCACAAAAATTTTGATTTAAAAAAAAAAATTATCATATCAACTTTTAAATAAAAAACATCAGAAAATTAAAAAAATTAGGAAACAAAATTGTGTGTATTGGTTATTTATATAATTCTATTAGCTTTCTATCTATTAATGGTCAATCTCTGATTTTTATTTTAGTTTTTTATAATGTCTAACTATAATTTCAAATTCTTACAATATTAGTTGTAAAAAAGGCCTGTTACTTATAAATTGTCTCAATAACATTATAAAACTTAAAAAAGGAAGCTGGTAATGTAACATTTTGTGTGCAAATAGTTATCTGAATAAATATTCCCTGTGAAATCTAGACAGGTTTCAGAGCACATTTAAAAAATCATTTGCAAAAATATTTCAATCAGTTTTGTTTCATTTTAGATGCAATGAAATTTTAAAAAAATAATGTATAGAGAATGAATATAATTTAGTTCAGTAAACAAAAACTTGTATTCTTATCAGGGTTAGTCATAGATATATATATTTTTAGGTTGATTGAAAATTTGAAAGCTCATGTAAAATGAAGCATTATTTTTGTTGTCAACACAAATGCAGTTTTGTATTGACAGGACTAATGCAAACAAGGACTTGTTTTTGGCCTCTTGGAGTATAAATGGGGCATGTTTTGTTAACATCTATCTTATTCTATAGAAATGTTATTGAAATCTCATCAAGTGATTGACACTTGATGCAAACATAAAGGAAACCTGGAAATGAAGTTTTAATAAGCTTTTAAATTGATGAATGATATAGTTAAATATGATTAGTTGATTTTGTTTAGCAGAATATCAACCTCTAATACCAAAAACTAAATATTTTGAATGCAATTGCATACCTTAAACTACATGTATTGCTGGTAATTTTTATTATAAATATGTATTTTTTATACTTTCATAGTGCTTTGTTTTTGTTTGGTGGTGGTGGGGGGGTCACTATTTTCCCATAGCTGGGACACTAACAAGTACTTTCACTCTGGTCAAAGTGGACCTGGGAACAACAGCAATTAAGAGGTGATTCCATGCTCTTAAATATGAAGAATTGAAGCATACGACATTTAGAGATTGTGTTAGACATTTTCCCCAGCAAACTAGTGGAAGCTGAAAAAAGAAAAGTCCTTGATTTAACTCATTTTCCCAAATTTTTCTATTGAGAGTTTCTTGATCAGACTGAGGGACTTTTTAGCACCCTTTACATTTTTTTCGTAAAAATAAAGTTCTGGTAGATGGTGGATTTGTAATTAAAACTTATCACTTGTTGACACAAGAATTCAATCTTTGAGATTTTATTTAAGTGTCTTTGTTATCTGAATTGGTATTATTGTTTAATTTTTATGTAAGAAACATATACAGAGTGATGCAGAGAGTATGAATGTTTTTGAAAAATTCACAACATCATTAATTTTAGCTTCAAAAAATTTTATTGACATCAATGTGTTCATATTGAATTAGAATTTGACAAAATCAAGTGTGGAAAACAAGTGTGGTGTCTGTTTTCATTGATGCATTTCTGAAGGCATTCTTGAAAGTTGGCTTGGGTGAACCTTTCCAACATTGCTCTGTCAATTTGAGTGACTTCCATGTGAATAGCTTCCTTCAAATCATCCAATGTATGGAACTTATTCTCATACATACATGCCTTGAAGTATCCTCACCAAAAATAATCACACATGGACAAGTCAGGAGACTGAGGGGGCCAAGGAGTGTTGGCAAACTTGAAAATGAGGCAGTTACTGAAGAGAGGGTGAAAAATGTCCATTGATGGTTTGGCTGTGTGGGTTGTTGCCCCATCCACACACATTGGATAGGAATACATTTTCATCTTAATTCAGGCACAAAGAACTTGTTTATCATCTTGATGTAATGCTCTGAGTTCACAGTAAAAGCATTTCCATTATGGTCTTCAAAAAAGTAAGGACCAATGATGCCAGCTTTTCCAACAATACATTAAACCATCACTTTTGGGCTGTGCAGTGGTCTTTTGTGCAGTTCTCTTTGATTTTCAAGAGCTCAATAATGACAGTTCTGTTGATTAACCATGCCACTGAGATGAAAATGAGCTTCATCACTCGTTAACAAAATGATTTTGTCATTTGCCTTATAAATTGCTTCCATCTGACATGCAAAGTTAAGCCACTGTGCATAGTCCTTTGGTCTCAACTGTTGCCCAATGACCAATTTGTAGGGGTGGAAATGCAGTTCTTCAAGCAAAACACATCTTACCAAACAATTATCAATGCCAAGATCAGTAGCATACCTCCAAAGCTTATCTGACACGTTCCACATTTTCTGGGGTGTGTACCATTTGTAGGGCTTCACCAGTCTGCTTTTCATTAGTGTACCTCATGTACAAAGTGCATGGACTCAACATAAGATTGTGTTATGAATGGGAACTGTCTAATTTCGGAGGAATGTTGAATCAGCAATAAAACTCATGCTGAACTGCTGTGACAGACTTGTTATTCTTCATGAAACTGTCATAGGTGAATATGTGGTGCTCTATTGTCCACAGGGCCATGGCTTCAACTGAAAAGAAAAAAAATGCTAAGACACCACCGACTGAATGGTACCTGTAGAACATATCCTTCTCCCTGTAATAGTCATTTCATAGATGTCTGTTCTCACTGCCTCACCCTGTACAAGTGAGAAGGCTAAAAAGGAAAAAATTGAAAAAATATAAGCAGCAAATTGCTGATATCGCTTGAAGTGTGGACAGACAGGTCCATATCAGAAACTTTGGAGTTAAGATGCTGAAAGTAACAGCAATCAGCTAAGTGACAAACTTTTACTTCCATTAATCCTATATATATATATATATATATATACACACACACACACACACATATATTTGATTTGTTCCTCACTGTTTGTTTTATGCATGTGACAATTGTCACGCACAAATTAAAAACTTGATTAAATAAACAAGCATCCCAATGTAAGGGGGCTAACCAGAAATGGTTGAAATGCAAAATGGCATTAAATGTTGGTTAAATGCATTCTAAAATGTTGATGCAGCACTTGTAGCTACAACACCATAGCTAAAATGGATAAATTAAAGATTTTAAAATAATTATAACAGAGCGCATTCATGCATGTCTTCAAAAATCACCATCACATGATCACATTACAATAAGTTTGTCTTCATACTTTACCCCTGAGGATGGTCTTGGATTGGAGAAGATTGAAGGTACTTAGGTAAGGAAAAACTATGGCACCTTCCTTGATGAATTTCAACAATGTCAAGAAACTAATTAATTAGAGAAGTAGAAAGGATTATTATAAAATTAAAAAGACATATGTCTCTATTTAATGAAATATGTTTGAATGAAGATATTTGGCCTATATATATATATATATATATATATATTTTCATACAAAAAGGTAAATTAGTAAAGTTAATGATATAAAATGGTGAAATTCCTTCACGAACAAAATTTTAAAGATTCATTAACCTACCAATTACTCGAATGTTATGATCCTTGTTTTTTAAATTATAGACTGTATTAGGTCTTCCTTAAATACGCAAGTACTTTCAACTGATTGATTGATGATTGATTAGGTTAATGCATCTTTAAAATTTTGTTAGCAATGGGATTTTGCCATTTTTAATCATTAACTTTACTAATTTACTTTTGGTATGAATGATTTATTGTAATATAAATTGAAATGTACAGCATATATATATATATATATATATATATTTAATAATAAAGATGTAAGATGATAAATTTGTTACTTTGTACATATTTAGTGCTACCTACATGAAGTCAAATGTGTAAAAAAAAAAAAAAAAAAAAAATAGGAGTCAAATATACTAATATGAAGTAATTTGTCTTAATTTTTATTTCCTATAAATAGTTAAATTTAAATTTTTTTTTAAAATGACCAAAATACTGTTTACCACAATTTCATTTATTTTTACAATTGTATATATGGCATATAAGCAAATGTTAATTTATAAACCAATCTTTATCACTTTAAATTCTGTTAGTTTTTAAATATTTTTTAAATAACACCACTAACCTCACTAGCATCCAGACTTTGAACTTCTTGATTATTCAATCTCCCACTCAAATAGACTTCCCCATACATTTCCCAAGTAACTCTGACAGACATGCTTCTCTACTTGATCTTTTCTTTACTTCCTCTTCAGACTCTCATGCTCTGTTCTCATGGCAACTCTGACCATGTGGTAGTATCTATAGATATCTCTTTCCCTCTCTAATCATGCAAGAAACCCTACTAACAGAACATCTTTTTGTTATCAATGCACTGATTGGGAATCATTTTATTTTCTTTCACAATGTCCATTGAATTGATATTTTTTTTAATCATCCTGTTGAGAAATGTGTGACAGGTCTCTTCCAGGTGAAAGCCAGCATCAAAACTTTCATGCCAACATGAAAATACCAAGTGAAACCACAATCTTCACCTTGGTTCTCTCCTGCTTCTATCAACCGCAGGAATCACTTCTGGCTACACCAGAGCAACAAGTCCATTTGTAACAGATGTCTCTTTGTCATTGCTCATAAGGAATGTAAGCATGTCCCCAAAGAGGCAAAGTCACTATTTATGGATAAAATGAGCTACAAGTTTGGTTCTAGAAACTAATGGCAACTCTACAAGCATGTACTGAACAAGAGCAAATCCTCAGTCCCTCCTCTCATCAATCAATTTGAAGTGTTGTCATTTACTGCAGATAAAGTAGAATGCTTTGCTCATAAATTTTCTTCCAACTCCACTCTTGACTCTTGTCTGGAGTATATCTGCCTGATTTTCCCCTTAGAACAGTCTCTGAGTGATATGCACATAACCCTATCCATAGTTTCTGCTATTGTTTCTAAACTAGATCCCCACAATGTTTGCAGATTAGTCTTCTAACTTTTTTTAGCAAAGTATTAGAGGCTGCAATCAATGCTGAATTGGTTAAGCCTTTTACTTTACACAACCTCTTTTCAGATAAACAATATAGCTTCCATTTCTCCATATCTACTGCTGATATGTTAAAGACCATCACTAAATTTGTCTATCAAGGTTTAGGTAAGAACAGCAGATCTTGGACTGTGGACCTAGATCTCTCAAAAGTGTTCAACAGTTTGGCATGCTGGCCACAAGCTTAAGGGTTACAGTGTCACTGGATGAATATTTGGCCTAATCTAATCATTCCTAATAAATTGTGTAATGAAGGTCATTTTGAATGGGCACACTTTTAATTCATTTGGTTACATTTGTTCTACAGGGTGTTGGTTCCAATCTTGATAGGAAGGACTGCAAAAACATCCCCCTCCCCAAATTTATAGACAAACCATACAGATACATGCTGGGGTTTATTTCTAGTCAATAAGATGGGCCACTTCTTGGTCTCATTCACCATATTCTTGTTCTTTCTTGTCTTGAAGTTGGAACTACAATCACTTGTCTGTATCTCTTTTGTGTGTTAACGCCATTCTTAGTTTGTGAATTTTTTTACCTCATTACTGTCTCTTTGCTTACTTTTGTCTTGTATATATTGTGTGCTTATTATTATTTTTGCCCTGTTCTTTTCTTTTGTTATTGTTTATTGCAAACTTTGTCAATTCTGTTTGTTGGGCATTTCTCCTAATTATATTTAACCATGACCAATTACTTTATCCTTAGACCTACACTATTTCTGATCTTCATCAACGACCTTCCAAATGTCATCAGTTTCCAACTAGGTATCTATGCAGATGACAACTATTTACTTGTCTTAGCAGCAAGTCTGATAGATCCAACAAAGTAAAATTGCTCTTGAAAATGATCTGCAATCAGTGGTTAGCTGGGCTAAAGAATGGCTTGTAAATTTAACATCATCTCCAAAATAAAATTGCTTTCATTTAATCACCATGGAGAACCTTATCTAAACTCCAGGAGAGCAACACTTTACATTTTTTGGGTTTGTTTTCCCCTAACATGAAGTGGAGTGATTATATTCAATCAATTGGTAGGTCTACTGCTAGGAAAGTTGATTCACTATATCGTGCTAGACAATTCTTTTTTGTCAGAATCTTTCTTGCACATTTATAAATCTACCATTTGTTCCTTCATTGAATATTGCTACCATATCTGGTCTGGTGTTTCTATTATATAAATCTTGAGATTCTTGAGAAAAGTCTGTAATTTAATCAGTCCTGAGCTGGAATCTTGACTTCAGTGTCTTTCTCACCATTGTGATGTGGTTTCCCTCTGTCTTTTCTACAAATATTTTTATGGCATTTGTTCTGATGAGCTGTTCTACTTAGTGCTTTGACTGCATAAATTTAAGCATGCTACTAGGTTGGCAATTAGGTCTCACCATTTTATTGTTAAACTAGCTAGATGCAACTCTGTTCTATTCTAATAGTTTCTTTTCTTGCACTTCTTGACTGTGGAACTCTCACGCAGTTTCTTACTTCTCTGCTATCTACAATCTTCAAAAATTTAAATGCAATGTCAATCAACATATTCTGTCTTCCTGAATCCTGTTTCTTTGTCCTTTTCCTCACTTCAGTCTGCTCATTCTCTTTCATTCCCTGTAATAACCTCTTATGTCCTAGTGGCTTTATTGCTTTGCCTGGGGTGAGATTATTTTTAAAAAAAATCAAATCTATTGTTTACGATGCCTTGTTTGTAAGAAGCAGATTATGTCTGCTTGTATCTGTTTTACTGAATTATTAAATATGGGCTGAATCAATGACTTTTATTATTGATTATTACTATTTACAAGCAAGATGAGGATACAGTCATACATTTTATACACAACTTAAAGTATCTCATTATATTGATGGCATTTACTTTCAGTATACATCTGTGTAAACAATCTTTTAAGCAAATAAATTGTTTTGTCAGGAGTCTCTGTTTTCATTGATATCAGTTGCAAAATATAGAAAAAGGACCCCCTCCCACTTCAAGCTATTTATCATTATTAAGTGAGAGTAGCATACCAACAAAATGATGTTACTCCTACTCATGTATCAGCCCTTAGGTGACATGCCCAACTGGTTAAAATTGGGTACCTGACAAGCAAATCTGTGATATTGCATATGATATTTATTGTGACACATTTTCTTTATTTACTAAAAGAAAAGATGTACATATTAACATCTCCAATCAATTAAAATCCAAAGCCATGAGAGCCATGCCTGGCCTAACATCAGGACATTTATTATTATTATTATTATAATTTCCTTGTTTATCTCTGTCATCAAAAAATGACAACAATATTTAAATAACTTTGCAGTTGCATTGATTATCTTTTGCTTGAGTAATCTAGGATGTGTATCAATGCAATTAGCTCTATTGTTGCATGTAAGAAAGAATTCTGCTTTTTAAATAATTAAAAGGAAAAATATCCAAAGCTAGTACAAAACAAAAAAAAATAGTGTCACATTAGCAACCCAGTCTCCTTACATACAGATGAGATATTCCATTATTTTAACTTGAAGCTTATTTGTGTCAAGTAATGTTTTTCTGTTACCATAACAACAGAATGTCTCATTACTAAAAAACAAAAATCAATCTCTGAATTGATAAATCTATAGTTAGATTGTTTTATATTATTGAATAGATTACCATATTTGATAGCATATTATATTCATGGGCAAAATTTAAGTAGGATACTGGTAATTTAGTTTTAAAAGTTAATATCTTAAGGACTGACTTCATGATATATAGTAGGCAGAGTGAGATTTTTTTTTAGGAGATGGGGTATTTTATATAAATGCTGCATGTGTATATTTTTTATTGTACTTATACTGTTATGCAAAATCAGTATCTTTGTTTAAATTGGATTGATTGATTGATTGAAAACCTCAATGAAGAGAAAATCTACTTTAGTAATCTTTATTGCTGGCCCTACTATGCTAAAATGATCATTACTGTAGAGGCACCTGTTTGCTGCATGGATGACCTAATGACCTTTTGAAATATATTTAAAAAAATTTTAAAGCTGATTTTGAAACCTTCATATAAAGCCTCTCAACTTTCACTTAAAAATATATGCTGGCATCAGAATACACCCATGCACTTTGTTCTAATTACAAATGACTATGTTTACTGTTTAGTCATTAAACAAAGCCTTTTGTATAAATCCTTCATGATTCCATATGCTATGCAGGCAGTTATAAAATGTTGTCAATTATTAAAGTAATTATACTCTTAAAATAATCTCAGATATGGTGTGTGTGGGGAAGGGGAACTTTATATATGAATGACCTTTTTACAGTTCACTCTTCCTCCATCTTCCAATCTGTTAGATTTGACTGATAATCTTCATTAAGCCTTTTTTTTTCCCTAAATGATTATTCAATATTTAATTTCTCTCTGTTATTCATTCATTGATTTTCAGGATCAATCTGTAGCAACTTATTGTCTTTATAGTACCAGAAAAATAATTTATAAACTTTCAGTTTGCAATTCAATGCTGTCAGTGTAGATATACCTTGAAGTATATTTCTTGGTTTCATATGGTTTCAAATAATCGCTAGTAATAAGTAATATATTCATCTGATACTGTATTTTTGTTTTTATTAATTCAATAGTTATTTTCAACTGATCCTTTAAACTGAGATTTAATAATTTAATTTTTTTATTTTTAAATATGTAATTATGATTAATTTCTGAAAAAAAAATTATTCTGCTTGTCAGATATTGAAGTGAAACTATTATCAGATCAACATTTGCAGAACTTGATAGGAGAAGATAGGTTCGCTTATCATCTACCCCCCCCCCGGTCTTTTGATCACGGGGAGAGGTTTATCCCTTGTTTCCTCTTTAGGATTGGGTTTCCGGTTCCTTCTAAAGTCTACTTCAGCTATATACTCCTAACTCCTGTCCTTTCCTATGCTAATATAACTCCACACAGTAACCCTCTACTTTGAGTAGCTCTTAGGTCTTGTACTAGGTGAATATTAGTAAAAAAATTTTAAATGCAACACTTCAACATTTTCAAACTAGCTCCCTTTGCAGTGAGTATGAAAATCACTGTTGTATGTGAGTAAATGGCACAAATTATATTTTTATAAGTGGAAAGCAAGAAGCTGGAAGGGAGTTCCACACACCAGAGAAATATAGATTGAGGCCTTAGCATTTACTAGTGTCATCATGTAGCTGCTATACAAATAAATTCTGTCTGTTAACAAACTCAATACTAGTATACAAGAGAAATATATAAAGATCTCTTACTTTATCAAAACAATTTTAAATTTGAAAATTTTGATTTAACTTTGCTCTAAACAGTTTTTTTTATTAAGTTAATAAAAATAGGTACTGCAATTTAATCCCTGAGAAAAGAATGAGAGAGTTTCATATTAAGATTAATGAGAACTAATTAGTAGTTTCCTCTTTTAGTTATTACAGTAATTATTTTTAATTTCTGTTATGGCTAACTTTTTACTTATTTTATTAACCAACATGAGCTATGTTCTTATAGTTACAAACTCATATATGCAAATCTATATGTACAAATATATTGTCTATAATTTTAATTCATTAGCATTGCAAGCTTTGGTCAATTCAATTAAAAAAGAAAAAAGATCCTTTTTACTTACAAATTTTACACCTAAAAAGTCTATAAAATGGATCAGTTGAAATGTAGTACAATCAACAGTAGTACAGAGGAATTTAGTTGTGAGCAAGGGTTAAAATGCATGAATTGTCTATTGACTATATTATCCATTATCAATTGTTAATAAATATTAATGAGGAAAGTTACTGACGTTTTTGTTACTATTATGAATTTAATGGTTAAAACATATTACCAAATTTTTTGAACACTTTTTATTTAATTTTTATACTTTATCCCAAAAGTAATTTTTTTGTTCAACAATATTTAACATGTCAGAATTATTTCAAATAGGTATTATTTAGACAAACTTGTTTGAATGAAAAGGAATATGGTATTTAATTTAATTCAAAAGTCACTAGATACACTTAGATTTTTAAACTTTACTGAAGAGTGAAAGAAAAAATATTAAGTTGCTGACTAATTTTTTGAATGTAACTTGTAAATCATCACAGAAAATTTGAGATGATTATTTCATGAAAATCAACCAGTATAATTAGCCAAGTTACTGCCATGACTTTCTATAGCTATGTATGAACTTTAGGATTATATTTAACAGAAGACTTTCCTGTTGACTTTGGTACCAATGCTGTAAACTGGTATGTAGAATTGAATATATATTTCATAAGTGAACCCAATGTAGTAAATTGAATTACATTTCAGTCTTGTAATAAGCAACATAGTGTTCACTTTCTCAGATATTTTATAATATTTTTAAAAGTTTGGAGACTTCAACCAAATATGAAAGTATTTTTTATTTTTAACCATGTTTTTCTTAAGAGATTGCAACATTTTTATACAAGGTGATGCTCTTTACTTGTATGTATTTTTAACAAAGGTATAGAAAAAATGGTTTTGGGATCATGATACATGGGTGCTTGGAATGACCACTGAGCTCACCAGCTATGGAATATTATGAAAAAGATTTCAACAATAAAAACTAGCACCATAGGTCACCTGAAAGATGTAAAGAACGCCATATGAACAAAAGTCAACAAGGATTTATCAAAAAACTTGCAGCATCAATGCCTTGAATCTGGAAGGCAGGGATCAAAAAATATTTGTGCATAATAAAAGAAAACAATATTTTTAAACTGAGAACTAAACTTATTTTCCTAAATGTTTTCCAAACTTTGTAAGATAATGTATATATTCTAAAATTTAAAATGTGCTATACAGTTGATCATAAACAGATTCAATGTTTACTTTTTATTTCTAATAAAGAATTGTTTTAAATTTCTCACTATAAACAACCACATTAATACTTGGAAAACCTGCATAAACATAAATAATTTCATTTTTTTTCTTGACTTTAAATAAAAACAATGTTTTCAAAGCTACTGCTATTCTTTACCTGTTACATAGTCTTGATTTTCTGATAGCTTTGTTTTAGATATTAGAGATATCATATTACTGATCTTCTTCCAACATGCTTTTTTTCTTCTTTGAAATCCTTTTTTATCATTAGCTGAAGAACTAATTTATTTTCTGCCTAAACCCATCAAACTATTTTATGCATGTGCAAAGCTAAATTGCTTCCTAACAGGCAATAAAAATTCACTTTTTATTTTGCTTGTCATATTTTTGCTCTTGAACTTTTCTTTTTATTTCTTTTTGTTTTTGTTCTGCTTTACTTCCTGAGTCTGATGATTTTTGATAACTCACTGTCAAAATCAATCACTATTCCAGAAATGTTTGAATATACATATTGTTTGCTTTCTTTTTACTTGTAGCATTTGGTATTCTTTAACGTATTGACCAATTTCATAATGATCAAGCAGTGTGTGGCCTATATTTGGAAATTTTTCAACAGGTGTTTTATGTGATATAAAATCCTACAATGTATTGTATTAAGTTTAAATCGGATTTAACTTTTTTAGTCTTCAGATGAATTTAAAAATGTGGGAAGCAATAAAAAAAATTTTAAAATCTGGGAAGCAATAAAAAAGATTTTCTCTTTTAAATATTCAGAAGAATTTCCATACTAATCATTCATTTGAGAGTATGTTTTATGCACATGTTTGAAATTTTTTTTAAAGTAATCTCTTTTATTATACTATTATTCACATATTTACCAGTATAAGAACCATAAGATTGATTTAGGTTAATCTTGAAATAATTGCTAAAATGTAATGTTAGATTGTTAGCTTTAATTTCACTACTAGCTTGTGTTGAGCAACAATATATAGCCTTAACATTTCTTTTTTACTCTAAACTTAGTAAGATCTTGTTAAACATGTTTGTACTTGAAAGAAATTCAAAGAAGACTGATTATCCTAAATACTGAATTATATAAATCTTATTTGGCTGCCATGATTTTAAGGACATTTTACTTTCTCTTTTATATTCATAATGATATCACTAGAACCTATCCTAGGTATTTCCCAGATTCATAAAAGGCAATATGGCATTCTTGTTTTTCCCCTCTGTTAATACAAAGGGAAATATACTATTTTCTTATATAACAAATATTGATTGTGTATTAAAAAAAACACTCTTGTTTTAACCAGAGTTGGTTGATGCCTATTTTTTGTACTGTTTACTATTTATTTTGTTTTCTCTTTTCAACCCTTTTCTACAATGTCCAGTCTTTAGCCTTTTTCTTAGATTCTACTTTCTTTTTAACAATGATGTTCACCCTGTATAAGGCCCGAGAGCTCTTGAGGGAGAGGGTTACAGAGTAAGAGGATATTTGGGGAAGATAATGGTTAACCCTAGACTTGAACAAGTTTAGATTGTAGTGATTGGGGAAGCATCCTCTTGGGTGTTGGTTTCATAAAGCAGCAATTTGTGGGAAGAATCTGCTGTTTTTTCCTTTTCAATATCACACAATTATTTTTAAAATTATTTTCATTCTTTTTATACCTAAATCAGCTCAGCTTTGCTATGTTTAATCTCATTTATTCTCTCTCCTTCTTTATCTCTACCTTTTTTCTCTTTCACCTGTACACTGTTGTTTATCTCATAATCATCTGTCAGTTCATCAAGTAAACCAGCTTCATCTTGTCTACAACCATTTTCTCAAATCATTCCACTTTTATAAACATTAACATATACTTGAAAATGCATATTCCTTAAGGTAGTTCCTTAATGATTGAATGGTATTAACTGTTTCTAACTAATATTTTTATTACTTAGAAAATCAACTAGAGTTCTTAAATACTCTTTTGGTACTGACCCTCACTATTGTTTTTTTTTTTTTAATTCATCTTATCTTTTAATTAGATTGTTTTTTTGTACAATGATTTTCATCCTGTACAAAGCCTGGGAGCTACTCAGATGATTTTCAAATGATAGTTACATCAGTGCATTATCATAAACCTCACATAAAAAGGTATTTTAGTGATAAAAGTAATAATATAGTTCTCAGTCTTGTCTGCAAATTCTTGAGTGGCAGTGGATGTCTACTTTTGTTTGGTCAGTACAATTTATTTACTATCATAATTTTCTTTCTTTTTTTTTTCTTTGCTCTCATAAAATCAAAATTATATGGGTCTTGAACAATCTATGATTATGTATATTCTTTGGTTAGCTGCAGCAATTTTAAAAGTTTTTCTTAAGACTTCTCACTGCAAGATATGCCTTGTGTTACTTAACTCATATTTTGATTGCCATTTTATCTTACCTTCCTCACTTGTAAAGGCTTTGAGCAAGGTTCAAACTACATTACGGAACACAGCCCATCACCATAATCATTGTAAATAAATTTATACAGGTTCTGGTTAATTGTTCGTTATTTTAGAACTTACTGTTTGACTACAAAATACATATTGGTTGTTGATTCCAATCTTCACTGGGTAATGACTGCAAAATATTTTCCCCTCCCCTTTTATAGCAGAAGCACATAAATGCATGCTGGGATTTTTTCCTAGCCAATAAAATAGACAGGTTCCTGCTTTCATCTGATTTAGTCCCAATCTGCTGTTTCAGGTGGTTTGAGCTGACTTGTTGAACTCTTTGCCTTCGGGCAGAGAGGAACTCAGATTAGGCTTTGCTGAAGGGCAGAGTCATGTCAGAGAGGGAGACAAGCCCAACCTCATGTCTATGGGGAATTTTTGCCCAAACCTATGGGCTCGGATTTGCTCCACATAAAAACGGACTTGTGCCACATCCTGCCTTGTAGGGAGGTGATGTAAATAACCTGTCCTGATCTCTCTTGTCTTGAAGTCAGGAAGCTATGTTCACTTTTGTGTGTCAATGCCAATTTTTACTTTGTGAACTTTTTACCATATTACTGTTGCATTGGCTTATTACTTTTAATTTGTCTTGCATATATTATTTGCTTGCTTTATATTATTTTTTACCCTGTTCCTTTCTTTTCTTTTTCTTGTTATTGAAAACTTTGTCAAGTCAGTTGGTTAACTATGTGTGTAAATGTTATTTTCTTCTAATAGTTAACACCATTAAGACCATAATACTATACAGGAACTGGTATCTTTGGAAGCTAAGAAAAATAGTTTTATCTTAAACAGGGTGAGATTTTTTATATTGAAGTCTGGTATTTCTTCTGAGCAATACTGCTTTATATATTTCTTAAGCATATGAAAATTACTTAATACATAGCTGTAAACAATAGATTTTTTTTGTTTAAATGCACTCAGAAATTGTATTAAGAATCTTAACTACTGCTGGTTATGGGTAAATAAATATTTGATGATTTTAATAGATCTTGTTTCTTTCTAACAAAAGCTTTTTTCATTTTAGAAGTAACTTAATATACTATAATGACATTAATAACTTATATACTTTGACTAGTTTTATTTTCCTTTTTTTTTATAATTTTTTTATAATTGTTTTTTTTATTTCTGTTTAATCAAGGTTGGTACTATGTTGACAATTGATCAATAAAAAAAATATTAATCATGTTCTGATATTGTAATAGGAAACATGAAAAAGAAAATTAATCTATATGACAGTGTAGGTGCAAAGGTCAAATGATGTGATGCAGAACACTGATTTCCAAAGTAGAGATAATCACAGACTACATATACTGATGTCCTAAGAGCAAATGTGAAGAAGTTGTGACTGTAACCATATTAAGCTCCTACTCTCTATTGACTAATGTACTAAAAATCCAGATAATCTCCCAATACTGCAATGTTGTTTACTGTTATACCACTTCACATGGCTAAAATAATTTTTTTTTATAATTTTCTATATTGCAAGTATGTCTCATGTATAGCTTTGGTGTCATGGTTTGTGTTGTAGAATAAATATTAACAACATAATATATGAAAAATATGATATGTAATTTGATTTAAGATTGATAAATGTTTCCTATTTGTTCTTTATCTTATCAATGATCTGTAAATCAATAGTTATATATTTATTTCTAGTTTACTATATTTTATCTGCTATATAAATCTATATCTTGCAGTAATTAATTAATTTTCATTTTGATAGGATTTTTTAAGAAATTGTACTGAGAGATTATTAAAAATCATTAGGTCTGTATTATAATGATCTAGTTTCTCTTTGTAAGTATGTTTGTCATTGTAAAACTGTACAATCAAATAACAAAAGTTTTGTTAGTGCAATACCATTAAAATGCTCCAGCTTGAAAAATAAAGTCCAATTTATTCAGTCCAATTTGTTACTTAGCAATCATAGTGGGAAGTTTCATCTTGACAATGATCCAGTTTGTTTTGTTATAAAAGCTGAAAAGAAGTGAAAAGATTATTAATTGCTCCATAAAATACCTTTTATTTTGTGTATATACACTACAGTTCAACAGTTTGAGGTCACCCTTCAAATTGGCCCCCAAAGTAGTTTTGTACTTTAAATAAGAGAAAATTATTATATATGGTTAAAAAAAAAAGAAGTGGGACACGATTTTTTTTATTAGAAATTTTATGACAAAAAGAAAAAAGCATTTTATGGTTAAATTTTGCTCATAAATTATTGTTAGATATATATATATAATATATATATATAAGTGTGCAGGTATGCAGAAAATAGAAAAGAACACGTTGGGTGCATAATCCGAGGTTCCTTAGTATTTTTGTTTTTATTTTTAAGAAGACAGTGCTCCATACAGAAGTAGAGCTTTATTATAATAATATTTTTTGTTTAAAAATATGATTCCTTCGCTACTTAAGAGTTCTCATGTTTCAAAAACGAGAGCCGAAACCATCCAAATAATTATTAAAATTAAGTTGAATATCCCTCACTGGGAACCAACTAAAGGTTGACCGCAAACATTAGCCTTGAAATAGATACCCCACCCAACCTTAGCAAAACCTCTCAGAAGATGATGAATCTATTGATAAGAATTAACTCTCTGACCACTTAACGAAGGAAAATAGTCTAGCCACTCCCACAATAACGAATTCTGTAACGGACCATGCCTAAAAACACATGTAAACCGAGAGATAGTTTTTTCCTAAAATTTCGATTGAAGATGAAACGGGACTAAACACCACAATTCAACTTAATTTTAATAATTATTTGGATGGTTTTGGCTCTCGTTTTTGAAACATGAGAACTCTTATGTAGTGAAGGAATCATATTTTTAAACAAAAAATATTATTATTATTATATATATATATATATATATATATATATATATCTTTTACGGACTTTTTTGTGAGTTGACGCAAAGTTTGTTCATCATCCAATCGAAAAGCCCAAATCATATCCGGGAGTGAATTACTAAATGACCTTTTCAAGCCCCACAAACAAAATAAAAGACTGGCAAGTTCACCTGTCACCAGAGACAAGAAGACGAGCGTATTAACATGTCCCTTGACAAACGTCAAGCGATCATTATTATCTCTACCTTTCTCCCTCACCTCTTTTATACTTGATAAATGAACGGAACATTTTAAGACTGAGCAATTACTTCAAAGATATTCCTACCCTATGATAACGCTCATACATACATATGTCCCTGCCTACGTACACATAAACTCATTCTTGCAAGGACTACTACGAACATTTTGATGACCTTGTATCAACCAAAATACATCAATTTTATTTGTAAAGACCTAAATTGATTTATATGTATATAAATTTGTTGTTTCACTTTACAATTTGATTTTCTTGTTTTATACCCCTCTTATGGTGGGCTATCTAACTAACAGGGCCAAATCAAACTAATCTGTTTCAACACTCATACACTTCACTATAACTGATAATCCACTATACTTCAACCAACACTTTGATCCACTGGGGCATGTATCTTTAAGGATATCAGTGTACAATGGCCGAAATGTCATGAATATGGCAACAAAGATGGGGACAAAAGTCTGAACAATGTTAATAGTGTAAATAATTACAATACCTCATCTCAGAAATATAGAAAGATATTAAAATATTATATGTATATATATAGTTAAGAAACGAAAATCTTATCGCTCACACCATGCCTGACCACCTTCTATGTCAACTTATATAATCTTAATACTGCCCATCAAAAGTGTAAATTTTAAATTCATTTTTAGTTTCACCTTTTGAAAGTGAAGTCTGAAGATCCAGAGAAAAATAAAATTCTCTGGTGAAATAAATTATTACAAATGAAGCCTTAAAGTTGTCTGTTTTTTTTTTAAATTATATATATATATATATATATATATATATATATATATATATATATATATATAAAAGTAGTTGTATTAGGTTAGTTATTTTGTGCAAGTCAATAACATTCAAAATTCATATTGAAATTCAATGTTAGGAAAATTACTGTGTATAATTCAGTGTTATCCCTCCATTTCATGGGAGTGGATTGAATGACCTGAAAACTAATCTCTGTACATTTTTAAAAATTTTATTTATATTTACTTTGATGAAAATTTAATTTTGAATCAATACAAGGTACTCTTCTATGTAGTAGTTGTATAAAATCAACTGTGTTTTCATATTTCTATCCCAGATTATACAAATGGCATATTTATTTATGGCTAAGAAAGAAATAAAAGTTTGTTTAGGAGCCACTTTCATTCTATATTTGCTTACATATATTTAAAGCAAACTCAATAAAAACTGAAAGTTGGACTTTGACCCACAAACTTAATTGTATTTTCATTTCATCCAGTATCCCCCAGAAAGTTTGCTTGTCTTATGCTGAAGAATTTAGAGGTAGACTATAAAAAGCTAAATTCTTTTCCTAAGTATTTATAACAACTAAGAGCCAAAAGGTAAGTTTAGCAACTTCATCTGTTGAAGATGCTGCTTTTAGTTGCTAATTACTTCATGTTTTTGATTTTCATTGTTTACTTACTTTCACCAAACCTAACAAGAGTTCTTTATTCTAATCTATATTGATCTAGATTCTGTCAGCATGTTGGTAGTATTTACTCATTTACTTTTTTATTTTATTTTTTTTTTTTTAAGTTTTAAACTTTGAATTTATATTGGAGATATATATGCCCAAATGATTTGGTTAAAATAATCTCATCTTAATTTTTTGTTTAATCCCTTACTTAATTAGTTTGGAAAATATTTTGGGTTGATGAGTTTGCATGTTTTCACTTGTCACCTATGTCCAAGTACAAGCCAAATCACCTATTGTGATTGCTATTGTATGTTGAACTAAATTTTCTCAGTATCACTCTCATTTTTTCTAAGCATATCTCATTCTGTCAATGAAAAGACTATCAAAGTGCCTGCTATTTGTAACAATGTTTAAGTAATTTTATAATAGCACTAGCCAAATTACCCATGTCTTGCTGCGTGTCACATATTTTTTGTAAGAAAATGATGATTGATTTTAAATCATTATTATAGTTTGTGGAGAAAAATGATGCATTTCATTATTACTCAAGGATCTTGTCGATGTGATCTCCATCTTCTGGTTTTCGCCTTCCATATTTTGGAGAGGAGTCATTCCCTTGTTCAAATTTAAATTTAATTTAAATCAAAGGGAAAAAATTTTCAATGGGGGGTTTGTGCCCTCTGAGGACCTCCTTTGATCAAAATGAAATATATTTATCCAAGTACCCCAGGAGTCATTCCTTTGTTCAAACTTATATTTAATTTATATCAAAGGAAATAAAATCAAAATATACTTATCCAAGTACACTGGGTTTCAGAATATATATGGTTATGGGATTCTATCTCCAAAGCCCTAGGAGGAGTTCAATAGCAAACAGAGAATATAACTTTTTATATATATATATATATATATAAAAATTTTACTTACAAACTATGAAAAAAAACTTTGTTGCTCAGCATTATTATCTTATATATAATACTTCCAGAATATTAAACTAAACAAATAACATTTTGTTCACCACCAATAATTATGAATTTTATTTATCAATTTCAAAATAACAAACACTATTTCATGACAGTAGTAGTGAACTCTGTTGGTGACACAGAGAAATGTTAAATGTACACATAAACTGTATATAATGAGTGAGAGAAAAACACACTTAGGAGATGCTAATAAATTCTTTATTTAACTAAGAAATACAAAAAAATCCTCCTACTGAAATTCCAAATAAAGGATTATTCATATACATAAGCACTGAACAATGTTATTAAGAGCTAAATTGAAAACTGCTTTTTATATACCACTTTAATATAATCAAAACTTTATCAAGGATTCATCAATGTGACTATGTTTATTATATCTATCTGATATAATTATTATAGTTTGCAAGATCTTATTGATTTGTTTAATCAATAAACCAAGCTATTATTGGTATCTTAACCCCAATCTTGACATCTGATTCTTACCTGTTTAATTATTCCAAGGACAGAATGATTAAAGTATGACTTCCTGAATTCATTTACTTGTATGACTTCAGGGTTGTTTTCATTTTACTTATCACTATTTCTTATGTAAGCACTTTTGTAATTTCCATGTTAAACCGATGACTTGACCTAGTTTGAAATATTAGGTTGGAACAAAATAAATGGTCATTTTTTTTTCTTTTTGCATTCATGTGATTGAATTTTTTAACATCATTTCTGTATATGTATATATCTCTATATGGTTAAACTGTGTGTCTATTCTTTTAGATGTTAGATTTATTTTTTGTATTAATTCAGTAGGGTATATGAGTAAATGTGATTTTTTTTTACTTCATTTCAAATTCAGCAACTCTGCTGCCAAAGCAACCCTCAGCATCAACAGTGCTTTGGAGTTGGTGTCAGTTTCAAAGTGGATAATGATGGTTCTATGAATTTGCTTCTAGTGAACTGGATTGCCAAAATGAGCCTGTCTGGTCATAGTCACAAATTGTTACCTGGCAATGAAGACTTGATAGCAACCATGGTGGATCATCCAGAAAAGAAAAAAAAAAACACATTCAGACATTGGGATCAAAATAGGCGGTCAGAAAACATCTGGCACAAATTGTCAAAGTGAAGAAAATGTAGATGTGGGTGTCCTATGATTTAAATGATGAGAAATGACTTAAACAGTTTTACACCTGATGTATTTTTCTTTTTGTTTGATGATTTCTGTATAATAATCAGGAATCTAACTTTCTTTGGATCAACAAATTTAGTTTTCTCTCTCAACTTTCTCAAACCAAAATCTTTGCCACAAAAAGATCCTCTTTACCATTTAGAGGTACAATCTGGTCAGACTAATCATAGCAGTGTACTGTTATTATAATTTAGAACAGATACATCAAAACTTGCAAACATTTTGGCCAGTATTAATTATGCATTTTAATATATTTTAATTCATAAAAATCCTTATTTGAACATTATTGGAAAGCACATTTTGATACAGCTTAATATAAAAATTATTAAATACTAAAATAAAAAATATTATCCCCCAAGTAAAACTTTAAATAACCTTATTTATTGAAGCCACTATCAAGTTGAAATAACTGATGTTATTTAAAAGCAAAAAAACAAAAAACAAAACAGACTTCTAATATTTTCAAATATCTGAATTTATATTTTTATATGTATAAGCAATATCTTAGTGGACATTTTAGATCAAGTTTTTTAGAAAAAATAATGTTTGGATTCATTTTTGTTTATTATCTTTTAGGTAGGGAGACTTGGAGGAATGATTTAGGACTACATTTGTACATATTTTACTAATAAAAAGGCAAATTGAGTAATAAAATAACCTTATAAGGTTTTGACAAATATCATGTACCGATGAGAAATTGTTTTTTTATCATATTTTGAAAAATTCTTTCTAGTTAATATGAGGAGTGCTGAAAAGTGCTCAGCTAATGAAGAAGTCCATCCTCCAAAATATATTTGGTCGGATTTTGGAAAATGAGTTGGACTAAGAACTTTCATCATCTCATATAACTAATAACAAAGTTTTTCTTTTTAATTATGAAGTAAATACATGCATACAACCAATTCTTGTCTTTGTAGTCAGATACTTAAAAGGCTAAAGATTGAAAATGGTTCTAAGGTTTCAGCACAGGCAAAAATTTATTTTTTGTATAATAGAAAAGGATTCATATGAGTTGTTATAGAAGTCTAAACTGATGAAATTTTCCAATATAGGATCATTAGAATCTTGAAAATTGGTCTGTAAAATAATGAATGTATAGTATTTTATTTTAAAGTAGCATTTGGGATTCTCTCACTTGGTCAAGGAATTTTATACCACTGATTTGTATAAGATTAAGGCAAATGAAACTATGTGACCTTTCTGTAGCTTATTCATACTGTTTATATGTTTTATTTTACAACAAAATATCAAATGAACTGACTTATGAACATAAAGCATAGATTCATTCAAAGGCTGGATACCTACTCATAGACATGCATGAACACATGATTTAAATAACCTGTTAAAATAGGCAATATTGTCATCAGATTAACAACATGTCTTTAAAACTAAGATTTCAATTTTTTTAAAAAGTCACTTTCCTTCTTCATTTTACATTTTATTAAAGTCAAATTAATTTTTTTTTTAATTTTAATTTGGATGGAATGTCCCTTATGAAAACAAACTTTTATTTATCTTGGATAGTATGTAGCACCAGTTAGTTTTCTTTTAATAATGTTTGCTTGATATCTCTGTTTTTAAGTGTTAATTTTTACTTGGAAACAAAGCAGTATAAATATGTTCTTGAAAGCCTATAAAGTAGCTACCTCCACAGATTTGCAATACCTAATAATACCACATTTTCAAAAATGAAAAATCTTTCTTGAAGCTTTTATTTTAGTTTTAATTTTAAGCTAATAGATTCAATTTAATATTTTCAATAAGCAAAATATTGTGTATTTCAAAAGTAATTGACTGGAAGGAGCTTTCATTTAATGAAATTGCTGAAATTTTTTTTTTTTTTTTTTTAAGCATTTCACCCCAAGCAAGGCGGGCAGTCACTAGCATGCAAGGGGTTACAGAGAGTTGGAATGAGAGCAAAGAGGAGTGATAGAGGAAAGGAGGAAGAGAAGGATAGGGGATACATCAAGGCATCTGGAGACGTCAATTGACATTACATTTGAATAGTTGGAGATTATAGCTATCAGGAAAACAAGAAATGGAAAGGAAGTTCCACAGGCGAGAAGTGCAAGACATGAAGCTATTGGAGTAGAAGAGACGACTGCATTTAACAGTTTTGACAGTGAAAGGGTGAGAGCGAGATGCCAGCCTAGTTGAACGCTTAAATTCATGAAGTCTGGGAACCAGTGAAAGCAGTTCATTGTAACAGTTACCATGAAAGTATTTGTAAAAAAAGACAGAGGGAGGCGACGACATGTCTGTGAGAGAGCGACTGTAGATGAGATGCCAGATCAGAGCCAATTACATTGCATATCCTTCTCTGAATTTTATCAAGGACCTTGAGACAAACAGAAGGGACTCCAGACCATATATGGCAGCAATAATCCATGCAAGGGCAAATGGTTGATTTGTAGATTTAAAGGATCGACTTCGGTGAGAAAAATTTCCAGGCGCAGCACAGGGAGCCAACTTTCCTCATGGTGGATGAAGCTATGTATTTGTTCCATCTCTGGTCAGCAGACAATGTGAGACCGAGCAGTTGCAAAGAGCTGCTCTTGTGGAGTTGAGCATCAGACATTCTAATGGGAGGCAGGGATGGTTCTCTGTGGTGAGTAATAGAGAGCAGTTTTGTTTTTGAGGCATTAAAGTTAACCAGCCAATTCCTGCCCCAGTCCACAACTGATTGGAGGTCCTTTTCGAGGTAAACGGCTAGGTTAGTTTTGTCAGTGACACTAGATTTGTTTTTGAGGCAAGAGTAAATAGTGTCATCCGCATAGATGCCTACATGGGAACCTATGACATCAGGAAGATCGTTAATGAAGATAAGGAACTGAGTAGGGCCTAGGATAGAGCCTTGGGGAACATCTGCGTTTGTGGGATAGGAGCTGAAGGAGAATCCATTGAGAACGATCTTCAATACATTGTTAGATAGCAATGATTGTATTAAGTCAAACAATCAACCTGAAATTTCATAGCCCTAAAGCTTGCGAAGAAGGCTGGCATGCCAAACCCTATTAAATGCTTTGGAGATATTTAGAGCCACAGCACGAGCTTCATTATTATGAAGTTCTTGGTAAACAATTTCAGTCATGGCTGTAAGCACATCAGCTGTAGAACGGGCAAAGCAGAAACCATATTGCTTGTTGGAGAGCAGATCATGGGATGTAAGGCACTTAACCATTTTAGCATTTATTAAAGCTTCAAAGACTTTGCCCAAAAGTGGTAGGAGACTGATAGGATGGTAATTAGAAGGGTCTCTAGAGTTTTTAAAGGCAGGAACAATGGATGAGGACTTTCAACAGGCTGGAAAACAAAATTCATTGAGGCAATAGTTATATAATTTGGAGAGGGTAGGGGCCAATTAAGGTGCACATTTCTTCAGGACAATGACTGGTATCCCATCTCCACCACTAGCCTTGTGGGGGTCTAATTTAGAAATAATGCCTAATACTGATGATGGGGTTATATGCAACTCGCTCAATAGAGCCTCAGTTCTAAGGGGGAAATCAGGTGTGGGTACATCGGAAGAGTCGAGTGTTGAATTGAATGAGAATTTCTGAGCAAAGCATTCAGCCTTGTCGGCAGAAGAGGTCAGAACCTCAAACTGGTTGAACAAAGAAGGTGTAGAGGGTTTGCTATTGTTAAGTACGCTCTTGCAGAGACGCCAATAATCCTTGGATCCAAATTTGCGAGATGCAATATGTTCTTTCATTTGAGCAGCAAATAGTGACTTTGTTTCATTGAGGACATGCTTACACTCGTTAAGGGCAGAGACAAAGAGACGTCTGTTGCAATCAGACATGTCGCCATGATATAGGTGGAATAAGTGCTTCCTATGGGCAATGGCAGCTGAGCAAGCAGCAGAAAACCAAGGGGAGGAGTGCGATTTGACCATATATTTTATATTAAGGGGATGAAAGCCTTGATTCCAGCTTTAATCCAGGAGGAGACCTCGGATGCACCTTCTTGAATGGGGAGCGTAAAGACAACATACCAGGGGACATCGCAAAGGAAATCCCAGCACGAGTCCCAGTCTGCTCGTTGATAGCAGAACGATGTCCTAGTGGTAGGAGGTTCTTTGCATGGGGTGGATAGCACCATTTTAGCACTCTTTCGTCAGAATTTTTTATTAAAGATCTTTCTAAAATAAAATATGCTTGTATGAAACTTCATTTGAGGAATATTAGCTGATTTAAAGTATAATTAATCTGATTTGAAACAAATATTATTTACGTTAAGCTTAAAATATTGCAGAAATGTATTTTTTAAGATGGCAATAGCTGTTTATTTAAGGTGTTGGCATGTTGACAGTTTGAATGAAAGATGGACGTTTATCTAATGTTTTTCTATGGTGGATATATCTGTAAAAAATAATTGAGGAATATAATGTGAGTACCTTTTTTATATTATATTTAACTACTTCATAATCTTTAACATTATGGAGATAGTTAAAAATGATATGAAATATAAAATATGAAAATATTCTCTGTAATCTAATGTTAATTTGAATTTTAGATACTTTGGCTTTAAATTTACTATACTTAATGCTCTTATTTTCTGATAATGTTGTGTGTGGATGTCTGTATCTCCAAAAATGGCATGTTTATACACATGAAAAAAATAAAAATTAAAAATTCTTTTTAAAATATTGGTGTTTGATGATTTGTACTAAGGTTTTTGATTTATGATTAGTAAACAATATCACCTAATGGGAACAAAGTAATACAGAAATTTAAGATTTGAAACTTGAGAAAGTATTCTAATTAAAATTTTTTAAAAATCAATTATTGTAAAAACTCATTTTTCATCGAAAAGAAAGTTTTTAAGACAGTGTCCATAATATATCTTATTCATAAAAACAATTAAAAGCTTTTCTAATTAAATAATGTCATAGTTTTATTGGTTTTTTTACTTTACAATTCAGAGCAGATTTTTCAGTAACAAAAAAATTGATGATTTAAATTATCCAAGGAGTTCTGTTTTAATCAAATAGAAATATTAAGGGAGACAAAATTTAATTTATTGAAATTTCATAACATTAATAGATGTAAAACAAAAAATATTTTTACTAAAATTTTCTAAAAAAAAAAGACATTTCTAAAATAATTTATTTGTGAATAAGTCTTGAAAGTTTCATTAAAATCTGACAATTATTTGATTTTTGCAAAAATTTCCAAATTACTGTGTTTTTTATCACTAAAAGACATTAAAATTTTCTATAATAATCTTTGGCACCCCAGGCTGGTGCATAAAAAAATCAAGATTTTTAACCAAAATTTCAAGCATCCTAAAAAGGATCAAAAAATATAATTTAATAATCAAAAATTCCTTTTAGCTTTTCCTCTTAATAATTCCATAGAAATTTTGATGATAAAACTTTGTTTTTATTAAGTTTGGGGGCTTTTTTTATCATGGTATTCTAACTTTTTAGTGAATCAGTGAATGTACCTACTATAAGGCAACAAGAATGAATTGGTGCAATAAATATTTAAGGATTTTGTGTACTGACATCGAAGTCAAATACACACAATAGATAATAGCTAACAGGCAAAGATGTGTTGAATAATTCCAAATGTAAAATATAATGAAACCTGATCTTAGATCAATAGCATTTCTAAACTAAAACTGAAATTTCAATTTTAGGCTTTTAATTAGGTGATCATTTTTTCTAATTGTAGATATATTGTTTCTCACTAGGCATAAATATCTACTAAGTGCAAGTTGGACATACAGTTTAAATGTTAGGTAAGCCTTTCATTCACTCTTGAAATGTAAAAAAAAAATCAATGATACAAATACCTGTTTTGTTTGATTAGAAAATTAGATGTGATTTTTTTTAATTTTTTCTTCTATTTTTTTATGCTTGTAAATTTGAATGGAAAAATTGATCATGATAATTGCTTAATCTAATTGCAACACTTCATGAATATCAGTGATAAGTCATTTGTTATCTAACAAACTAATATTAATCATATAAGGCTATTTTATATGTGCTATCAAAAATGACAGCATATTTGCATAATTTTTCATTTTCATATAAAAAATTTGTTGTTCAGTTTCTTATGTTCAATACTTCTTGAATATTAAACTAAACTAAAAGTAAAGTTAAAATAACAATTGATCATCTGATCTGTCACCATACTATAAACGAAAACAATAGATGAAATTAATTGTTTATTTATGGGTTAAAGTGATTAATATCAAGGCTAGAGCATATGTAAATATAAAAGTGGACATTGAAGTAAACACCTAGGGGTGACAGTCTGTTTTCATGCTTAAAGGCAATTGATGGCCTGATAATTGTGTTTAAGAATGAAACAGACTGTCAGCTCTGGTTATTGACTTCAATGTCCACTTTTATATTTACATATACTCTAGCTTTGATACTGATCATTTTAACCCATAAATATAGCATACCATAAAACTATATTTTATCACACACACACACACACACACACACACATATATAGTTGGTAAGAAAAATTATTTGATTTTGAAATTGCAAGAACTTTCCTCCCAACAAGATATGTGTGGGGAAAATAGAAACGGCCTACCTCGCAAACGTTCTCGCATCTTCCTGGCCTGTGGGTTGAGAAAGGAAAGAAAAGATTCAAAATGGCGTCCGTGACTTTTAATATTCACGGTCTCGTGCAGTCACGCAAAAGTCGCGTTACACACATGCTAATGAGGTGTCTGGGCTCCATAAAAGCAGGTTGCTTGGAGACATTGGCAGACCAACATTTCACCCGTGCTTGGTGTACATCGTTTTGCGTTGCAGACATTTTCAGACGGAAAGAGTTGCGTCCCTTACACTGTTCAAGTCGACTCATTTGCTACAAGCTATTTCGGCAATTATTACAGCATGGACAGATTCGACTTGAAGTTAATACCAGAGTTCGACGGCTCCCCGCTGGCCCGTCTGTGGTCGAAAGTGGTGGGAAAAGGCCGAAAGGGTCTGCCGGCTCTGTAAAATTAAAAGATCCCGCACTGGTTATCCCTCTTAGACTCACCAAAGGAGCTTACGCTGTGTATCAGCAGCTAAGGGATGACGAGACTTGGAGGAAATAAAACAAGCTCTATACGCAGCATTTGGTGCGGACCCCCTTGTCGCCTGGAGGCAGTTTACCGAACGACGGCTTGGACCGGATGAAACAGTAGATGTCTTTCTGGCCGTTTTGAGGAAGCTGGCCGCACCGTTCGGTTAGCAAGCGACCAAATCCTAGGATGCGCCTTTCTGGCAGGACTCCCAGACAATGCAAGTCGACTGCTACGAGCATCGTCAAGGCTCAATGAGCTGGGGCTAGACGAATTACTGGCCAGAGCCCGAATATTCTAAAAGATGACGCGGAGCCGGCCTCAGCAGCTGTGGAAGCACCCGCACCGCCAACTGAGGACATAAGGTGCTATAAATGTGGCGGACTGAACCACTTCTCCAAAGACTGCCGAAGCGGTGCAGAAGGATACGCATAACCGAGGAACACGGAGACGTATGCGTTGCTACAGGTGCGACAAGCTGGGCCACGTAAAGAAGCTGTCCGGGAAACGGGCAAGGGAGTAAGCTACAGCGCCAGTTTTCTCCCCAGATCGCCGCTGAACAAGGCGCTACCCGCAGTGAGCGTGCGGATTATCGGGCGTGAGCGCTTTGCGCTTGTTGACACCAGGTGCACCCAGACCCTTGTGCGCAAGGCATGTTGTGACACGTGGGACAAGAAAATATTCCAGTTCTGACTGTTGGCGGGGGATCGCTAACCTCTTGTGGAGTGAGCGTCATCCGCGCAAGCATCGGCGATGGGCCTGCAGTAGCTGTACAAGCCCTGGTCGTGGACGGAGGGCTGCTCGGCTATGATCTGCTCCTGGAATGGACGTCATCAAAAAAATTGGGTGGTGTCCGTGTTGACGAAGAGGGTCGGGCGCGTTTCACTGAAACAGGTCTAGCTCTAGGTGCAGCAATGGAGCTGGAATGGCCTGACTTTCGTGCGGAGTTCGACCGGCGCACAAAGTCCTGGACGGTATCTTGGAAATGGTCAGACGATCAACCGCCAGAGAAGCTGTACAACAATGTGCCGGAGTATAAGATCCCCCGCGAGCTCGTGCGGGAGTACGACAAGGAATTGCGAGCCTGGATTAATAACGGGTGGTTGGTTCCTTATCCAGAGAAGGAATTGGGGCCCCCAAAGGGCCTGATCCCGCTAATGGCGGTTCTCCAGCACAACAAAAGGTGAGGCCGGTGCTCGACTATCGAGAACTGAATGAGCACGTGGACCCTTTTACTGCCCGCGCGGACGTGTGTACCGAGAAGCTAAGGGAATGGCGACAAGCAGGATCAAATGTATCTGTGCTGGATCTTCGCAAGGCATACCTTCAAGTGCGCGTGCACCAATCACTGTGGCCCTATCAAACCGCAGTTATCAAGGGGCAACGGTATTGCCCTGACCCGCATGGGGTTTGGACTCAATGTGGCGCCATCGATTATGCAGATGATTGTTGACGCCATTCTAACGGCGATGAGCGCATACAGCGGGCAACATCTGCATATATTGATTACGTGAACGAGGGAGTCATATCTGCGCGCGCGTGAAGGAGCATCTCTACAACTTTGGCCTCCTCAGCAAGGAACCGGAGAGACTACAGGATGGTGCACGGGTGCTTGGTTTGCAGGTCTGGGGAGAAGATGACGTCCTGTATTGGAAACGGGAAACAAACTCCCAGACATGCCCTCCGTTGTCACGCCGCCAAGCATATTTTCCTTTTGCGGCAAGTTAGTTGGACACCTTCCTGTAGGTGGCTGGCTGCGTGTTGCGGTGGCGTTTATCAAGCGGAGAGCATCTGACGTCACCACTGGATGGGATGACGGGTTCACGACGCCCCTCTCAACACCATGATGAAGGAGGTCCTCGCTAGAGTACGCAAAGAAGACCCAGCGCCAGGGCAGATGGTGCGTTGACAGCCAAGACCTCTGTGTGGGGTTGATGCAAGCTCTCTTGCAACCGGCGTATCGATAGTTCACGATGGAGCCGTGGTAGAAGATGCTTGCTGGTTACGCCCAGAAAGGGACTCCCAGCACATAAACCTAGCGGAGCTCGATGCTGTCATCAAGGGGATCAACTTGGCGGTCCTCTGGAAGTCGACCACCCTGCGTCTGTTCACTGATTCCGCTTGCGTTTATAAGTGGATCTCTGATACCTTGACCGGGAGGGCCAGGGTGCGGACTAAAGCCACCAGCGAGATGCTTATCCGACGACGGCTCGACACGATCGTGAATTTAGTGCAAGAGTACGCACTGACAATGGAGGTGTCCCTGGTCAAATCTAGCCTCAACAAAGCAGATTGTTTAACGAGGGTGCCGCAAAGGTGGCTTGACGCCGCTAAGAAAGCCATTGAGCCAGTGCAACCAGCCTGTGCTGCGTCCGTGAGTCCCGCTCGATTTAATCAAATCAAAGAAGTCCACCAACAAAGTGGGCACCCTGGAGTCAAGCGGACACTGTATTTCGCCAAGTTGGTTGACCCAGGGTACAAAAAGGCAGACGTCAGGAGAGTGGTCAGAAGCTGCGTGGCGTGCCAGTCTATAGACCCAGCACCCGTTCGCTGGAAGAAAGGGCAGCTGGAGCGTGAGGAACCACTGGAGCCGGCTGGCGATAGATGTTACTCACCACAACGGGCGAGCATTTCCTGACACTCATTGATTGTGGTCCATCCAGGTTTGCGATATGGCGACTGCTGCGTCGGCAAGATGCAGCCACTATCATCCGTCAGTTAAACAGCATCTTTCTTGAACGTGGCCCCCCAACGGAGATATTAACCGACAATGGCACCGCATTCACCAGCGAGCAGTTCGGGAAGTTTGCGGATGGCTGGGGAGTGCACTTTTACGGTTCCGGTGCGCCCACGCACCGAGTGGAAATGGAATCATCGAAACGGAACCACAGGACCGTCAAGACCATCGCAGCCAGGACGGGCTGCGCGGTGTCTGAGGCGGTCTACTTATACAACGTGACCCCGGCGATGATGTCTCACCCTCTACGGCGCCAGCAGACACATTGCATAGGTACCACGTTAGAGTGAAGGGCATAGAAACCAACCCACTGACGGAACTGAAAGTAACCGGAGAGAGGCTGAAGAAAGGCGTGCCGTCTGGGTTAAAAACCGCACAGCAAGTGCACCACGAAATACGGAATCGGACGCGTCACTGAGGTGATCAGCCCACAGGCGGTACGGGTCGACGGTGTGCCCCGTCACGTTAAGGACCTGCGTCCGCCGACGCGGTTGCAACCACCGCTGGACGATGAGAGCGAATCGAATCTGAGACCAGTGAGGCATCGCCTGGTTCACGCCAGCCCCATCAGGCAGTGACTGGATATCAGTAGCCTTCCAAGGACGCGGTGTCTTTTTCGGACCTCAGACCTCAGACAGGAGCACAAGCAACGATGAGGCTCACAGCGCCCTCTTCGGGTCAAGTACCAAGAAGCGATCACCACTTCCCCTGTCAACTCTGTGATCATGAGATCAGGGGGAGTGTGGGGAAAAATAGAAACGGCCTACCTCGCAAACGTTCTCGCATCTTCCTGGCCTGTGGGTTGAGAAAGGAAAGAAAAGATTCAAAATGGCGTCCGCGACTTTTAATATTCACGGTCTCGTGCAGTCACGCAAAGTCGCGTTACACACATGCTAATGAGGTGTGTCTGGGCTCCATAAAAGCAGGTTGCTTGGAGACATTGGCAGACCAACATTTCACCCGTGCTTGGTGTACATCGTTTTGCGTTGCAGACATTTTCAGACGGAAAGAGTTGCGTCCCTTACACTGTTCAAGTCGACTCATTTGCTACAATATGTATAATCTTACTTTAAAAGTTTATTCATCTACATAGCCAATCACAGTTTAAGAAGCTCTTTAACACAATATATCTTAAGTTAACATTTCTACTGCATTATTGGCTTACGACCATATCACATTGAAACACTGGTTCTTATATGATTATTGAACTTAAGCAATGTTGAGCCTGGTCTTTATCTAGATGGGTAATGGTTTGGAATTGGAAAAGGAGAGCTGAGTTCTAATTTCAGTAAGGTTCGTTATATTCACTTGCATACAAATATTCTTGGGGGAAAAATGTGAATCCACTTCTTCTACCCTGCCCTCAGGGTTAATTAATAAAATTTGTATCCATAAATTATTATTATCTTTAAAAAAAATTCTTACAATCCAAAAATATTTTCTGGTTTTAAATAACCTGCAAAAGGTTGATAAACCATAAAAAAAACAAAACAAATCAATCAATATACATTATCAGAAGAGTCTGCTACACAAAGATAGGTAATTCACACCTCTGTGTAGTGGATACTTCTAACAAGGTAGAAAAGTGTTATGCACATACCACATCATTTTATATATATATATATATATATATATATATATATAAATTGTGTGTGTGTATGTATGTAAAGAGAAAAAAATCTTCCCCCTCTCCATACTCCCCACTATGTTTACCTTGTACTGACAGTGTTTTTAGACTGCTGTTAAGATCAGGGCTGGTAGTATTCATATAAAAGACAAATTTTATAGTAACTGAATTATGTACAATAATGGATCATATGCAATATCGGTGAACAATTCAACTAGAAAAATTGTAAGTAAATATAATGTATCTAAATACACATTTGAGACATGTCATAATAGATATTAAATAAATTGTTTTGTGGCAATTTTTCTTGTTAAGTTGCAGGATTTAAACACAGTAAACATTATTGATAAAAAGTAGTGAATTTTATATTGTTTTTTTTTCTCAAGACTGATGTAATGGAATAACCTGTCACCCCCATGAGTAACTATACTATAGGCAGTAACTACCTATAAGTATTTGTAAGTCAATGGACTACAGAGATTAGCTGGGATCTGTTGATTTATGTGAGAACTACCAACCTTCCAATAGTAGCACTCTCTACTGGATTGACTTGTGACAACCTTGTGCATAACTGTTACCTTTATTCTTATTATAATGGTTTTTTACAATAAACCTTTACTTATTTTATCCACCTTGTTTTTCAAGTATATATTCCTATTAGCACGGAATATAACAAAGACTCAGCAAAACAAATTCACAGATTCACCTACCCCCCTCGAATGATGTCAAAATCTGCAAAAATTTTTCCTCCTTTAATAGTCAGTTGTGTTTAGTTTAATTTGTAACTTATATAAATGTTGGTAGAAAAAAGCAAATATTGATAAAATAGTGAGGGTTACAAAGTACTACCTGAGGCCTCTAATCAGCCTCCTCCCATTCAGGGGTCCTACGCACCAGCTCTGGTTAAGATGATTGTATTGACTGAATTTATTTTGTAATCAAACAAAAATTAAATTTGTGAAAAAAACAGAAAGAAAAATGGGTTACTGGCAGAAAGGTTCAACTTTCAGCCTTACAGCAACATCATAAAATAGGAGACATTACTTTTAGAGTGACTCTTGTACTTTTTAGTAATCATCTTTTGTTCTTAGTATTGTTTCTCTTTGACCAGATTTCTTTTATTACTAATAATTAAATGTATTTGATTCCTATCAAGTTTTTTGTCACGTTATGATCATTTGATAAGGCAAGTACTATAGCACTATTCTTATATATTCAAATTGAATATATGCACATATGCACTGTTAGGAATTATTTCTGTGAAACTAAGATACCTTTTCATTAATGTACATAATTCATTCTTCTGTTCTGTAACATTTTGATAGTTAAAAGTATTGTAATATTAACAATGTTAATATCTGTTTTTTATTTATTTATTTTTTTTCACTCTTCCAGACACTTATTACTTCAACATTTTAAAAATCTGTCAAGATGCTTGATTGGACTTATGCTGGTGTGGATTACAGCATCCCTGGGAATGGTGGTCAAGAGTGTGTGAAATTTTTAAGTGTCTTCCAGCGAGTTGCAGAGAGTCTGGTTGCCACATTACTCTCTATTAAGTTCATCAGTAATGGCTACCAACAGATTGTGATTCCAGACCAGCTGATCAAACTGAATGAACGAAATTCTGCCTCAAAACGGATTTTACTTATCCTTCACTGTTTGGTCTTTGGCACTGAACTTGGATTTAAGTTGGCCTCTCGGCAAATGATATGGGTACTTAATCCATGCCATATAATAACTATGGTGCAGGTAATCTTATTCTTTCACTTCTAATTTGTGTATGTATGTATGTATGTATGTATGTGTGTGTATATATATATATATATATATATATTTATATATATATTATTTAAAATAAAAATGCAGAGCTTCTATTTTAAACACAGGTATCCACTAAAAATAATATTGAAAGTAATAAAAATACTGGGTTAAAAATAAATCCATTAATTCTTTAGAAATTGCTTTGTTTACCTTTCGGGTATGAAATTGAGCAGACATGGGCTTTCAAGAAAATCTAAACAAAGGAGTGTGCATTCCTTAGAAGTGTAAATAGGACCTTGCTGGGCTGTAGCACTCTCTGTGGCTGAGCAGCCTAAAGCATGTTGGACCAAACATTGGTTTCTCCTACCAAAGGTGATGCAGATTTGAACCCTGTTGGTGAGCACATTTTTTTATTAAGTTATATCAAGTGTATGTAATATACACAACTTAAATAAAAAACCAAAAAACGAGTGTTTATTTCAAACATGGTATCCCCTAAAAATAATGTTTGAAGTAATAAAAACATCAGATTAAAAATAAATTAATTTGTTAGGTATATAAAATTTTATTTTTTATTCTTTTTATATAGTTTTATTGTTTATAAATTGTTACAGCTACATTTAGTATGTTAAAATATTTAAATCAAGATTACATGTTTTTCAATTTCAAGGCCCAAGAGCCGCTCAACATAGATGGTTATTGTGTAGAGTTATATTAGCATATGAAAGGACATGCGTTAGGTGTATAGAGCTAAAGTAGACTTTAGAAGGAACTGGAAACCTAATCCTAAACAAGAAACAAGAGATAAACCCCTACTCCTGTTTAAAAAACCTGGGAGGAGTGTGAACTGGACATTAGGCAAATCTATCTACTCCTGAAGCATTGTAAATCATATTTTTTTTTCATTTTACTTATATTTTTTTCATCTTATTTCTTTATTATTACTCTTAGATCATTCTGCAATTGTTAAGTAAGAAGTGCAAATCATAAATAAATAAAAAAAACAAAAAAATAATTGACAATGCTTTATCCATGAAGGCAAACTGGTAGAATTCATTTAAATTTAGCTATATATGGCTAAATTTATATATAGCTTCTCATTTCTTATTTTCATGTTTGATATATATAGCTTCTTATTTCTCTGAATGCCAATACAATGCTGTTTTTGCATTATACGTTAACTGACAAGGTGCATTGTCATTGAATGACAATCTCACAAAGATGTAAAAATTCAAGTCTTGCTGAAGGCATGTTCTTTCTGATTCCCACTATTTACTTACAATCAATGACTGACAATCTAGGAGTTACAATCAAATAACAAGTGAATATTGATAAAAAAATCAATAACTAAGTTGTTTTATGAATTTTTTAATAACTATTGTCCTCATCTTTGTCGCCATATTTATCACAACACTCTGGCCTTCTTCAGGTGGTTGGAATGTCGAACTGAACCCTTTATTTCGCTCACTGGGGTAGACTGTTCTAGTTCCACGTGCCATGTTTAATGGATGTCAGTTATCAGTTATCTCCTGTTAATTTTCCCTCTGAAGTTCTCCACTGCCTTAACCGGGTATTGAACTCACACTCTTTGGGTTCTGTCAGTGGATCTAACCAACGCATTTATCCACTGATATTCATTAGACATGGCACGTGAAACTAGAACAGACTACCCCAGTGAGTGAAATAAAGGGTTCAGTTCAACATTCCAACCACCTGAAGAAGGCCGGAGTGTACAACGGCTGAAACATTGTGATAAATATGGTGACAAAGATGAGGACAATAGTCCGAATAATGTAAATAATATAAAATTAGCATATGTCAAATATGGCATTGTCTAAATAAACATAATAGATAAAAATAAGTCTAAAAGAAAAATAGTCATTGGAAAATATTTAAAATGAAAATACCAATGAAGAAAGTTATATTCCATGAATTATTTTTTGAAGTTTTTCTTTTGTATATCTGGAGATAAATAATTGTCCTATTTAGACTCTAAATGTATAATGTAGCAAATTGTTATTAAAAGCATATTTCATTATTTTAATGAATGGAAAATGTGAACAGTTTAGCCATGTCTTATGTACTTTTATTATTTTAGAACCTGAAAATGGCTGAAATAAAAAAAAAATGCATAAAAAGCTGTCAACATTAAGCTACAGCATCCAAATTAGTTTTCCTGCCATTTATGACCTTATAAATTATTTCTATGCAGTAACCATATTATTCCTGTTACTGGAATGTCAGTATTACTGTTTGAAAAAAATTTTTCTCAACATCCTTAAAATTGCCTATTTTCATAACATCAGCAGACTAGTTAGATAATTATAAAATGTTTGTATTTTTACCATAATCTTACATGTTCCAGACACATAAAAGTATGATGTGACAAAAGTCTCATTTTGGGAACAAACTTCTGTCTAGGGTTAAAACATTTTTCTAGAACAACTTGACATGCCAAAATTATGGTTTTGCTGATTTTGATGCTTTATTACACTTACAAAAATATGAAGCTGAAATTTTCTATGCAAATAAATTAGTTTTACCTTTGTTCCAAATAATTTAGATGCTATGAATCCTTAGAAATTTTTTCAGGGGTGCTCTACAAAATTTTTAACTAAACCAAGTATATTAAATTATGATTATAAATTATTTTAGTTTTAAATATATCAAGTCAAAATAGTGAAAATGCATCACAAGTTGTTAAGTAATTTTATTGCTACTCAAAAGTATACATGAATAAGGATCATTATTAAGGCAAAAATTACATTAAGGATATTTTAAAGAAAATTTTTAAAATATTTTAAAGATTTAGGTTTAGGGATAGTCAATACTTTGTGACAAGTCAGTATTTTACCTAATGATAATTTCAACACATGAGAATAGAATATGTATTAGAAAACAATATTAACTGGACATTTGACAATGCTTAAAAGTTATTTATTTTGCACAAATTAACTTTATGATATTGCTTGATAAAAATTCAAAATAATTTTGAAAATCTTCATTTTATTTCCAATCCCCATACAGCTGAATACTAAATTACAAAATTAAAGATTTGATGTAAACATTATTTATTTTACTATTCATATGTAATACTACAGTTATTGACTGTTTAGTAAGTAAACCTCACTTTGAAATTTGATTCTATAAATTTCTAAAATATCAATTTGAATAAGCCCAAATGTTTATTCTGGGTTAGTTATTCATATTTTAATGTTGACATGACTTGACTTTTCAAATTATTTAAATTCTTCATTTATTTAAATATTATGATTATTTGATATCAAAGGAAAGCTTTTTTACATGAGCAAATAATTTATTGATTTCAGTAAATTAAACATTTTTTTTAATCATTTCACCCCAAGAAAGGCAATAAAGCCACTAAGACACAAGGACTTATTGTGAAAGAATATGATAAAAAGGAAAACCTTATTAAGGAGAGAGAACAATAAAAGAACAAGAATTAAGAAGATACAAGATGATTGACATTGCATTTCAATTTTTGAAGATCAATCTTGACTAGAAAACAAGAAGCCAGAAGAGTGTTTCACAAGTGTGAGAGAAGAAACTGTTAGCATAGAACTTAGTTATGTTTAGATATTTCAACTATAAAATGATGAGAACTAACAGACAATCTAGTACTGTGCTTAAATTTATAAAGTCTAAAGTACCAAAGAGGAAAGCTAATCATTTAACAAGAATCTCTAAATGCATGAAGCACCAGACCAGATGTGATAGCAATATTCAATGCATTAACAAATGGTAGATTTACAAATATGTTATAAATGTTTCTGTTGAGAAGAATTGTCTAGCATTATGTGATGATGTTTTTGTTTAATACAAAAAATTATGAAATCAATTTTGAAAAGATTAGAAACCTTGTCCAAAAGAAAGCTGTTATACTTTTGCACTTTGTGGCCAGCACACAACCACATAAACAATAGCAAGTACTTATTTATGAAAGACACAACTTTAGTCACATGTTTTATTCTAAAGGAATTCATGAAATAACAGGAAACTACCCACAATAATTCACTCAAACTGGTTTATGAAAATAATGTAAAATTTTGACATAAATTTAGTCATTTCAGCAACAATTAGATCCAACATTTCCTTACAAAAATGAAAATGCAAACACTATTGTTGAAATATATACCTTAAGCTAATTGTTTTCTACTGAAAATAATGTAGTCAGTGTTGAATTTTAGAAACTACTAGCAGTAGAGCCCGGCATTGCCTGGGGATATAACAGTAAGAGATAGATCAAGTATCCACCATCATAAAGACTGAAAAATAAAATTGACCAAGATTATTGTTTAAGGTTGACGGACACGCATGTCTTAATTATTTTTATTTTTTTTTATTTTTTTTTACGAATTGGTCAAACCCAAACTCAAACAAAAACATTGTTTTCAATCATTATGAGTCTCTACCGATTGAATAGAATTTTATTATAAATAATTGTCTTGTAAATGGAATTTTTAAAGCATTCTGAATGTAAAAATAAAGAAAAAAGTGTGAAAGACAATAAGAAACACTACCTGCCAAAAAAAAAAGTGAATTTTTGTTTTATCGGCTGAAAAATGTAGGAAATTCGATCCCAAATAATTAAGGAACACACACACACACACACACACACACGCACACACACACAAACAACCTGGGTTTTTAACCCGATGTGAGTTGTCCCCCCTTTCATTCTCACAATGTCTCTTAATCGTGTTTTCAAATTGATTTTGTGCAAAAACAATTGTATTTTTTCCCATTTTTGGCGCTGTTAGAACCACCACAAGGTAATCTTATGTAGTCCTGTGAAGTTTTGTTGAAATCGGTTGAAAAATGTGGGGAATCCGATCCAATATATAAACGTACAGACACACACACACACACACAATCTGCGTTTTATAATAAGTAAGATAATTGCCAACTTAATACTTATTCATGCTGAAAAACTGTTCTAAATACATCATCATTAAAATTTTTCTTCACTAAAGAACACAAAACTATCCCTTGACTAATCAACATTTTGCAAACCTACATGAATTTTTCATATTAGAAATAAAACTTCAATAAAAATTCAATGTCAGAAAGTGTTTGGTCAAAATTTTTAGTATTAATATAAAAAGAAAAAAGTTCCACAAAATGCAGCAGAAAAACCAGATCAGTAATAGAACTCAAAAAAAAAGTATTCAATAAATCTGCATTAAACTGAATAAAATGACCTTGCAAAAATGGAAAATGACTCGGCAAACTTTAAGAGGGGTCAAAAGTTGCATGTTCTTCAATAAAACACTGATAATAAAAATGAATTTCATGTTTAGAATTCTCTTTTAATTTTTAAGCCCAAGCAATTGGAAATATTGATTATACTGTGGAAGGTTAGGGGAGGGATTTGGCTTTGTAAATATATTCAACTTGTACACAATGAAAAAGGAAAAGAAAAGAAGAAAGCAGATGAAATGTAAATCCAAAATATTTTTAAAAAACAGAATTTGTTGATGTGTTTGTGTTTCACCAATTTTTTTTTTTTGTTCAGTTTCTTATGAATATTGTTTTCACAGACACTAGAAGATTTCTTAATGACTCCTCTCACTATTTTGACTCAGATTTTCACTTTAACTACTACTCAGAATAACTACTTGATATATTCTTTTATTTATACCTCATGTATAGATGTAGCAGTAAAAACATGTATACAAATGAACTTTTAAAAGAAGAATGTTCAGTACTATTCTAAAGAGTGTTAAATGAAGAGTACAAAATTTCTAGTATAACTATAGGGGGTTTCATTAAAACAGATCAAATTCAGCAGTAAATAAATCAGTGTTATTGGTGAAAATTTATTTATTTCTCTATTGCATCATGTTATTTAAGTCATGGCAATTATGTATGAAAAATAATATTGCTCAAATATCTGCCAAAGCTTGGCAGCACACCTCCACTCAATGGTTGAAATCTTTGATGACATCTTTGCATAGTTGTTCCTCAATCTCACCAATATGCCTTATTATATCATCTTCCAGCTGTTGAATTGTTGTTGGCTTGTTGGCATAGACCTTACTTTTGAGATGACCCTCAAAGGAAGAAATCTAAAGGCATCAAGTCACATGATCATGGTGGCCAATTGACTTTGCTGTTTTGAGAGATGATGTAACCTGGGAACTTCTCATTCAAATTCTGTTTGAACATCCATTTTCGTAATAGGCTTCGATAACTTTAACACATTGTTTGATTGTTAATCTTTCCATGGTTGAAATTGCCAAAGACTTAAGTTTTTAAATCTGAAAGAAAAAGAAAAAAATCATTAGACGCTTAAACTTAATTCACATTGGTCCTGTTATTAGAACACCTTTTATAAGTGCTTAAAAGCTAAAATTTTGCAGATTGATAATTCAATATGTTTTATATGATGTGTAAATGCTATTTCTCTATAAATTAGAAGTTGATTAAATGTTATTTTAAGTTCGTATCTACTCTGTAGGTATATGACATCATATTAATAATTTTCAATATAAAGAGATTTATATTTTGTTAGAAACTGATTGATTAATAGATTACATTCTAATAGTGTTTCCTATAATTTGATTTTTAAAATTTTTCTTCATAAATAAAATACAAATGGAAAATTATAAAATACTTTCATGTAATTTAAAACTTGACAAACTGCACTAGTTGGGAAAGTTAAATAATTTTCAACAGATGGCATTGAATAATATTTCTTATTATAGATGCAAAAAAAATAATCAAAATTAAAACTCATTAAATGAAATTTGAGAATGATTAACAATATGAATAAATTTCTTTTTTTATGTCTGCACACTGGATACAAAATCAAATTTGAATATTTTTTTAATGAAAATAAATATTGTCTGAGCCAGCAAAGATGATATGATAATTTTGTTTTCTGTCAAATATTTAAAATTACTATATTTTTAAATTAATTTAGAGAGAGAGATAGACACACACAATGACATAGAAATGTAGAATTCTATGCAAATATATGCCATTTACAGTTCAAACATAAGCAAAAATCAAATTTAAAGAAAAAACAGATCAGTTTTTGTAAAACCAAAATAAATATGAAAAAATTATGCAGGCTTAGAAAAGTAAAAGTTGATTAGTCAATGGATAGTTACTGTGTTCTGTAGTGAAGGTAAATTTAATTCCAGTGATAATATATTTAGAATTGTTTTTCTGCATTTAGTGCATATTCATAAACTAAGTTGACAATTATAACTTTTAAAATTAAAATTTGACTATTCTCTTTTCAGTAGAAAACAATTAGCTTAATGTATTTTATGTTAAGAAAATGGATATAATTATTGTTGAAATGTCAAAATTGTACAATATTTTCATAAACTAGTTTAAGTGAATTATTGTGTGTAGTTTCATGTTATTTTATGAATTTCTTTATAATAAAGCATGTGACTAAAATTGTGTCTTTCATAAATAATTGCTATTGTTTATGTGGTTATGTGCTGGCCACAAAGTGCTTTCTTTTGGACAAGGTTTCAAATATTTTCAAAACTGAGAGTATCAAGTAAAGATAGCAAGAATACAGAATATCTTAGTCAATAAAGTTTCTTACTAAGATTGAAGTACTTAAAGAAAAAATGCAGCATAATAAAAAGAAAAATAATGAAACAGAAATAGAATATTTGTTTCATAACAGTCACTTTAACTTGAAATGTAAAAGTATTTTTCTTTTATTACATGATTTTTGTATGCATTGGCATACATTTGACTTGTGTACTATATATTTTAGTAATTATTTGTCTTTCTATGTTTAAGGTTTGAATGAAATTCAATCTAAACTCTCATGGAAGTAGTTATGTGCTAAAAGTGCCAGAATAATGTAATATGCAATTGTTTAACCTGACATCATAAGGTGTAATGTATCAATATTAAAACAGTCCAATGTCAGCCAGGCACAAAATCAGGTGATGTGAATTTAAGTATAAGTATGCATATGATTAAGTGGTTTTGATTGAGAATACACACACACACACACACATATATATATATCCTCTGATTCACTAAAATATTAGCATACCACAATGAAAAAGGCCCCACACTTAATAAAAAAAAGTTTTATCATCAAAATCTTTGTTATTATTAAGAGGAAAGACCAATAAGATTGATTTTTTTTTTTTTTAAATTGTTTTTAATCCTTTTTAGAATTTTTTAAATTTTAGTTAAAAATCTTGTTTTTTGTGTTACCCGATGGTGGGGAACAAAGATTAGTATAGGAAATTTTAGTGTCTTTTTTTGCAGTGAAAAACACATTAATTTGGAAATTCTTGCAAAAATCAAATAATTGTCTGATTTTAATGAAACTTTCAAGGCTTATTCACAAACAGATGAAATTATTTTAGTAAAAATATTTTTTTTTTTTTTACATCTGTTACCTCTAACTTATTTAATTTTATAACATTCTGAGAAGTTAAATTTTGGAGGGCTTAATGTTTATATTAGTTAAAAGCAGAACTTGAAGAATTTAAATCATCAATTCCTTTTTGTAAAACAGGATGCTCAGTCGCAGAAAATCTACTCTAATTTGTAAAATAAAAAACGCTATAAAACTAAGACATTTAATTAGAAAAGTTTTTAATTGCTCATATAAATAAGATATATTATGGACACTATTGTGTTAAGAAAAAAAATACTTTTCAATGAATATTTAATTTTTACAAGAATTGTCTTCATTTTTTTTAAATTTTAATTTGAATAATTTGTAAACTTTAAAATTTTTTAAAATTCTGTCTTTGTAGAGGTTAGGTGATATTGTTATTAAGTAAAAACTATACTAATCATAAATGGAAAATCTTAGTAAATTCATCAATACCTAATATCTTAAAAAGAATTTTGAAAAATTTTTGTGTGTATAAAAGTTGTTGATTTTTGTAAATACAGATGTTTATACGCAACATTATCAGAAAATTAGAGCATTAACTAGAGTAAACAAAGCAAAAGGTATAAAATTCAATAAACATTAGCCTACGAAGAATATTTTCCTAAATTTTTAAAATTGAAAATGTTAAAAAATGGTGCTTACATTATATACCTCAAGTAATTTTTACATATATATCCACCATACAAAAACACTGGATAAACTTCCATCTGTCAGTCAACCTGTTAGCACCTTAAATAAACAGCTACTGCTGTGTTAAAAAAAATGCATTTCTGTAATATTTTAAACTTAAAGTAAGTAATATTTGTTTCAAATCAGATTAATTAAACTTTAAATCAGCTAATATTCTTTAAATAAAGATTCAGAAAAGTATATTTTATTTTTGAAAGTTTTTTAATAAAGAGAAATGTTCTGATGAAAGAGGGCTAAAAATGGTGTTAAAATCAACAATTTCAAGATGAAAACTCTTTCCAATCAATTTAAATTAGTTTTGAAATACAGCAAAGTATTAAATAATATAGACAAGTTTTGTCTATTTATTTTATGTAAATTCTTTTCATATTGTCTGATAAGCTTAATAACATTATCATTAAAAGAAGAAAGAAAATCACAATATTGATACATATTTTTTAATCCTATCTAAGCTTTCGGCTTACATAAGCCATTATCAAAGATGACAATTACATTACAATATATTAAACAATACACGGACAAAACAATAATGATAGTCTATGTTTACATGGAAGATTTCCAAGCAATGACAAACTCGTGCATGCGAGCTGCTGGAAGCGAAAATCGTACCACAGCTCATGATGTCACACATGACCACATGAGAGTGAAAACGAGAAGTATTAAGTATGGAGAGCTGTTGGTGTAAACCAATGTCTTCTGTTATAAATTATAGGCATTTAAAAATATCTGTGGAGATTTCATAGTTTATTTGGTTCAAATTAGGTAACATATTAATCTCCTATATCGTAATCAAATGTATACTAATTATAAACAAGATGAAAATATACTAAAAAAATTAGTAAATACTAATATATCTACAACAGATCCTAGCAAAAAATTTAAGTTAATCATATACTACACTAAATCTAGTATATCCAACAATTATTCGCAATGATTCTTCTACCTCAGTTAGCAATGTGCAAAAAACCAATATAGTTTACAAAATAAGGTGCCCTTTGGGAGATTGTATTTCCAACAGATTAAATAATATTTATGTTGGTCACACCACAAACTCGCTTTCACAACACTTGACACTACATTTGAATGATAACTGTAACATTTTTAGACATTTAAAACATGTCTGGCTGCATACACAATTCCGTAAAATCCTTGTTGGAAACACAACTATACTTAAACATGAAAACAAAAACTAAAAATTCTTGAAGCTATATACATAAAACAGTTGAAACCTAACCTGAACAAAATAAACTATGAAATCTCCACAATATAAGCTTGTCTATATTATTTAATGAAAAAATGTTGCCTAAATACACACACACACAATATATATATATATATATATATACATACACACACACAACTGGCCACATTGGTTATTCAAAGAAATCAGCTTTGGGCAGTTATCAACAATAAGCAGGAGCTGGAGGACAGTATCTCGTTGGTATTTGTGTCTGTAGAAATATAAGCATCAAATTTCATACTGGTTCTGTCACCTTTCCATGTGGTCCAATGAAACTTTCTTCCTTTGTTCAATTTCTCATTCTCTCTGAAATGTTTTGAATAAAGTGAAAGTTTTTAACAAAGTAAAATCAGGATTGTGCATTTCAACAATCCTACCATTAAAATGACAGTCAATGTCAAGATATTTTATTGTCTGATGTTTTGTAAAACTAGTTTATTAGATTAATTTTCTTACAATTGTAATACTCTTCTAACTTGGGCACCAAGCCACATTCCTCAAGTGCTTAATAGCTTGTGAAAGGAACATTATTCCTTTACAGGAGATGCTTAATAATTATACGTATAGAGAAAAAGAAGGGAACTCATTAGCACTGAGTAGTGTGTTCTGATGTTTAAAGTTGGATTTGTGAAATACAACAGAGCAGTGAAAGAATATTTGTGACAGTGGAGCATGTAATCAAAGAATAATAAATATGGGAACAAGGAAGAACAGGAGACAGAAAAATGGGGAAAGAAAAACCACTAGGGATTTAAGACAGACAACATGACAGAGATGAGACAGTGATATGTTGTGAATAATGCAAATGATTTGTGTTGTGAAGTCCAAGTTTAGCACTAGTCAGTCGCTAAGCTTGTATTCTTTTTTCATTATTCTCAGTGACCAGTTATATAGTCTTTCTTTTGCACTTATGCAAATTAGGCATGTTAATTTATCACTACATCTCCCTGAAATGTATAGGTTTTATACCTCTAGTAGTTCTTGTACTACTTCTCGTGATAGTTTCATTACTTTGCTCGACTTCTCTCTCTCCCGAATTTCTTTCTCTGGGAGACCTAGATCTGTCCTGCGCTAAGCTGTAATCATAGGCATCTTGCATTATTTGATCTTCATCCGAACTTTCAAACTCATTCTGTCCCGCTTGATCCTGCATTATTTCGTCTTCTGATGTTTCATTCTGTAACAGTTCTAATTAACGGATGGAATCGTAGACATTTCCTCATTATTTTGCTCTTCATATTCACCCTGGGTCCTTATTTGATCTGCATGGGCTAATACACTGTTGCCATTTTCTCTATTTATTATAGCTGTATTGTGGCCTTTTTGCATGATAAATTCTGCCCTTTCCAGATTTGCTTCTTTGTTCTTTTTGTACCACATTTTTTAATTTGTGGAATACAACATCGTTAGCAGAGCTCTAATTTGTCTTCCCATTAAAGCTGATGGGCTTTCTAGTCTTCCAGCGTGTGGTATCGTACGATAGCTTAAAAGCAGCCTCGGTAGAAAAACTTCTACTTTTTCTTTTTGCTGAGAGCATGCTTTTAGTCCCGTTTTTACGGTCTGCACCATTCTTTCCGCTAACCCGTTTGACTGAGGGTGATATGGGGGTGTCTTATATGGTTTACATCCTATTTTTTCTAACTATAAATTAAAATCTTCATCACAAAATTCTGGTGCGTTGTCAGATACCAGGGATTTTGGTATGCCGTTTCTGGAAAATATGACCCTTAGAATCTGTTTTATCGTAGAACTTTTCTTGTCTGGCACCCGGATTATTTCAGGCCATCCTGAAAAAGAGTCCAACTCCAGTAATATATGCATGATCCATATGCACCCGACTCCATGGCTCCACTTCTCTGGGCCACGAATGTAAAGTAGTCTGTGTAAAGTTTCTTAATTCTTTTACATTTTTTTTTTTGCTTTTATATATTCTTCGACATTTCTTGAATATCTTGGCCACCATGCTTCTAATTTTATCCTTTTTTGTGTGGCCGCTACTCCACAGTGTATATCATCATGTACACTTTTTATTACCAACTTTCTTTGTGTTTCTGGGGGAACTACCAGATCCCCATTACAAATCACTCCATGTTCTATCGTTAATTTCTGTCTTATTTCTTTGTAGGGTCTTTCCGTCCTAGAAAAATTTCCCCATGAGTTTTTTCTTATTCTCGATATTATTCTACTTAATACTGGATCATGTCTAGTTTCCGCAGTCATTCTATCTAAAGACAAAACATCAGTCTCTACCCAATGTAAGAATGCAAATTCTTCTTCTGTTTTGTCTTTTGACTCCTTGTAAAATAGCAATCTTCATAGTGCATCTACATGTGGAATTGAATTTCCTTTGACATATTCTATATCAAAGTCAAATGCCATCAATCTTATTGCCCATCTTAGTATCCTCGATGTCGTGACTTTGGGTAATTCTTTCCTTGGGTTAAATATAAACTCTAATGGTCTATGATCACTTCTTAACAGAAATTTTTTCCCAATTAAAAATTGTCGGGCTCTAGTAGTTGTCCACACAATAGTCAACGCTTCTTTCTTTATATTTGAATAATTAAATTCGGTGTTCGTTAGTCTTCTTGATAAATACATTATCGGACGTCCTTCTTGTGATAATATTCCTAATATCGAATGTTCGCATGCATCTGTGGTTAACGTAATGTCCTTTTTTGGATCAAACATTTTCACTACTGGCTTCTTTGCCATAATTACTTTTAATCTATCAAAAGCTTTTTGTTGTTCCTCTGACCACATAAATTCAACATTCTTCTTTCTTAAATTTGCAAACGGTTCAGTCAAGTCCGTGTATTTTGGTAAATATCACCTGTAAAAATTCACCAATTCCGAAAAAGACTCCAGTTCTTTTTTATTTGTAGGTGTAGCTACTTTTAGTATTTTTTCTATCAAGGCCTGGTCTGGTGATATACCTTCTTTTGAAATGGAATAACCTAAAAAAAATATTTTACTACAATTGCTTACACATTTTTTCTTGTTTATTGTCATTTTAGCATTTCTTAATCTATTCAAGATTATGTCGTTTTCTTTTTTAATTCATTTTCATTAGTAGCTCCTATGCATATATCGTCCCGGTAACAAATCATATTTTCTAAAACCTGTTCGATGATCCTTTGAAATATGACGCTTGTAGTTTTTATTCTGTATGGCATTCTTTTCCATCTTAGTAACCCTATTGGCGTATTTATCGTGGTTACTTCTTTGAAGTTATCATCTATTGGTATTTGATGGTATTCCATTTTTAAATCTATTTTTGTAAAAACACTCATTCCTGCCAATGTGTGTAATGCAACTTCAACATTTGGTATTGGATATGAATCCAAACAAACTTTGTGATTTACGCCTATTTTGTAATCTCCACAAATACATAAATCACTATCTGTCTTCCTCAAAACTACAATGGGTGATGATGCCCACTTGCTACCCTCAGGGGGAACATGTTCAAGAAGGTCTTGTTCTATTAACTTTCGTAGTTTTGTTACTACTAATGGCAACAAATGTACTGGTAATTTTCATGCCTCATAATAAAAGAGGGAGACATTTTCTTTTAATTTTAAACTCACTTTATAGTTTTTTAACTTTCTGGTTTTTTCCATTTTTATCTCATTAATTAATTTGGTAGAATTAATGTTAAGCACGTCGTTTCCAAGAAGTCTGTGGTTCTTTTTACAACTTGTGACAATTATAGGTATTACTTCAAATATATCTTTTAACTCCAAGGACCCTTCAAAGTATCCTAAGGTTTTTATGACCGACCCATCAAATTGGCAGAGTTGTAAACTGCTCTTTCGTAAATGTGGCTTTCCAATGCGTTCCCAAAAATTTTTTGGTATCAGCGTTACTTCACTCCCCGTATCAATTTGCATATCTAAATTGCAGTTGTTGATTTTAACCTTTAGTATAATGTCTTTTTCTTTTGTTCAATTTTTTCTATATTCTTATTTTTTTAATGTGAAGACTTCCATATTGGTTTCATTTTCTTCAACTCTTTCAACGTTTTTCTTTTTGAATTTGCATACTGCTTGAAAGTGGTTCTTTTTTAAGCAATTTGTACAGGTTTTTCCAAATGCTGGGCATTTTTCCCTTTTTATTTCGTGTTCATGTCCACAATACGAACATTTTCTTATCTTTTTTAACATGTACGTATCAGCAAATATTTGTTCGCTGGGTTGACTTTTATGATGGTTGTATTTCTGTATTAATTCTTGTTGCTGTATAAAGTCAATACATGTATTTAAAGACATATTTCCTATTCATAGTTGTTCCATTATTTTATATCGGTGTGATGCATTGCACATACCTTCAATTAACCTTAATTGAATCAAGTCCTCTTCAATAGTCTGTTCGTCTTGTCCGAGTTTTTCAAATTTGCAATATCTACTCACATTTCGTAGACAGTGTAGATATTTTATGATTGGTTCGTCAATTTCTTGTTTCATCAACATGAACTTCGTTCTTTTTGCCACTACCAGCCTTTTCTTGGGTCTTGTATTTCTTCTTATAATCTGACTTATTTTTTCGAAAGTCAGGTCTTCCAAGTTTGTGGGATATGCCATGGTGGAAACTTTCATTATCGCCTCGCATCCAGCTGTAGCCAAAAATAAATCCGTAATTTCATTTTCGCCTCCCTTCTCCTTGTTGTCTTTCAGCTTTTTACTTCTTGCACTGGCAGAAAAACACGTAATCTGAATCTTCTAGAGACAAATGCGATCCTATCTGCGACACCATTGATGTGAAGTCCAAGTTTAGCACTAGTCAGTGCTTGTATTCTTTTTTACGTTATTCTCAGTGACCAGTTATATAGTCTTTCTCTTGCACTTATGCAAATTAGGCATATTAATTTGCCAGTATCACTACAATTTGGAGTGTAAACCAGAAGTTATTCCAGAAAATAAAGAATAAAATACATTGGGACATTGAGATCCAAACCAACCAGACTATCAAAGCAAAAACATTGGGTTTGATTATTGTAAACAAGGAAAATGTTAAAGGTTTGGTTGTGCTAATAGGATGAACATGAAAGAAAGTAGAAAAAAATGAAAACTACTATGACATTGCCTGGAAATAGAAAAAGTTGTGGGACATAAAGATTTAAGGCTATTCTCATAATATTTAGCACATTTGAATCATAACCACAGGAAACAAAATTGAAGGAATTGAAGATTCTAAGAGAAATAGAGATTGTGGAAGTACTGATGTTTGTAAGAATACTGAGGAAGGTGCTGAGATTTTATAACTCTGTTTCTAGCAACAATCACAAGACATGATATTAACATGCAAATGCATCAAATATAACAAATAGTATTAAGAACAATAGTATTTACAATGAAAATGACCTTTTTTAGTAAGTGTGACAGTCCATGTCGAATCAGTAGTAACTCTTTGAGGCACTTGTTTTTCTTGCTACTGACTTTCAATAGATTGCCATAAATTGTGTAGAAATTTACTAATGTATTGGGCATGTCTTCACTTGAGAAAGTGTAGAAAAAAAAAAAAAAAAAAAAATTTGTAAATAATTTATGAAACCTAGTTTGATGTTTTTTTCTGAAATTAATTACCCTATATTTCTTTCTACTCTTTAAAATGTTGCTATAGCACAGTCATAAAAAACAGCCATTTCTAACTAATTGCGATTTGATTAAATTAAGTAAACCAGCATGTTGTTTTAATATAAATTAATTCAAAATGTGACACTTTTTAAAATGTATAAAAATTAAAAGGTACTTTTTTCTTTTTTTTTAACATACTTTGGAAGTCTGTAACCAATAGTTTATGAAACAGTTCCACTAAGAATTATTAGAAGCATTATCAAATTGTTATTAAACAAGTAATCAAGCAAGTATAGAAATTTAAATACCTGGGAAGTGCTTTTACAGAAGATGGAAAATGTGACACAGAAATCCAAAGATGCATTGGAATATCAAAAGTGCTTTCTATAATCTAAGAAAAGTATTAAGAAACAGGAAAATTTCTTTAGAAACAAAGAAGAGAATATTGAACTGTTATATAATATTATTCCTCCATGGCAATTGGTGGACAATTTCCTCACAGATGATGAAGAGTCTTGGTTGTGGTTCTACAGAAGAATTCTAAAAATACCATAGATGAGTAACGAGGAACATGTAAGGAAAATGGAAACAAAAAAGACACTTACACTTAGAATCAGAAAGAGACAGTTGAAATTTCCAGGGCACATAATGTGGAAAGAGGACTTGTAGAATTTTATACTCAGAAGATACTGAACCAAAGAGGGACAGAAGGAAATATTGAGTAACCTACCTAACAAGATTATGTAAATGGATGGTAGAACAGGGAGTGCAAGGGATGGTGAAAAGACGAACCTTACTAAGAGCTATAAAGGGTAAAAAGTTGTGGAGAGCCATGAAAAGACATAGTATATAAAAGTGCTAAGAACCAGTCAGGATTTATTTGTTTATTTATTGTACTGGCTAAAAATGAACTAGTGAATTTTGTCTTTTTTAGAGATGTATGCATGCATGCAAGTCCTTTAGACTCCTCTGTGGAGTATAAGGCCACAACCTCCCCATCCTAAGCATTGCTGCTGTGGTTTCTTTATTTATTAAGTTTTATGAACATTTTGTTTCACATTGAATATGAAATAGATATTGTCAGAGCTTGAAAGTATTTTAAATGTATTTCTCCTCTTTGTGTAAATATTGAGGGCTGCAAATTTTGAGTGTTTTTAAGTAGAATCCAATGATTATTCTTGATTATTTTGTTGTTATGATGGGAATAGAAATGTATTAGATCATTTTTATTAGTTGATTATTGGTGGACACTAAGTTTTAAGCTACTGTTAACATAGTGTTGCATGATATCTAGAAAAGATTAAAAAGTATTGTTTTCTTCCATTTTGTATGTAAATTCTGTTGTGTGTTTGACTTTGTTTAGTTTATCTACAAGAACAAGCAAATCAGTATCACAGGGATATATTAATAGAGCATCATCAATATATCAGAAATATATTGATTGTTTAGGTAAAATATTTTGGAAAGGGCCAGATTTGAGAAATTTCAAGAAAATACATGTCATTACTCCATTGAGAGGTGATCCCATTGGTAATCCAAAATTTTGTTTAGGAAAATTATTATTAAATGTGAAATAGCATTGATTAATGATGAGATGGCACATTTTTAATTTTTGGGTTATTGATTTGATTTTATTAAATGCTTTTTTAGTAGATCTAAGCATTTTTAATAGGAATGTTGATATAGAGAGATTTTATATTTAGAATGACCATGAGTTCGTCACTCACATTTGTTTCCCTTTGTTTTTCAACTAGGTTACCTGAATTTTTTATTTGTGCTGATTGTTCCAAGGAGAGGGGTTAAATTTTTTGTTATGTTTTTCGCCAGTTTATGGGGTGTGCTGTCTATTCCTGAAATAATGTAGTACATTGGGACATAAGGCATTAAATAGTTATTATAACCTTAGTTTGTTGTCAAGTTTTTTGAATTCTCGTATACTTGTATTTTCATTGGTCATTCCAGCTTATGTAACAGCGTTTCCCCTTGCAAGGAGTGGTTAATTGGTTTGAACTTTTGAAAACCCTTTAACCCTCAACATCATCACTTGATAAGACACCAGAGGTGTTGAAACAAAATGACTATTTTTGTAGTGATTTTATAACATATTTATGTTAGAATTTTCAAATAAATAATTATATTCGCTCTACTCTGTATTGAGTACTCTTTTAAGAATAGTAATTGTTGGTTATTGGAATTTATTCCGTATACACCAATCCTATACTTGTGTGTGTGTGTGTGTGTGTGTATATATATATATATATATATATATATATATATATATAATTAATGTAAGTAAAAGTTTTGCCACTTAGCTGATTGATGTTACCTCCAGTAGATAAACCCTCTAGGAATCACTCTGTCCATTCGTCAGTGGGTATAAACAATTGACTGCTTATACTTATCAATTTTTCTTTTATATGACAATATGGATAATCCCAATCCATTTTTGTGTTTTTCATTATGTATACAGTTTACTTATGATAATGTTATTAGTTGTTATTTTGTTTTCTTATAAGGATGTTGATGGGTTTATGCTCACAAATATACTCATGCACTATTTTACCAAGTTTTATTTATAAAATGTTGCTGTTTTTATTAACAGATTTTCCTGTACATTATTTACATTATTCGGACTATTGTCCTCATCTTTGTTGCCATATTTATCACAACGTTTCGGCCATTGTACGCTCTGGCCTTCTTCATGTGGTTGGAATTTCGAACTGAACCTTTTATTTCGCTCAAGGACACATGGTACAGTGGATAAAGGCGTTGGTTAGATCCAGTGACAGGACCCAAAAAGTGTGAGTTCAATACCCGGTTAAGGCAGTGGAGAACTTTCAGAGGGAAATTAGCAGGAGATAACTGATAACTGACTTCCATCAAACATGGCACGTGGAACTAGAACAGTCTACCCCAGTGAGCGAAATAAAGGGTTCAGTTCGAAATTCCAACCATCTGAAGAAGGCCAGAGCGTACAACGGCCGAAACGCTGTGATAAATATGGCGACAAAGATAAGGACAATAGTCCGAATAATGTAAATAATGTACATAATACCTCATCTCAGAAATATAGACAGACTCAGATTTTCCTGTATCATCAAAATTGATATCAAGTGATTGCATAGACTTTAATCAGATTATGATGAAAAACGAAATTTGAAAAATTAAGATACTTGAGCAACAAATGTGACACATAATCAAATTTATTAGAAAAAATTATTTGGAAATTTTGTAAGAAATGCAATGTAGTTAACTAATTAATTCAATGAATATTATTTCTTTTTGTAGTTCTGTGTAAATTTTGTATTTTCAAGTGTGCAATCAAGTTTACATGACTTTAGGGCACCTCATTGTGTTGTAACACTTTGCAAACTAGTTTCACTAATTATTTACCACTAAGTAGTGAATTCAGTCCTCACTAGATACCCTATACTTGTGATCTTGTACCCAATCTAAGCTACACTTTGTAAATAACTAATTTACAAGGCTTTAATCATTAATTTTTATTTATTATTCAGTATTTTGTGTGTTGAAAATTAATTGCTGTCATCAGGTAACAGTTTACTTACTGTAAATGCTTGCAGATTTCTCACTGAAATTATCAAAATCACATTAGTATAAGTATGCAAATTGTATTTGTTTTAATTTGCATTGAGATGTAGACAAGAATACTGCTATATTTGCTTGTTTATAAAGGGCAGTATTGTATAATTACTAATAGATATTGGTCATTGTAAAAAGGAAATTAAAACTTGATAAAACATTATTACTTAGTGTTGAGTTGGTATAAAATCATTATCAAGTTTTATTAAATGCTTTAAATTTCTTTTATCATAGAATTGTATTAGTACTGTATATATATATATGTGTGTGTGTGTGTGTGTATAGTTATTGATTGACACTGAAAGTGTATTTTGATACCTTTTAAAATTCTCTCTTTCTCTTTCTAGATATTTTTACTTGCAGCACCACCAAGCAAATTTGCATTGGCCATATTTCGCTTGCACATGTATATGTTATCAGGAGCACCTCTAGCCCTCCTCTTTCCTGTAATAAACACACGATTAGTAAGTACATTTTAATATTTGACACTTATTACTTAAACCATCTCTGGAATGAAGAATTTATTGATTAAAACATCTATGCCTCTTGCTTTTTTTTTTTAATTTTAATCATGATTATTATTATTATATATATATTTTTAAATTTTAAAGCAGTTGCTTCAAATTAATTATTGTATTTGTAATAATATTGTTTTCCTTGTAATATTAATTTTACTGCAAGCATATTGAGTCTTAAAAAGTGAATACCATTTTTAGGTACTTCTTATTTGTAAGATTTGTCAACTATTTTGCATATCTTCGCTAAATGAATTCAAAAACATAAATTGTAATTGCACCAAAGCAAATTTTAGATTGGATATTTTCCTTGAATAATTTAGTAATTTTATGGTAAGAGTCAAAACTAGAAAAAATGGTCATGAGTATTAAATATTAGATATGTAATTAATTAGGATTTTTAAATTGAAAGTGTAAATAAATTGTCTGTAGCTTACTATTGAAATTCATTTTTTAAAGTAAAGTGAGCTAGTCTTATTACGAAATGTTATTAAAATCTACATGTCTGAAACAAGAATGAGTATTTGTATTTACATGAAGCATTGCTAATTTTCAATGTCTATCATCTTAAAGTAATGAAAAAATGGAAGAAATACTAGTTGAAAATTAATAAGTCTTCTGTAACTTTATCATTTTTCATCATTGTTACTGTTGAAATTGCTAGATGTAACCATAAGTTCTTTGGTAGCAGTTTTTCTCTTGCACTTTTTGCTTGTGGAATTTTTTTCTGGCTTCTTGCTTTTCTGTCAACTACAATTTAAAAAAATTTAAATACAACATCAAATCATCATTTGAATGCTGTACTCTTATTGTCCTCTTTTTAATAATGTTTTTTTTTTTAATTTTTTCATTCTCAGTAAGCTTTTGTGTCTTAGTGGTTTTAACACCTTACTTAAGGTTCAATGATTAAAAAACAAAGCAACTCTGAACTTATTTAGTATTAGAACAAAGTTAACTTTTTCCGATACACATTTGCAATGATAAATAGAAATGATAGAGAAAGCAGAAAAAGTGGAATACTACTTCCAATATTTTACTTTGCTGGATTTTTGTAACATTTTTATGGAATCAAACTATTTATTTAGGATAATTAATGGCTAATATAGACTTATGACATATGTTATTGCTTTTGTTAAATGATTGAATATTGTTCTGACTTTCTTTTCAATGTATTTGTCAGACATGAATTAGATATCGCAATTTAATAATGCACAAATTCTTGTGTGATTCTTTCTTCTTTCTCTCTCTGCTTTGTAACAAACTGATTTACAGTATAAGAGCATTTCTTTCATTGATACTAAAGTGTATTAAATCCTTTTATATATATATATATATATATATACATACAATCTGTGGAGTATAAAAAAATTATTTTGGCTTTTAAAAACAGACAATTATGGCTTTAAAAAATTATTAAAATTTAAAAAATTGTATTTTAAACCCATATATTACAATAAAGTTCACCCTGTACAAGACCCAGGGGCCACTTGAAGTAGAGGGTTACATTAAAGGGTTGTTTATGTGTATACGAGAGGAAGATAATGATTAAACATATTATAGTGATCGGGGAAGCATCCTCTTGGGAGTTGGTTTCACAGAGCTGTATTTTACAGGAAGAAGCTGTTCAAGTGGAACTTACTTCTCACCAATGGAACATAGAGAGAATGTTGGTGGTTTGCTACAATGTGAGCAGCATGGTAGATCTTAGCCATGAAGGTTAGAACTGGCAAAACCAAGCAATGTAATTTGTCCGAGAAATTTCCATGCAAGTTGTGATAGAGCAGTGAGAGGCTTGCCATATCCTGAGAGAGAGAGAGAGAGAGACTGACTGACTGACTCTGTGATGCTTTTGGACTCTATCAAGACTGGAGAGTGAGGACTGGGCAGCTCCTCCCCAAATATGACAACAGTATTCCATATATATAAATAATGTTAGATTTAAGTCTTGAAGCAAAACAAATAATCCTGATGACCAAATGAATTACAAACCTGTTTTGCAGCATGTTTAAGAATGTAGTTACTCATTGAATAATAATAATATATAAAATCTAACTTGACGCTAAATCATGGTTAAAAAATGTGCTTTAGTATTGCCAACAATAGAATTGTGTTTGTATACACACAGAGTGTATCAATAAATCTATAACTTAACACAGTTATTTGATGAATTTTGATCTGAAGTTCAATCTGCATGATTAATATTCACAGCTAGATTAAAGGCATTGACTGGGATAGGAGTCTTGAAAATTATTTGATCTATAAAATAAATGTTTTTTCATTAATCAGCTGCAAGCTTACTGTGTGTGATATGAGTGGCCAGCCATTATATATATCTTATACCTGTCTGATAGCTAATCTTTGTTGCAGATGCCTGCTCAGGCACATTGCATTTGTTTAACATCTGTGGCTTATATTGCAACTATGAAGCAGTTTCTGAGAGAATGAGTGCATAATCTGATGTGATCAACAGTTTGAACAAGTCTGATACGTTCAAAACTTTGGTCACGATGATTTGTAACTTTGTGCTAGCACAACAATAAAACGTTTCTAAACAGTTCTGTCTACACAATTTCACTTTCAATGCTTGGTTCAAGCCATGGTATAGTTTCAGGCACTTTCCAATAGTGTTGTATACTATGATTGTCTCCTCAGGCTGAAGTCACTTCCTTAACAAATTGACCCTAGTGAGATTTGAACTCAGGTTTTATGGTTTAAATGCTAATATTCTCATCACTTAGCCACATGTGCATCCATATAACCCACAAGCAAAAATGATTTGCTCAATTTCTATTCCGACTATAGCCAAAATATAAAATCAGAAATAATCATAGGGTTTTATCTCAGAGCCCTTAGAATATGTGACCCAGAATACCTAGATGAAGAAAAGAAATAAATTGAAAAACATTTAGACTTTTTCACTACCCACATTCCTCCTCAATGCTAGAAAATGAACATTACAAAGTTCAGAAAAGTAGGCACCACTAACAACATAAACACAAAATTCATAATCCTACCCTCCAACAGTTTATTAACAAAATTTGAGAACAAATTAGATATCTCTAAGATACCACCACCTCCAAGACAATCAAAGATATCAAGAAAAAAATATCCAACACCACATCAGACGCCGTGATTTATGATGTAAGGTGCCTGCAATGCCAGAAAAGCTACATAGATGAGACATCAAGAAATCTAAAAGGCTGCATCTATGAACATAAGAGAGACCTATGTTGGGACAACCCTTTGGACTTACTTATAGAACAGGCCATAAATTTCATTTAATAAATGACATCCTAATATTGATATTCATTCTAATTCATTTTAATAAATCATAGCATATTTTCTGATGTATAGATTGTTGTAAGCATTTTATCCATACTGCATGTTATGTGCTTGAGCTTGCAAAATGATTGAAATATGATGTCCACTTTAGTGACAATGTCAACAGTTGGTATGGTACCATAAATATTCTAGTACTTATAGAATCAGTGTGTGCATCTGTGATATTGATTATTTGATAGAACTGAATGAAGGACTGCAATTTTACTTTTAGATGATTTGTGTTTTGCTGTCAAGATCTTCAACTGAACTGATCTTCAAATGAATGCCTCTTTATATGCATGATTCTAAAATAGAATTTAGATCTTTAGATTTGTAGCAATTGAGATTTTAAGGTAGTTGTTGTTTATATATGTAGAGAAGATTGGGTTTGATGACAGGAGGTAAAAGAAGTTATTTCTTTCATCTCTTGTAATGTCATCAGTTCCTTTTTAACTCTGACTTTAAAATAGGCTGGCCAGGTATTTATGAAAATGGTTAAATTATTATTCATAAGTTGATATCATATAAGTCAAGAAATGTATCAACTACTCAATATGATTTGACAAAGATTTAAATTGAGATTTTTTATGTGGATAGATATTTGTAGAAGTAATCTGTACTTGTGACATGTGAATATCTGTATCCTTTACATGTTGAACATCATAGAGTCATCGGGTGCAATAGAAAAAGTGTTGGAAAAATCTACAAGATTCCAAGCTTTGTATAGACAACTGAATTTCTTCTTTCTATTGTTTAGATCACATTTTGTCCGGCCTATTCTCCACTCTTTTGTTACATGTATTTTTTTTAATACTGATTGGTGTTATTTTGTATTAGGAAATAAAAGACTTTTTTTTTTACATATGAATTATATACCTGAAGGGGGTTGTAGAATGGATCAGATGAAACATTGTGGTATCAACACCAATAATGCAAAAGAGTTTAGCTGTTCAAAGAAAGGTGAAATCAAAGAGGTAAATAGGTATCATGTTGACCAAAACTGAATGATTATAAATTACTTTAAAAAAAAAAGAGTTAACTTTCATGGATTTATAAGCATATACACTCTGAACTTTAAGACCCTTTACAATATGTAGTTATAGAGAAAGTATTATTACTTCACTTAGTTCTTATTGTTATAAAGAAAGTAGTGACTTCTTTTTATTTGGAAATATATGTAGATATTTACTAAGCCACAAAAATGGAGCACCTATTGAGGGTTGAACTAACAGTAACTTGAAGGACCTTGCTTTACAGCGGTTGCACTATTTTAAAATATTTTTCTCTTTCTGTTTGTGAATATATATGATTAAAAACTACTTGCTTATTTTCCATATCTAAATATATCATTAGAAATGAACCAATTCATCTTAGACATTTTTGAGTTACTTAAAAATTCATTCCATGCTTTGAAATGTTGAGAAAGGATTTTGAAATGAAAAGAATGCAGGTAAATTAATATGCTTTGTTTAACTGTTCTGTCTTGTTCCAAAAAAGAAAGATTAATGATGGTCCCCAAACTTTTGACCATGATAACTTTTAGTAATAAAGATTTTATCACTATACACAGAATCATTTATTTCATTACATATGTTTTGAATTTTATAAATGTAAATTATTTTTTTTATATCTTCTTCAGCTGGAATTTGAGAAAGAGATTTACTACATTCAACACATATTAATGTTAATTGTACCAGTATATCTTCTAAGATTGGGAGGTAAGTGATTTTGGTTTTGTTGCCAGTGGCTTTCTGCTCAAGAGCTCTTAACTAATTTTATTTTAAACTATTTAGATATACAATTTCTGTTTGGTTACTTTAGAATAAATGTATGTATTTTTTCAATTACTTTAATTTTATATATCAAGTCCTGATCAATTTTATGTAGTATTTTTCCAAAGTGGAGAAAATAAAGCTACTAAATTGCAATAATTAGGCATGTTTGCTGAGTGTTATACTCAGATGTTGATTATTGAATGAGTTTAGATTTATTTATTTACATTTTTGTTGTAGTTATTTATTTTTATTGAGATTTATTTCTTTGTTGCCAACAAATAATTTATGATTGCTTATTTTGGATCAGATAACTTTATTGCAACCAAGACAGTAAAAGGATTTTGAGATGGGAATAATCATCAGGGCCAAGGGGAGGGAACAACCTTTAGAATCCTGACAGAAACTGATAATAAAATCACAACCTTATATTGAAAAAAAAAATTATGTATTTCATCTTGAGTTAGATCATTTTAATGGAAAATTATAAAAAGAATTATTGGTAAAAATAATTATTGATATTTATTAAGTTGAGTTTTGTTGGGCATCCAGTGAATATTAACAATGACAATGATTTAAGGGAATTACTTGCTAACAGCTGATCAACATTAAGGTGCCATATTTTGCTACATTATTTAGGACATATTTTAAATTCTCTTTCCTATAGTGAAAACTTTGCTTACTTGTTTTTTTTAATTTTCATTTTTTCTATATTTTACACACAAAAAGAATTTTAAAAATTACAGTTATTATAATTATTATTCAATAATGATTATTTTTATTTATTTAATCTTTTTCTTCTTGTGGGGATTTGTTCTTTCATGTTATGGGGATTTGTTCTATCATTAAAACTTATGTTTTGGAAGAACATTTCTATTTTAATTTTAACATAAATTACTTTATTCATTTTATTGCACAATCTTAACACTGATATCTTTTCGCATGTTAGTTGTATGGTATGAATCCATTGTCTTCTTTTGATGATCAAAAATGAAATGAGAATTATTTATATTTGATTTTTTAAAAGTAAAATATCAATCCTACTAGATGTTTAAATGATATCCAAAGTGAATAGAGACCATGAATTTAATATAAATGAAATCAAATATTTTCATGTGTATTCTTCCTTTAGTTCGACTGGAAATTTAATACAAGTTCCTCTATTTAGTTATAAGGATAAAATTACAGTGCTACTAGCATTAAAAGTACGCACTGAGTGAGTGATTATTTTTACTTTTGAACTGTAAGCCAAGCATTGAAGAATGAAGAGAAATTTGTAACTATAAATTTTGTGGAGGTTGAACATATTTTTGCTTACGAACAAAAAAGAGCTCTAAACTGAAATGTTTATCTCCTCACATTTACCCAATCAGTCACATTTTGACAGAACATGAAATATTCCTTGAATATATTTATAGGCACTTTTATTTGTTTTCTTAAAATTTTAAATTTTCCTATTGATGCTGTTGTGAAGTAGCCGAACACCCCTACAAGATATACTGGTCAAAGGCTACTTATACAGAACTCTCTCTCTCTTTCTGAGGGAAAGTAGTTAACAATTATTATATTAGTCTGTGTTCTCAACCACATACCATATTATTCTCTGGAATCCAATGATCAGACTTTGGGAGCTCAGGCCACAAACTTTTCACTCTCCCCATAGCATTATAAAGAAGCTTGTATCCAAGAGAATCAGGAAAATATCAAAAGCTCTAATCTGAAATTTAAGGATCAGAGAACAGACCATAAAAATAACAAAAATGAAGACAAGTGAAAAAAAAATGAAATGAGTTGTCAAAATAGTATTAAAAAAAGATCTAAATTTATTTGCACTTACTTTGGTGGTTTTGAAAGTGTCATCAGCAACATTTTTTGTTTGCCTTCAGAATTGAAAGTTTTTAAAGGAAAACTAGTTGGTCAGCTAAGATGTCTATGACTGACAGTATATGTCAAGTAATTTTTCATATCAGAAAAATATACTTTTTGATTTATTCTTTATGTAAACACTTAAAATTTAAAAGATTAAACAGAATTGATATTTGAAGTTTGTGGTATACTCTCCAAGATTTTATGTAATAAAAAAAATAGTGAAAATTATAATGATAAAATTTAATATTAAAAAGCAGTAAATGAAAAGGATTTTTTTTTTTTTTTTAGAACTTGCTTGCTTGAATCATGGAAGCTTCAATATTAGCAGAGAAGAAAAATATATATATATATAGCCTACAAGATTTCATTCCAAAAAGATTTATCAAAATCAGCTGACCATCTGTCTGTTTAATTGTGTTACTACATTTTTCCAGTTTTCATATAAATCGTTGTGTATCTGAATTAGATTTGTCAAAAAAGTATCCAGAGCTTTTTTACTATTTCTAGTGATTATCAGGAATATTAATGTTATCAGTATTGTAGTTTCATCTTGGCATTTTTAGGGGCACTGCATCTCTAATTGAAATATATATCATATACAAGTAAGCCTTACAACCACATCATGTTGAAACATCAGTTCCTGTTTGATCACTGTAGTTAAGCAACATCAGTCAGTACCTAGATGGATGATCATATACAAGTAAGGCTTACAGCCACATCACATTGAAACATTGGTTCCTATTTGATCACTAGAGTTAAGCAACATAGAGGCTGGTCAGTACCTAGATGGGTGACTGCTTGGGAATACCAGGTGCTGTAAGCCTGGATGTGCAGGTGGATAATGACTTGGAATTGTTAATCGGAGAGACAAGTTCCAATTCCAGTTGGGTTCCTTATACTCACTTACACACGAATACCCTTGGGAAATGTATGAATCCACCACTTCTCCCTCCAGCTATGAGTTAATTAGTAGTAATTGTATCATTAAATCATTATCCAAAATAAAAAAAAAAAAAAAAAGATAATTTCTGTCTTTAAATAGCCTGCAGAAAATGAATCAATCAATCAGCATATACAAGTAACATTTTGTTTAGGATAGTTGTTAAAAAAAATTAGTCTGTTACCAGTCACAAAACTTGACAACACTTGCGGATATAGATATTCATTTTTTTTTTTTTAACACATTTTAGTGGAACATATCTGGTTGAAAGGAAAGTTCTCATGGTTCCTAAATAGATTTATTTAAAAATTGCAAGAACTTTCCTTCCAACCAGATATATTCCACTAAAATATGTTTAAAAAAAAATTAATATCTATATTCTCAAGTGTTGTTTAATATGAGTTATTATTTTTGCATAATGATAGCTTCAGGGCTGTGGAGTCAGAACACAAAACCTTTGACTCCAACTCATCTATTTTTGGCATCTCTGACTCCTCTTTATGTAATTAAATTATTATGAACTACAAATCTCTTAAAACCTATGCATACACTCCTAAATTGAGTAGGCTATATCATTATAACTAGTTTATATTAAAGAATAAAGATATTGTGGCTTTTATATCATACCTATTCATTCTTCAATATTTTCTAACAGAATTAGACAAAATCTTTGAAAGGATATAGACGAAATAACAATAGACATTTTACATAAATATATCTTTTCAAAAAAGAAACAAGTACAGAACAAAAATAAAACTATTCTATAACAGAAGTTGAAATATAATCTTTTACAGGTTGTAAAAGACAACAAAAATTAAAATTCTATATGTAAGATTTTTTACATATAAAATTTTGCAAATACAAAATAACTGCAAAAAATAAAATGACTTTAAAAAAGAAGTTGAGATGAATTTCTTTAAAGGAAATAGTGAATATACAGTAGAAGAAATAGCAATAAAAATTTTATAATATCGGACTTTTTAAATAAAGTGTAAATTCAACAAGAGTTGGAGTTGGTATAGTTTTACTGACTGACTGGCTCTAGTGACCCCTTAATTCCTTCCAACTTGTTGTGGAGTGATTTCACAGTGGAGGCTTGTATTTGTACTAAGTCAGTCCTAAATTAGGTTTGACGTACAAAACGTTAGGAACTTTGTATAATAGGTATAACGCAGAGTAATCTAGTTGTGGTCGAATTTCGTCACCAAATAATGATGTGGTGAGCGAATTTTTTTTTTTTTCTTCCACCATATGAATCCAAATCCCTTCGCCAAATTATACTGTGTCGAACGAATTTTTTTTCCTCTTCCACCGTATGAATCCGAGTCCCTCGTAGCCAAATTTGTTATGTGACAAACAAATTTTTTTTTTTTTCTCACTTCCACCGTATGAATCCAAATACCTTGTCGCCAAATAATATTGTGGTGAACGAACTTTTTTCTTTCTTCCACCGTATGAATCCGAATCTTCGTTGCCAAATAATACTGTGGCGAACGAATTTTTTTTTTTTCTCACTTCCACCGTATGAATCTGAATCTTCGTCGCCAAATAATGCTGTGGCGAGCAAATTTTTTTTCTTCCACCATATGACTTCAAATCCCTTGTCGCCAAATAATTGTTGTGGAGTGATTTCCCAGTGGAGGCTTGCATTTGTACTGTCGGTCCTAAATTAGGTTCGATGTACAAAATGTTAGGAACTTGGTATAATAGGTATAACGCAGAGTAATCTAGTTGTGGACGCTGATACTTTAGTATTCGACTAACGGTCGTCCGGCCTCGACTGACCGACCCGTCTCACTGAGCGACCCCCACGTTACTCTTACTACTCCTACTTATTATAGGTGGGAGAGTCTATTAACTATAGAATAGGTGTGTTCCACTATAATATCCCCGCCTAAAACTTTACTCCGTAGGAGTAAACAGTTTTCTTTATTTATTTTTCATTTATTACAGGAAATATGAAGAAAAAACAACAAAAAAAAAGTTCATTTTTTTTTTTTTTTTTTTACCAACATCGTAGCATATTTACGTTTTTGATCCACTTTTAAATGATCAGTTGCCTTTCTTTTTTTCTCCTGGATCGGCGTACCTCAGGTAAAATTGTTGCAGGCGTTGTTAGATCAAACGAAAATCACCTCCATCGGTGTTTCTTCTGCATGACCGCTGTCAACCACGTCTGAAAAATGTCGTCTGATCTGGTTACTGCACGTGAATTTTTCGCCTTTCACCAAGTACATCATATTGCCAATCCGCTTTTTTATTTTTTGGTACCTCCATAGTGTTACCAGAAACAACCTTCCGCTTTGAGCGTCTTAAGGATAGAGTCTCAGTTTCTGTAGGTTCTTCTTGTGGTTCTATTTGTTCAGCCACTAGCTTCCCTCTTGTTGATCTTGTGCTTCTTAACGTTTTCTGTGGTGACTTCAGTTGACTTAAATCATTTAATAATACTGCATGTCCTTGGCTGCGGGTAACTCGCACCCCAGTTTTTCTTGGTGTCGGCTTCATCTTTACTTTCTGGAGCTTGTTTTTCATGTATGTCACAGTGTTACCCACTCAATTTTTTTAAATACACCGGTTTTCTCTAATCTGTCCAATTCTTTATCTATCTGTTCAATTGAAGCAAACAGCACATTACTTTTCTTTTTGAATACTGCCTGAGCGTTTTCTTTTGGCTGGAATTTTACCTCCATCTTGGTACACATTCCCAAACCTGGAGAAAAAACAGTAGGAAATGTTCCCTTAAGTTTCTTTACTAATTTTTGGGCTTCGTAGTTTAAACTTTCTACTTTGTAACAGAAAGAATTTATCGGTAGATCCCATAATTGAAATTCTGTTATCCAATTCGTAACAAGTAAGTTCATGGTATTTTCTATGACAAATAGTTTAGCTTTTCGCGTTTTTTTATTTAACTTGACGTTTGTAACAAATTCTCCAATAGATTGTATTTTTCCTCCTGTCACTGACCTCGCGATTTTATTTGTCTTCATTAAAGTTGGTTTCCCCAACTTCTTTCACGTATGCAAATTTATGATAAATACGTCAGAACCAGTGTCGAGTTGCATTTTTATTTTTTTATTTTTTATTACTTATTTCGACAGTAACTAATTTTCTGGTTATTCCATCGTTCACCTCGTTGGACTTTAATTTTCTTATTTTATTGTCTTTATTTTTTGACCTGCAGTGTGAGCTTTTATGACCCACTCTTTTACAGTTGAAACATTTTTATTCCTAAAATTGCAATATCTGTACCAGTGTAGTTCACCGCAAGCAAAACATGGCTTCGAGAGTTTTTGTTTATTTTTCTCTGGTATTTCACTTTTTGCTTGATAATTCGCAATTTTCGAATTCTTTTTGGTAGACTTTCTTTTTTGTAGCATATTTTCCTTACATGCAAAATGCCAGACTGTTCTATCTTTTTTGAATCTTTCTTTACGCTAACATATCTTGTGCAGTCTTCTGCCAACTTCTGTATTGTAATCCTTGGTTCATTTTCCAATTTTGCCAGCACTAATTTTCTCAACTCTGCATCTCTTTCTGATATCAGCCCTTGAACAAACACTAAGCACTTAAAATTGTCAGCGCTTAACTCTGCCAGCTTGAATTCTTCACAATGCTTGTTCACATTGGCTGCGTACGTTATATAGTCTTGTTCGTCATCTTTCATCAGATTCAAACATTTCCACCTCTTGTGAAACAAAGATGTTTTTTTACTAAATAATTCACTTAATATATTTACCACCTTGGTAAATGTCAACTCGCTAGTTTTTTTCGGTAAAATGTAGTTTACCAATTTGTTATGCTCAGCAGTTCCTAACTTGCTTAAAAGAAGCCTAACCTTCTTTCCTTCAGACCATGAGTGGCAGTCCTCATTATACACGTTCGTATATTTTTATAATACTCCTCAAAAGTTCTCTCTTCATCTGGACTGTACGTGAATATTTCAATTGAATTGCATATTGTATTCTCTGGGAAAGAATCATTTTGTAGATTTTTCTCTTTCCTCTTCTCAGTTATTTCCAGAATTTTGTTTTGAAACTCCCTATGCATCTGTTCCATTTCTTGTTGAAACTTCATTTGTCTATTAAAAGTTTCCTCCTGTAGCTGCATCTGGAATGATCTCTGTTGTTCTAATATTGTCATCTGTTGTTCCGACTGGAACTTAAAAAATTCCTGGAATATATTTTTGCATTCCTCCATCTTCGCAAAAGTTTACACAATGCCTAAATACTGTAGAGGGGGGTCCAACGAATTTGCAATTCGTGACTTATTTGAGCAAACTGTATTATCGAGAAAAAAAAAATTCTTTTCTCAGTTGAGAATACGACTGATTTTTTTTGACACTAAGTTGACGTCTTGTCTTTTGAAAAACTTTGCCAAGATTTTTTTTTTTTTTAAGTGTGAATCCGAGATTTCGTCACCGAAATTATTGTGATGAGCAAGTTTTTTCTTTTTCCTCCATATGAATACGAATTTCGTCACCAGATAATGTTGTGGTGAGCGAATTTTTTTTTCTTCCACCGTATGAATCCAAATCCCTTCGGCAAATTATACTGTGACAAACGAATTTTTTTTTTCTCACTTCCACTGTATGAATCCGAGTCCCTCGTTGCCAAATTTGTTATGTGACAAATGAATTTTTTTTTTCTCACTTCCACCATATGAATCCAAATACCTCGTCGCCAAATAATATTGTGGCAAGCAAACTTTTTTTCTTTCTTCCACCGTATGAATCCGAATCTTCGTCGCCAAATAATACTGTGGCGAGCAAATTTTTTTCCTCCACCATATGAATTGGAATCCCTCGTCGCCAAATAATTGTTGTGGAGTGATTTCCCAGTGGAGGCTTGCATTTGTACTGTCGGTCCTAAATTAGGTTCGATGTACAAAATGTTAGGAACTTGGTATAATAGGTATAACGCAGAGTAATCTAGTTGTGGACGCTGATACTTTAGTATTCGACTAACGGTCGTCCGGCCTCGACTGACCGACCCGTCTCACTGAGCGACCCCCACGTTACTCTTACTACTCCTACTTATTATAGGTGGGAGAGTCTATTAACTATAGAATAGGTGTGTTCCAATATTCAACTCTACAGCCCTGATAATAGCTTCAAATATTTTGAGTTATTCTTTAGAGAAAGTACTGCATAGTCAGCCATGTAGAAATTAGATTTTCTTGTTGTGTTATAATGATATTATTAACTCATATTTGTCTAATGTTAATACTTGTATTTTGGTTGTTTGATGTAATGATCAATCGATTTACAAAATGCACTCAGTTTGAATAAGTGAAAAGTTACCCTATGAGAGAAAGTTGCAGTAGTGGGACCAATGTAAGAATTTCAATGTTTTTTGCTTATTAGTATTAAAGATGCAATCTCTCAAAGGACATGAGAACTCCTAAACAACATGGTTTTTACATAGTTTGTTTAGGTCCAGTGTTATTATTCATAATGATTAATTTTTTTTTTTTTAATTTATGATAAAAAGTGATAAATTTTAGGTATTTATTAAGTGTTATATACCAGCAAATGAAATTTTTAATGGATTTTTTTGTTATAGATAAGTTGCATTTAGTTACTATAGAATAAGCTAATGATGTTATTTTTTTTAGAATTCTTTAGAGCTAAAATTATTTGATCATTTGGGAAACTATTGTTGATAAATGTTTGTTTCATACTGCTTTATAAAATATGTATGAAGACAAAATTGCTCTAATATACTTGTTCATGTTCTTTATAATAGCTTTTATATCTGTAAGAACATTTATTTTGGCAATTGAACAGATAAATGTTTTTGTGGATTTTTTTTATATAGTCAAGTAGTAAAATTATGACTGAGAGTCTACCTGAGGAAAGGTATTTTATTATTAATATTAAATTCATAAATGTATAGCAGTTTTCCTCAAAAGTTTTTAAATAAATATAAATATTTTGTTTTCTAAGTGAGCCATGTAGAAATTAGATCAAGTGGGACCAAGAGGCATCCCCATTGCTATTCTGTCAGTCTGTGCATAAGTGTTTTTTATGATTTAAAGGATGAGCCCAAACTACAAATTTCAAATTGGAGATACCAAAAACAAACCAGTACAAAAATATAAATATCTAGAAAGTGTTTTAACAGAGAATGGAAAGTATGACACTGGAATCCAAAGATGTATTGGGATAGCCAAAGATGTATTCAAAAGCTAAGCAGAGTATTAAGAGATAGAAAAACTTTGCTAGAAGGAAAGAAAAGTGTACTAAACTGTTACATGATATCTGTCCTCCTGTATGGCAGTGAGTGCTGGACAATCTCCTCAAAGATGAAGAAGAGACTTGAAGCAACAGAAATGTGATACTACAGAAGGATGCTGAGGATACCATAGGCCAATTATGTGAGCAACAACAAAGTTCTAGAGAAAATGGAAACAAAAAGGAAACTTATACTTAACATCAGGAAGAGGCAGTTGAAATTTCTAGGGTACATAATGAGGAAAGAGGGCTTGGAAAATCTGATACACATTGACTGAAGACAAGAGGGACAGAAGTAAACAATGTGTAACATACTTAGTGAGCTTGAGTAAATGGATGATAGAACAGGGTTTAGGAGAAATAGCAAAAAGAGAAAATGTATTAAGAAGTACAAAGGACAGAATAAAAGTTTGTGTAGAATTGTTGGTTTAATATTGTGAGATTGAAACAAAGAATGTTTATATACATTTTGTGATATTATATCTATAGATTCTTTGACAGGGATGTGTAACAACTTATATGCAAACTGTTAAAATTTAATAAGTATAAATTAAACAAACACATCTTGGTTGATTTTTAATAAAAATTGTTTGAAAATATATATATATATATATATATATATATATATATATATATAATGTAGTTAGTCATAAGATTTGAACTTTTGGAGTCTTGTGTCAACTTGACCAAGAACTAAAATCCTTGCAAGTGTAGCTAAATGAATTGTCTGGATTCAAGCTACTGTGGTGTTGTGCATTATACATGTACTTATTGATCAAGTTGTAGTCAAACTATTTGTGTTGTGTTATAATGATATGAAACTAAAAAAAATCTTTTGAAATTCACTATTAAAAATCAGTTTTTGCTTTCTCGTGTAGATGAGTGTTCAATCAATTTATTTATTTTTAATTTTGTCTCTATTGGGTGATGTTTGTTTTACTGTTGGTTTAATTAAACTATTTTTTCCTCTTTGTGTTTGTTGATACACTTAAGCTTTTTCAATTTGCCACTGTTGTGACTATAAACACTAAAACCAACCTGCAAATTGCCTGTTGGAGAAAAAAGGAATTTCTCTTAGATCTTAAAGTAATTTTAGAATAACAACAATCTTGCACAAATATAGTTGTTGCATCAAGATAAAGTAAAAGGTTATTATAATAACTACAAATCTAACTTAACCTCAGAATTAAAGGGAGAAAGTTCTCAGCTAGACAAAGAAGAAAGGAAATTCTAATGTTTGGTCATATTTTTGGAAGTGTATCAGGTGAAGAATTCTTCCACACCCACTTCTAATAAGGAAGAATATAAATCTCTTCAGTCATATTACTATTTTATGGAAGGTTTATTTTTTTGTGTTACTGCTCTTTTTCTGCTATTTTTTCTTGTTTTAACATGTCTGCTTTTATCACTATTATTAAATTTTGCGCCCAAGCAAAAATATTTAAATATACAAGGTCTGTCTGAAAAGTAATGGAACTGGTGTCACAAACAATTTATTTCAATTCCAAACAACAAACTACATGGTTTCTCCTACAAAGTAACCCCACTTGAGTTTAATGCACTTTTCCATTCTTCTCTGCCAAGCTTCTTTGGGGAAATTGTTCAAGTATGGCAATGTTCTTCTCAACCAAAAACTGATGGATGCTAAGGGCATTGTGATCAGGTGCATTGTCATGGTGAAACAGCCATGATTTGTCCTGTGACATCTCTCATCTGTTCTCGCATACTGAGTGAAGTAAACGCCACAAGATCTCTTTGTAGACTTGCTGATTATTGTCTGGCCCTGTGATAAGAACTCACTGTGGATGATGCCTAACAGAGAGCATACACAATTATACCTACATACTGACACATTTTTCACATGCACATTGTGTACGCTCTCTGGTTTCTCCCTTACTCTCTTCTATTCCCTGCTTCTTCCTCTTTCTTTATTCCTTTTTCTTGTCCAGTGAATAAGAGGTTAATGTTACAACCATCACATCTAGAGACATATACCTCCCTCCTCCCCTTCCTAAAACACAACTTCTGCTAATCTTGTTTTTCATTTCATTTTTTGGGAAGAATTTTTTAATCCATTCATTGTTTTGAGTTCACAAGGTTTGACAAAGCAAAATTTAATTTTATCAGTCCCACAAAATAAAATATTACTATGGCCTTCTGAAGACTCTGATTTGTTAATTAGTTATTACTTGCTCTGTTTATTACATTGAGATCTCAGGATTTATATCCTCCCTGGTATTATCCGTACTGATTACCAATTAAATTTATCATATATATATATATATATATATATATATATATATATATATATATAGTGCTGGTGTTAATAAAACAGTGCTCAATATAATACATCAGGGCTATTAAGTATATATTAATATATTATTAATATATATTATCTCTTGCCACTAGCATGATTTGGGGTTTCATGCACAATGCAATCTTCAGGTGCTTAGTATAGACTAATATGTATATTTATTAGGCTGGTCATACTTGGTGAAATACCCTTTGACAAGTTAGAGGATTGCAAAATTGATTTCTAAGCCTTATCATATCCATCTAATCGAAACTAAGAAAACAAATTCAAGAATGAAAGTATTATTGATAATATTAATATTATATTGTTTAGTCAAATTATATTATTAGACATATGCAAAAGTTTCCAGTTTCTTTTATTAAAAAAATTTTCTATATATGTCTAATTTCCAAAAAAGAGAGCACTGGAATTTTTGCTATCTGCTGTTGGCCCAGTCAGTGAAACTTTGATTTTCAAAACTTTTATTAAACTAAAACTACTTAGTGAAATATATTTCAAATGAATAACATATACTAAAAAAAAAACAAATGTATGTCTTTTTTGAAAATATAAAAAAAATTAAATTTAAGTGCTTTCACTCATTAGATCCTGATGGGGTAGGAATTGGGAACAAAATATCTTTCTGACAAATATTATTAGAAGCAATCTTTAGGTTGGGTACTTTTCATAGAAGAAAGGTAAAGAATATTACTGACTGGGTATTTATTATCCTTAGCTAAATCTGACACAAGGCCATTAGCATGAGGCACTCATTGCTAGATTGTTAACGACTACTTTTCAGCAAGGTGCCCAAGCCTTTCGTTTAGCATAACACTGCAAGTTACAGTACCTGATGTTCCTAAATAGATGAGAACTGATGCTTTCAGTATAATTTGGCATTAAACAAAGTATTCCTGAATAGAGTGGATAGTGAATCAAAATTCCTTAAAATTGGGATTGAATTTCATCAAACTATTTGAAGTTAATTATATTAGATTTGTGTGAAATGTATCCTATTATGTTATCTTTTTATAAATGGTTGAAAATCCCAGTATCCCTCAATAGATTTTATATTGAAGCATTTCAAGCAACATTATATAGACATAAAGATCTATTTGATATTTTGGATAATATATGATTTTCTTCATTCTTTTTTATGTATTTTGTAAACAGGAAATGATTTATCAATTTTTCTTTTGTCTTATAATTACTGAACTTTGTGTATTTTACAGTAGGAAAAAAAAAAAAATTAAACTTTCCGGTAATCTGTCCAGTTTCTATTTGTTGTTTTCAACCCTCTTAAATTTCAATAAGTATTTCAGCGTCACTACAATCATATTTACCTTACATTCTTACCTGGTTTTTAATTTTGAACAAGAACTTGTAAATATATTGATAATAACAATTACACTAGGTTTTGTCTTTATTGTATTAATTTTGATAAAAATAAGGATCAAGGATTTATTGTTGACCCCTTTTTTATTTTTAAATATATTATTTTGAGTTATCGTATTCCATAAGTTGTTTGAACCCCTGATTGCACTCATGCTTTATATTATTTTTATTGTTCTCACAATGATCAGTATATTTGCTTTTTTTGGGTGGGGGGGGTATTTTTTTTTTTTTTTTTTTTGCAACAACCATTTTCTGTAGACCCCAAAATAGACTGCTTCTTTTTTTATACAAGTTGTATACTTGAAAAAGGCTATAGAATGGACCAACCAAAAAGCAACAAAAAAAGAATAAGATCGCTAGTTCAGACAACATTTGAAATTTTTACTTTATACCAGATGCATTATTGTTGTGAAAGATTCCATCCTATTGTAGGTGATAAACTTGACTGAACTCTTTACTGTAACACAATAAGCTATTTAAAATATGCATTTTAAGTAATCTTTAATTATTTCAACCATATAATGTTAGTTAACTCTTCTATGTTTGGTCCAGGAAGAATAAGCAACAGAATAATTCAAAGGAGAAAAAGAAAAGCAAAGCTGACTCTATTAATAAGAAGAAATTTGTACCAACATAAATAGCTTGTGTATCTAGCATGTTTATAATGTGTTATAATTACATCCTGACACTGAGAAATAACAGCTTGCTTATATTTTGTGTTCTCTTGCTTCACCAGACAACATTTTCCTTACATTACTTGTCTATTCACTAATTTGTTCTGACATCTTCTATAATTGATACTGCCTTTTGTACAACTATTCTCATTGTCTGAACTTGTAAACATTTCTTTGATCTTCCTGCCAGCCATTAATGAATCAATTTCTTTCTAAAGTAAATGGTATATTTTAGAAATCTCTCATACAATATCATACATTTACTCTTAGCCTACAGTCACCTGGCTCTGCTCCCATCCTGCCAGCAAACAGTAGACAGTAGCAGCATTCATATAGTGCTTAGTAGTGGGTTAGCAAGTTATACTAAATAGTATATCTATGTTACTAGCATCTGTGACAGACCCAACCTGTTGACATGTCTGTATTTCAGCTGCCCATTGCTTATAACCTAATTTGTTGATATCAGCAGATTCAGTCTTTCTCTTATGCTTTTTTGGTTTCTTAAAAGTATAATTAGTTCCTTTGTACATGTTTCTTTGTTGGAACTTATTTTCAGTGATCTGTTGGAAGAGAACATTTTTAGCTCTCCCCTTGTGGTGGCCCTGTCTGTGGGTGTCATCAATTACCTCTATTTATCATATCAGCTTTTTTAAAGAAGACTTCTACCAGCTGTGGGTACATGCTCATGATTATCTTACCAGAAATCTTCTGCAAAGGAATTGTTTTCTACTTGTTGTTCATGATGATGTTGGTTTTTACCTAACATGATGCCGGTTTGTACTGGAGGAAAAATATCACTCAGTGAAGAAATTACTGTATACAAAATTGTAAACAAGATTTGAGTTTTATATATGACTTGAAAAATTTAGACTTTTCCTGTTAAACATCATTGAGCAAAAAATATATGTTATATCTATAATTAATTTTTTTTAAATTAAGACTTTTTTTTATCTCTTGACTGTATTGTCTGTTAGATTTCTTTCTGTAATTATAATAAAGAATGAGATATATTTAATAATTAACATCTAACATCCAAATCAAAGGCAATTAAGAAGTTGGTTCATGTTGGAATTACTTTGAAGTAACTTAGTTTATACACACATATCTAAACATACCTTCAGGACACAGATTGACTGCTGATAATGAGATTCATACTACAATTGAGATTGTGACTACACTTTGTTCCAATTAATGTTTTACACTGATGTTTGACTATATTGACATGTGCTCTTTATCCATTGGATAAAATTAAATTTGGAATTTAATAATTTAAAAATGTTTGACGGCAGTCATTTATATAGCCATCTGCAAGTGATGGATACTTGCATGATATTTTGGTTAGCCTGAATTTGTCAGTGATGGTTGATTTGCGAACAGTACTTTGGGCTGCCTTAACAGTGATACTGTTGGCTGCAGTATTGGTCATGGCGACTATGTTTGTAGCAGTGTTGATGCTAGTAGTTTTGTTTGCTTCATTGCTCATGTTGTTAGTGATGCTGATCACTGATAATGAAAATATATGTTCTTTCTCATGGTTCTGGTCTTGAAAAGACTGTAAATTTCTTTTTCAATTTTTATTTTTCCCTGTTCTCTTTGTTTTTATTTATTTTTCTTTCTTTCAATTCTGTCTCATCTCTGCTGTTTGCTTTTGTTTTCTGTCTCTCTTTTTTTTTCTTTCCTTTATTTTTCTTTCTAAATTTTTACTTCTTGAATATTTGAATATAAAGAAAAGAAAGGGAAACAAAGGACTGGACGCTGCAAATACTGAATTTGACTCAATTTTTCTACTGCTGTTGTATGTTTTTTTCAGTCATATTTTTCTATCTATTAATCTTTCACTTGATATGAAAAGATTTTGTGCAAAAAAAGCTTATATCCATTTTTAATATTCAAGAACAAGAAAAATAACAATATAAATGCTAATAGTTATGTATGGACCAGAATATGTACAGTAAACATATGCAAATCAATGTTATGCTTTTGTTATTATTTATTGTTAATATATTTAACAAGTGATGATGAAAATATAATTATTTTGTATATTTTCTGAACCTCTTGCATTCATGCAAACATGAAGAATAAAAAAACACTTGACACTGATTCAAGTTCAAAACTTAATTTGAAATTTATGCAGTTTGTATTATTTGATTGAGAAAATACAATTTTTGAAGAGACTTTATGCCATTGATAACAAGAGACTTAATTTTGAATAGTTATATATTTTAAGTTATATTAAATTAAAAAAAAACTTACACAGCTGTAGTTACAGTCTGAAGTAGTTTAATTTAAAGAATGCATAACATTCTCACCATTTTCAATGTTTTTGAATATTAAATATAATTATTCTGTATATAGCTGATCAAGACTGAATTGAATGTCCTACTAAAATGTTTTTAAACAATTTTAAATGTACTTTTTTTTATTATGTGTTTGCATAAAGTTAAATAATCAAGCTTAACATTGTTTTCCAAAATGTATGTTTTTTGTTTTTTTTATAAGATAATTTTCTTTGTGTTATCAATGTTAATTTAGGTAAAATTACAGTAAAATAACATTGAAGTGAAACAAAAAGGATTAATTTTTCTCAAAGTTTTGGGATACTCTCCATATATATATATATATATATATATATATATATATAAATTTTCAATTTTTTTTTTTTTATTTATTACAGAATTCTGTTGGTAACATTTCAGAAAAATACTTATTTATTTTTTATTCATTCAATAGAAAATTTTAAAGTTTGGAAAATTTTAATTGTGTTTCTAAACTAAAACAGTATTTTTGTTTAAATTAAACAGTCCTCAGCCTTACCTCCTCTTTATTTTTTATAAAGAAAATATCAAATGCAATACTATAGTCCTTATACTAATTTTTAAGGCAAGCCATTCTGCTTGAAAACTGATGCAACATAATCTTCCTACTCCATAAATTTTACCTTTTGCCAGACTAAGTTAAACTATGATTCTAATCACTAAAATGGCAATCAGGTTTGTACTGTAATATTTAACTAAAGAATAATTCTGTTTCTTTGTATAACTAATTAGTCACTAGTGGAGCAGATTATGTATACAAAATGATGACAACCAATTCTGAAGCTTGGTAAGTTGTGAGATTTTAAATAAAGTATTCATGTAAAGGAATTCAAATATAAACATTGGCCAAATTCTCTTTAAGTAATAAGATAGTTTGATAAAAATTATTTGTACTTTTTTAGTTTGCAAAATGTATATTTTCCAGTTAAGATAAACATAAAATGAATATAGTCATCATACAACCCAGATTAAAATTAACATGATAATTTTTATGTGTTAAACTTTAATTTTCATTTTTAATTTTCTAATATTTAAAAAATGTTATTTATTTATTTTCACATATATTGTACTTTGTTTATCATGCCGCTTCTAGGAAATTTTTGCTATTGTTTAAAAAAGACACACATATGCTGCTATGGCAGTCAGATATTTGTCTTTGACAAGTTTTGGTTAACAAGTCAATTTTGTAAGGTTAAATAAGAGAATAGTTTCACTACTTTTATGCATACCTATTTTGTCACAATATGCATTCAATTTTTAATTTTGAAATTAAACTTTGTATTTTCCTGTATCTTTTTTCATTTTTGTTCATCTACTACTGTAGTTATCATAATGTTTGTTTCAAGGAAGCAAGATAATTATCGTTTTACATATTGCAACATGCCTGCCCAAATGCAAATGTTCTCATTAGATTTGAATCCTTTGCTAGGAAAAAAAAACAACAAATCATTCATATAAATTAGAGTCTGCTTAAATGTTCACTGCTTTCTATCTTATTGATATTGAAAGTTTTCAGCTGGCTGATACATTTTGCTTTAAATCTTTAGTATTGAAAAGTGAGGTGACAGGCAAAAACTGATTGCAAATTTTTTATAAACTTTGACTTACATATTATATATTTTTTTTTTTTTCATTAAAGTTTTATTTGCTGTCTTTTTTGTTTTGATATTGTTTATGTTTAATATTTTAATTTTTTTTAGTAAGGCGATAAAGCCACTAAGACACAAGAGGGTTACTTAATGAGAATGAAAGAATATGAGAAAATTTTGAAAAGCTTGAAGAGAATTCCACAAGTGAGAAGTGCAAGAGAAGAAACTCTTAGTATAGAATTTATGGTTACACATAGCAATTTCAACTGTAAAATGGTGCAGCCTAGCTGCTAATCTAGTACTATGCTTAAGTTCATACAGTTGAACTACTAATGAGGAAAGTTTATCAGAACAATTACCATGAAAATATTTATAGAAAAGGAACAGGGAAGTTATTTTATGGTGGTGGGAATAGTGACTGATGCAAAGATGCCAGGCCAGGACCAATAATATTGCAAATTCTTCTTTGGATTTTGTGAAGAATTTCTCAGTACATAGAAGAAGCACCAGAGTAGATGTGGCAACAAAATTCAGTGCATGGATGAATGGTAGACTTATAAATGTGTAAGATAGATTCTGGAGAGAAAAATTGTCTAGAATGGTAGTGAACCAACTTTCCTAGCAGCAGACTTAGTAATTGATTCAATATAATCATTCCACTTCATGTCAGTGGGAAACCATAGCTAGAGAGAATGCAATGAGTCACTCTCTTGGAATTTAGAATCAGCCATGCTGATGGAAGGCAAAAATGGTTCTCCAAGACAATTAAAAGAGAGCAGTTTTGTTTTGGAGGCATTAAAATTAACAAGCCATTTCTTTCCTCAGTCAACAGCAAATTGTAGGTCATTTTTGCGATCAACTGTCAATTTGACCTTATTAAACCATTCAGACTTACCATACAGGAGTAAATAGTTGTGTCATCAAAATAGATACTGAATCAATAAGTGATTACATCAGGAAAGTTGTTGATGAAAATCAGGAAAGTGGGTCCAAGGATAGAACCCTGAGAAACACCTGCATTAATGTAATAATATCTAGAAAAGTGTCTGTTCAAATCATTTTGTGATTTGATAAGAAAGAACCATATCAAAAATTGTCCAGAAATTCAATAACCTATCAACTTGTGAAGAAGACCAGCATGCCAAACCTTGTCAAATGCCTTCAAGATACCTAAAGCAACAGCCTTTCGGCAATTACCATTTTTAAGCAACAGTTGACCTCTCAAAGTGAAAGCCATATTGTTTATTTGAAAGACAAACCTGTAAGTTGAGATATTTAACCAATTCATTGATTAAAGCCTCTAAGATTTTGCCAAATAGAGGTATAAGACTATTAGGTGGATAGAAGGATTAGACAGTTTGCCTGAGTTCTTAAAAACAAGAATTACAGGATAGGATTTCCAACAAACAGGAAAGCAAGATGCAGCAAAGAATTTATTGTAGAGTTAAGAGGGAACAGGTGCCATTAAAAGACCACATTTCTTTAGGACTATTGAAGAGATACCAGTAAGTCCATTTATTATGTGGGAATCCTGTTTAGAGAAGATAACAGAAACCACTATATCCAAATCATGCAGTAGAGACTCAGTTCTAAGGCAATGATACTCCAGATGATCCAAGAGTAGAATTGAAAAATAATTTACAAGCAAATCATTCTACTTTATCAGTAAAAGATGATAACACCTCAAATTGAGTGAAGAGAGGAGGGATGGAAGACTTAGCCTTATTCAACACACCATGACAGAACTGCCAATAGTCATGAGGACCAACTTTATTAGAGGCTGAACAGTGCCTCATTCTGTCAGTAAACAAAGAGTTCTCCTCGTTGATGACACAGTTACAATTATTACAAGCTGACAAAATTTGAAAATAACAATACTAATTTTTTTTCTAATTTTCTTTGAAAATATGTAAGCAATCAAATACTAGTTTCCTATTTGGACATCACTCAAAAATATTGCTTCTTGTAATAAATAAATCAAAGCTGTTAGTGATAAAAAAATTGACAAATAGCAGGCTATTTCCTTGAGGTTTTATTAAATGTATACTAAATAATTCATATTTTCTTTCTCTCTATTTTTTTCCTGCAGGTATCTACACATGTGAAGACATGTATGACCTTAGTTGGGCATCAGTTGCAATTGGGATCATCTTCATCTACCATTTTGTACCACTGCAAATCATTGCCAGTGTAAGATTTGATTTTTTTTCACTTGTTTATTGAGTATTAAAAAAAAAGCATTGTGTTCATGACTTATAATATTTCTGCAGCATTTCACAGGGTTTTTTTTTTCATGTTTTTTACTTTAAAACAGAACATCATGAACAAAGAATATGTAAACATAATGAAGAGTGAGTGGCCGTGGTTAAATATTAATAAATGGCATAACTACCCAACAAACAGAATTAACAAAGTTTGCAATAAACAATAACAAGAAAAAGAAAAGAACAGGGCAAAAATAATATAAAGTAATCAAGCAATATATGCAAGTAATATGGCAAAAAGTTCACAAACTAAAAATTGGGTTTGACACACAAGAACTAATTTGAATAAATAAATGTAACATTCTGACTTCAAGACAAGACAGACTGGGACTGAATCAGATGAAACTGAGAACTGACCTATTTTATTGGCTAGGAAGAAATCCCAGCATGCATTTGTATGCTTCTGTCTATAAATTGGTGAGGGGGAAGTGTTTTACAGTCATTCCCATTGCAGATTGGAACCAACACATAAAATATAACAATATATTTAAGAATAAAAACAAATTTATTCACTAAATGTTTTTGTTAACTATAGAAGTACTATGATTGGAAAACATTCCTTATTCTTGAAGTCAATGTCATAAAGAATTGCAGTTCTTAAAACTGAACAATATCTTTGATCTTTACTCTTTCTAAGAAAATAAAAATATTTTTCTCTTTTTTTTCTTTTTGAAATAACCACGAATGGAAACCAAAATGTTTGTGATTGGTTTATCAGTCAATTAAGTGCCATATGTGATACACGTATGGGCAATCATGACTCTTTCAATTCATGGCTGACTAGGCAGAAGATTTTCCTGTGGTAGGTTGCTGTTACTTTCTACAGTAGGCTGGTTGCCAACCAAGGCTGTAGGACCCAATTTGCTTTGCTATTCAACCCATAGCTGGAGACATACCTTTCCCAAAGGTATTTGTGCATGTAACGAACTTGACTGGAATTTGAACTCGGCTTTCCAATTTCTCATTCCAAGTCGATATCCATTGCACCACAACACACATCGATTGGTTTATAATAGACTAAAAATCCCTGAGTCCTCAAAGCAATATGTATTTTCAAACAATTCAAATTTACATTTGTGTATAAACAACTATGGTCAAGATGTTATATCAGCTCTTTATTGATTATAACACTAAATAGTCTTGTTTTTTGGGGTTTTTTTAAATCCGAGCAATGGTGTATTAATAAAAGAAATATGTGGTAAAAGATTTAGTGTCATTGCATTTACATCAATTTTTTCTTATGTACCATGATGCACAAAAAAAATCTTAGCAAACTTTGAGATTTTATATGAAGAAGTAAGTCGACAGTACTAAAATATATTAAGTACTCTTACATTTGATAAAAAAACAATTTTTAGTTTTCATATCTGAGGAAAACTAACAATGAAATAATTCTATGAAACAACTGAAATATTTCTGAAGTTATTTAACAGTGATCAAGTTTGGATTATTTATTTAAATTAGTATGTCAGGAATAAATCCTTATTGCTAGAACTAATGATATCCTTAATAATATTTTTCAGAAAACAAAACAAAAAAACAAAACTTGTGGTGCACCAGATATAAAAACGAAGTTATCAATGTTTATATTAAGTGCAAGGGTTCTTGATACTGTTATCTTTACTCTGTAATAAGTCATTGATTTAACATGGGAGATATAAACACTGAAGATATATACTCTAAGCATTAAATCCTGTCACATGATCCATGTAAATACTATTGAATATCAGGACATTATTTACTTAACATGTTTAAGCTCAAACCTTGAAATGAATTGTGATCAGAAGAAATCATTGATTTTATAATTACACTTTGAACAATTATTTTGTTATGCAGAAATTATCTGTCAATTTGAAATAGGAAGGAAAGTAATATATATATATATATATATATATATATATATATATATATGTGTGTCTATATATATATATATATATATATATATATATATATATATATATATATATATATATATATGGCATGTCTGATTGAATAAATTACAGATATTATGTCTGCTAATTTTTAACAAAATCTGTTCATACTCATGAATAACCTTCTGTGTATATTGATGTTCAAGGATGAAAGAAATATGGTATAACTGTTTTAAATTTCTTTTATTTTCATTTCCCAAGTACTTTCGATCTTTTTCCAAGATCATCTTCAGGGGTGCAAATAGTACAAAAAAAACTATGTTGTTCAGGGGTACAAGTATTTATACAAGGCTGTGCATTGCTATCCATTACTGTAATTTTCATTATGCCTTTAAATGCAAATGGTTGACAATGTGCTGAGTGTTCATTAGAATGTGAAAAAATTATCCATTATGAAATTTTTTCCTCTTATAATGTCATGATCATGCGTGAATTAAAGCATGAAAAACTGTTCCTTTATAGTCATTTCAGAACATTACTGTAGTGTATTCATAGTTAATTCTCTTCAGTGCCATAGCTTGAATTTATTATTTTCTTTTAAGATTGTTGTATTGTCAATCAGTAATTTTTTTATATTGTGGATATGGATTCGAATGTTGTTGTAGATGTCTTGCAATGGATGAACGGTCAGATATGTGTAGTGTAAGACGTCTTGTTTGTGTAGTTGTTGTATACCCAACATATATATTTGTTTTTTTGTCAGATACACATTCTTCCAAGGGGCATTTAAATTGGTATATAATGTTGGTTTTACATAATATATCAGTTGGTGGGGAGGAGTTATTGCAAATAATTAAATTGATTGTATTGTATTTTTGTAAAAAATACAATACAATCAATTTAATTATTATATAATTAATTTTATTTTTTTTATTATAATCCATGGAAGATATGTTAATATGAATGAGATTCTTTATGATTTTTTTCATCCTGTTTGTAGTTAGCATGCATCTGGTTACAATATAGTAGTTTGATATATTTAGTGTCCTTTGAGGAAGTACTATATTCTATTTGAATAAATGTATTTAATCTTAAAATTGATTACTTATAAGCAAAAGATAACATTTGAAAAAAAATGGTCTTTATTTTTTTCTTATAGCTTATTTGATGTTAAGCTTTAAAAAACAAATATTTGTATTAAAGAAAAGTAATTCATGCCTTAAAATATCCACTGTATATACTTGCATATAAGCCTACTTCATGTACTGTGCAACCCCAGAATATTTTTGTGAAAAACCTGATTTTTTCATATAGCTTGTGTATAATGAAACTCTAGCTTTAGTACAAAGCTATCCCAAAATGGTGAGAAAAACCACTTACTGTAAAATATCTGATACAAAAATTTAGATACTGTACTTTTGTTTTTGTTCATGCCTGATGACATATGATTTTTAACCTCTTCAAAAAAATTACCTGTGTATAGGGTGACATTTTTTGTATAAAAAAACTGATCATAAAAACTCACACTATGCTCAATTATATATGGTAAGTTTAATTTGTGAAATGCAACAAAACAGATATTTGGTTATGAATAATTGAACTATGTGCAAATTGTAATTCTGGTTGAATTTATTGAATTAGACTTTAAAACCCTTGAGGTAATGTTTGAGCAACAGCCGACACTTTAATATAAGGTCAATTGTTAAATTGGTGAAAGAACATTGATCATCATTGCAAGGAGAAATTTGCATAATCTTTGAACTTAGTCATTCCAAGAGTTGTTTTTATGGTTGGTGTCATTTGTTTTGTTGTTGTCATTGTAATGTTTTAGTTGATCTATTTTTCAACTTTCTTGCATACAACATAGTAAGGGGTACTCTTTATTTTTTTTCCTCTAGTCTTGTGTACTGATTCTTGTTTTTGTTGAAAACAGAATAAAAAATGGTGGCAAATATACTGATGAAGCCAACCCATTATATGAATCCTCACAGTGTGACGTGAAAATCTTATATTTTCATGCAGGTTGCTCTCTCATCGTTTATTTGATAAGCAAAGAAATTTACACAATTTTCTGCAAGACTGTACACTGTTTCTTTCAGTTTTCCTACCAGAAATGCTCTTTATTATTTGGACTCTATCTGAAGTAGTGTATAACCTCATCTCTATATTGTCCATCAGAGTGTATTCATCTTGTCTGGTTTTCTAAGTAAAGTAAATGTAAATTCCAACTCTGATGCTAAACTCCAACTCAACACTTTGATGCAAAACTCTGTTGGTCTGCATATCAAAGGCACCTCCTCAATTCAATTGGGTATACATCCATGGATCCACCCTAATGCCATTGCCACTTGATGCATTGTTTGTAAACCATGAACAAATCCATAGCAAAGGCTGTAACTAAGGCAGTCTTTATTGGTCAATGTCCGATTTTGCTTTGTCATTGAGCTGCTGGTAGACTGCAAACGTGCCACCTGTCAGTCTTAAAGAGATCACATGCTCCACATAGCCTGCAAACGAGTTCCAGCTTCTCCATTCATTCAACCACTGGAGGACTGGATGCCAAACCTATTCTCTCAACATGTGACGTAGACATGGGTGAGCTGAATCCTTGTGAAATAATGGAAATACATCAGTATAGATGCGTTCACAGCAAGTGCAGATGTCTATGTGGACAAGCTAAGGGAATGGCGACAACAGGAGTGTAATGTATCCCTGTTGGACCTTAGGAAAGTGTACCTATAGGTCCACATACACCATTCGCATGTTACTGAAAGGGCAGAAGCACTGCCTTATGCGATTAGGCTTCGGCCTCAATATAGCACCTCTTATAATGAAGGCAATCATCAAGACTGTTGTAGGATGAGGCAATCTAAAACAGAGATAGGAAGAAGACTGTATTGTTAAAAATGTTATCATGCATAAAAAAAAATCAGATCAGTAAGAATTCTTAGAACGAAAATGACTCATCTCAAGATTATGGAATTTATCTTGAACAAGACATTTTTTTTAATTGTCTTTAAGGAACGTTTTGATTATCTTGTTTAGAAATTATGGGAAATATAAATTTCTGAAGCTCCTTTTTTATTTTATTTTATTTTATTAACTCAAAAATCTAAATAATAAAAATACTAAAATGCGAAGAAGTTTTTTTTTTCTGATTTCATGAATACTTAATGATTACTAACAGCTGAAAATAAATCTGCTTTAAATAAACTAATTTCTGTTTAAATCTAATAGATAAGGAATCATTATTAAACATTGATTTATTTAAACTGTTATCTTCATCTTAGTTGTTTTAGTTGTTATATTCTCCACTTTCTTCTGCTATTTGTCATATTTAGTAACATTCACAGAATTTCAAATTGATCTCTTTATTCGATTTGTGGGGATTTATTGTTCTCCTTTAGTTGTCCAGGTTATGAAGTATCTTGTATTATTTAATCATTTCATTCTTTCTTAGTTTGCTGGCTTATGGCTTTATCACTCGGAAACACTATATCTCATATGATCACCAAATTTAAGCAAGGTTGAGCCTGTTCAATACCTAGATGAGTGACCACTTGAGAATACTAGGTCTTGTAAGCTTGGATATACGGGTGGTGTAATGGATAATGGCTCAGAATTGGAAACTGGAGAGCTGAATTTCAATTCCAGTTGGGTTTGTTATATTCACTTACATGCAAATACCCTTGGGAAAGGTATGAATCCACCTCTTTTCTCACTCCCCAGCTATGGATTAATTAGTAGTACTTGTATCAGTAAAAATCATTATCATCTTCAAAAAATTCTTACAACCTAAAAATATTTTTTGACTTTAAATGACCTAAATGCTTGATAAGCCATAAAAAAGTCCATCAATCGATCTTATTTTGCTCTTGTGAGGGTATTTGTTTTGCTAAACAAGAGTAAATGAATTCTATTGCCTGACCCAGAGATTGAACTCCTGACAATAAACTCTACATACTCTGAAATGAAATACTGAAGAATTAATGTGAGATATCTCCTAGCATAGACAGGAAAATGAGAACAGTCTACTCATGGAATGAATAAAGATTTTGGATTGAAATTCCAAAAATATTACTGAATATATGATAGTTCATCAGCTGAAACGTGACTGTAACAGCCAAGATGAAGGTAATACTTTGAATAAATTATTGCTTAAAAATATATGAACTAATAATATCAATAAACATTTAATTTATTAATGAATTATTTCTTAAAAGGAATTTATATTTAGTTATGTTTTGGCTACTATTAACATATCACCTTTGTTTTTGTTATTTTGTTGAATTTTTATGTTTTTCAAATAATAGCTATGTTAATGTTTAATAAGTTTAGCCTAGTATAATATGAATTCAAAAGTGTAGAGTGTACAGTGAGGATTGAACTCTCTACAGTGGTAATGTGTTAGGAGCCTAGCTTGCTAACTGTTACTCCACGGCAATAATAGCTACCTTATATTAATTTGATCATTCCTCTGCTACCTACTAATGTTAAAGTGGATGTCAAAATTTCTGATTTTGTTTAAAAAAAAAAAATGCTACAAATTTTAATACATTTGTGTGTATTTGTTCTATTTTATATATATATATATATATATATATATATATATATATATATATATATATATAATGATGATGACTGCAGATCAGTTTTGAGCAATGTCATCACTTGATCCATCCTGAAAATATGGGCAGCATGGATGTTGCTTTTTAGTCCTGCTAGAGTCTTACATTCTTTTGCATAACTTCAACTCCCTTACAAATGTCTCTCATTTTTTATGTGCATCACAATTCTGTCCAAAATGGCTGTCTACTATGATTTTTCAAGCACACTCATCTAACAGGGCAGCTAGCCACACCCTATTACAGATGCCTGCTCAACCCACAAAGTCCACCTGTGGTTTAAACTGCAACTATGCTGAGTGGACGTTAGTTACAGTTTTTGGGAGAGAGCGCATAATCTGGTATGATCAATTTTTTTGAATAAGGCCAGCATACTCAAACTCTGTCATGATAACTAGTGACTTTGTGTTAGCATAACCATCAATAGCTTCTAAATGGCTCTGTCTACTTAATTTCACTCACATGACTTGGGTTAACTTTTGGCATGATTTTTTTAGGCACTTTTAAAAACTTTCACTTTCCCCAGACTGATATTATGAAGAAGCTACTTCCTTGACAAATCAACTCTGATTGGATTCAAACCTGGGTTTCATGGCCAGAAAGCAAACATTCTAATTGAGCTGCAGCCATTCTATATATATATATATATATATATATATATATATATATATATATATATATATATATATATATATATTATAATAAAAAGAAAGTAAGATATATAATCCGTTGTTCTTATTGATATTTTTATTTTTACAAAACAGTGCTCAATGTAAATTTACAGAGCATAAATATTATAAATTAACTGAATTAAAAAATATGGCTTCTTTGCTACATACAAATTACCATATTTCAAAAACCGAAGCTAAAAACTTCAAATTTAATTATATAATTAAATTAAAAGCATTAGTTCTGTTTCATCTTCAAGTGAATTTCGAAATAACATATTTGAATTTACTGAGTTTAAAACACACATACAATTCATAATTTTTTGTTTCCAGGGGTACAGAGAAATCCAATCATTTAGACAGGGGTGGTAGTGTGTTCATTTTTATTAACTATTATTGTATCAATTATGAGTTACGTTTGAAAAAGAGGCTAAGTCTAGGGATTGTAGGGGTGCATTTTTCAACGAATTTTGACATCCGTTCAGCATATATATATATATATATATATATATATATATATATATATTTATTTGAAGATATTACACTGAAAACATGTAAAAATTGCTACACAATTGCAGTTGTGTTTCAATGTGTATTGAAACATGACTGCAATTGTGTAGCAATTTTTGCATGTTTTTGGTGTTGTATTCTAAAATAAATAATATTGCTCTATTCTGTATTGAGCCCACTTTTAAATTAAATGTTATGAACATTGGAATTGTACTGTATTCATTCTCATCATACCTGGGGATATATATATTTGTATATATGCACCTCTATTATACTGATATCTACAGCCCAAGCAAGTGGGACTAAACAATTTCTGAACATATGAGATTCCACATTAAACTGACCTTATATTACATTTGCTCTCTTGAAAAGTTAAATAGATATTTGAGTCATTCTGGAATTTAAATTATCTGGCTTTCACATCATGGAGCAGTTCTTAGTATTTGTGCAAATACCTTTATTATACTAGGGAAATATGATATCAAGTTTTACAAGGTAAAAAAGGAGGAGAAAGCTTATCAGTGTGTATATATACATATATAACAAGTATATATAAATTCACCTCTTAGCTGTATTATAATCACATCCATGATCATTTTTCTTGGTTAATTTTGTTTATTTTCATTCACATTTAATTCTAAGGGATGGATTAGGACATAGAAAAGAATAATAATATAAAGAGAAAACTTATTTGTTCCCATCTTTTATTTATTCTGGTGCTTCACAGAAACATTTATTTTTATTTATTTATTTATTTTTGAGAGCAAAGTATACTACTTATGTTTTATATCAATAGTTTTTAAAAGAAACATTCCATGTCTGTTAACAGATTATGCAAGATCTAAAGGATAAATCCTCATTTATCTAATTTTCTTTTTTCTCTCTTTTTCAGTTATCTCAGGTGAATCTCAACAATATGTTATGTCCTGCTGTCTCAGACCCATTTTCAGGGCCAATGTATCGGATATTTGCAATAATACACCAGGCTGTGAGTCTGCCTTTCATGGGAAAGCTGCTCAACTGGATTGGGCTCCAACTTTCCCTGGACAGGCAAAAACAATCTAGTCAAGTTGAGAATGATAAAGATAACAAATTTGAAAATTCTGAACCAGCATCAACATTCGAATTATGCAAGGATATCTCTGTGTCTTCATTATCAGAGAACCCAGCCAATGGAATAGTCAATACCAGTAGTGGAACTGTACTCCGGCGTACAATGTCAGCAAAAAAAGACACAGATGATAAACATGTCCTTGCTGATCCAAACCCAATTCCTTGTCCAGACATGTTCAGACAGAACTATGCTGTACCTGGAAGTATAGTAGCAGATGATAGCTTGCTCCACGGAGACACTGCAAGTGTACATTCTAAACGACAATAATTACTTTTTCTTTTTTTTTCTTTTATTGTATGTTTTTTTAAACATTTTTTCTGTTTTCTATCTTAGAAAAGTATAAAAAATATCAGATCTGTCTTTCAGAGTGGTAATTTTCTAGTCTATGCTATACAGTAAAATGAGCTTTTCATTATTTTTTTATGGTATTATTCATTCATATATATATATATATATATATATATATATATATATATATAATGTGTGTGTATTTATGTTGCAGAAAACATATGTGGAATAACAATTTTGACCAGATCTGAATTAGCAAAAAATGTAAGCTTCAAATTTTTGAGTCCACTGGCAGTTTGTCTCTCATTATTGTGGTTAATGTTTGAAGTAATTTATTTTTTTTATTATTTGAGATGAAATAGAATTCAAATGGGATTTTTGTATCATTTTCTATTTTTTAAAATGTTTTTAAAGAGCAGTTTGATCATCTTTGAGCATTTTTTTCAAAGCCACTCATAAACCTGCTCTCTTGAAGATAGCAATTTTGGGGTTTGTGACAAGTTATATATGTGATATTTACATCAGCTTAAGATGGTTACGGCTTTTTATGGAGAAAAAGGAAAGGACAAAAGCACAATAAGTATTTTATACTGTTTGAAATACATTGCAATTTCTTTTACAGGTCATGGTATGAATGCTTATATCTACAATAACTTATATTTAATGTGTTACACACAATTGCTTGCTGCATATTACACTTTAGATATTTAAGTTAGCTTTTTAGTATTGAATTTAGTTTTGATCTGTATGGTCATTTTAATGAAGGTCTTTTGGTCATGAGTGTGAGAATATATGAAATATATGAATATGTTTATTTTATCCTTTGTTCATTCCAGAATTTATAAATGAAAAAAAGAATGTTATTTTTGTTTTTATTTAATTAGTATTGTCTCTTTCTGTTTTGACACCAAATCACTTATCCTTTTCACAAAAAGGATAACAAAAAAAAGTATTTGATGTATGGTTGAATGGAGTGACATTATTTTCTTTCTACCTGAGAAGGATCCACCTGCTAATGTTATTTGGCATCAGAATTTAATGCTTTTTGCCCAATTTGCTACTACTGGGTTTAATGACTTGCAGGTAGCTATAGACAATAGGTACATTGGACAATATCTATATTTTGTTGTCCTTGATATACTAAATAAGTTGCTGCTCTCAAGTAACTAGTCACCTTAATAGCAAACACTTATTTAAAATATTCATATGGAAGCTTAAATTATATTTCTATTATGCTTCTGTCAGCTCTATTTTTTTTATTTGATTGCAAGTTGTATGCTAAAAAAGAAGAGAAAATAGTCAAAGATCTTTTGAGTAGCTGGAGTGGGTGTTATACCTTGTCATGTAAAAATGTTACAACTTGAACCAATTTTAGCTGAAAAGCTGCATCAAGAAAAAAAAAACAAACTCTTAAACTCCATTATACCTCAGTAAAAAAATTATCTGAGAAAAATCAATGCAAGTTAAATTTAGTCCAGTTAAATTTTTTATTAACCTATCCTTCCTTTTAAAGCAGTATTTCTCAACCTTTTACCATATGCAACCCCTATTTTTATTAAAGTTTACTGAGGCCCATTTTTTTCATAATCTTTAGTAAGTTTTACTTAATAAAGATAGAATTAATGAAATTTGTCACAAGTTTATTAATCTTTTGTCTCTAGAAGAGAGGATAAATTTCACATTTGAATAGAGATTTATAATGAAAAAGCAATTTCTGTATTTTCTTTTTGAATATGTTTTGAATAACTTAGAGATAGGAGGTTGTGAAAGGTAACAGAATTTTGATTGCTCTCTTACTAGTTTCTGGGTGTTTGGAAACTTTCAGCCAGGATTCTGTTAACTCCACTTTTTGAAATAAATTATCAAAGTTTCATTAACGGATATCTCTATCAGATCATCCATTTGGTTACTAGCTTTTCACCAACGAAAAGTGTTTTTAATTTACTCATAATCCAATGTTGAATCATCAGGAAAATAATCATCAAAATAAATTAATTTTTATTGCAACCAAATTTCTTTTTTCATCATTCAGCCCATGAACTGGGAAATGCTGCTTTAAATATTTTGACATAATTTACACTTTAATTCAGTCCTTGGGTAAAAATTATTGGGAAATTGATACTATATAATCTTTTTACCCCAACACTCAGTACATGTGTGTGCTTGTAAAATCTGCAGTGCCTGTCTGTATATTTACAAATGCTTTGAGTTCACTTCTGTGAGCAACTATCCTGATCATGACCAAACTTATACTAAGCTTATTCTATTTGTATATGTGTAAAAAAAAAAAAAAAAAAAAATATATATAAGATTGTACAAATACCAACATTAATAGTGATACCAGATTCATGGTATAAAGGCATTCTTCATCTTGATGGTACCAAGAAATTCAGAAATCTCAGATGCCATTGGCAAGGAGGAGGAAGAAAAGCATGTTGTTTAAACTAGTGAAAAGAACAATATTTTTAGTGATACAGTCAAATTCATTTATACACAAGATTGTATCTTTCATAATCATGACAGCTTGATAGTAGAGCCGTAGATGTGTAAGAATGGTATGTTTTAGTTTGTATTCTAGATGTTGGGTTTTCATTCACTCAAAGCAAGGAAATTCTAACTCAGAATCTTATTTTGCTGCTGGTCAGTTTATTAAAAATTTAGGTGATATTTATTACATAACTCTCTTAACAATGATAGTTTTGTCTATTTTATACCAGTTGTAGGATTAGTTTTAGTGATTAACAGAGGAAAGGCTATATATTCTTGACTTTTACATCCATCTTTATCATGACCAATTTGTAAAATCTATACAAGTCCTATGTGTAACTTTTGAAAATGTAAGATTATTTCAAACCAAAGTTGCAATGTTTTATTTGCTTCATAATTTAAAAAAAAATTCTTATTTAGATTAGGAAGTAATTAACATTTTGATATCTTTATATTAAGATTAACTGTTGAAATTGATTGTTTTCCTATACAAAATAAAATTTTAAATATTGGTGAGAACAATATTTAAAAATGACTATTCAAGATTTTGTAACGTTTAGGTTTTTTCCTTTATGTTTTTGTCTTGTTATTTGTGGATACAAGAGCAGTTTACCTATAATTCACAAAAATAACATGAGTGAATGTTTTTCGAATTGACATGAAGAATATTCATATTTTGTTTAATAATTGCTGGTTGGAGTTACATATCTAGAGTTTTTTTTTTTTTTGTACAATTAAGATGTTGAAGCCAAAGGAAATACATAATGAGATTGAGTCAAATAAAAATTATATATTTTTTTCTTTTGAATTATTAAGTTTTAGAACTTGCATTATCTATAGTCTGAAAGACTGAATTAATTTAGTATATCTCATTGATTCATATTCAATTAAATAAACATCTGTCATCAACTAAACTAGACAGGTGTGAGAGATCATATTTTTAACAGTGTGACTCTCTGTAACTTTTTCGCAAAGCTCATTATTTCATATGATAAACATACGTTAGCTTTTAAATTTAAGATTGTTTTTCCCCAGAAGAAAAAGAAAACTTACTTTTTGTTTTGCTTGTCATGTCTGTTATATCTTCACACAATTCCTAGAATGTTTACTTAATCTCTAAAGTGACTGATTTTAATTGTTCATTCATGTTCTATTGATTACATGATTATCTCATTGGTTGTTTGAATTAAATAAAAATCCCCCATGCAACAAAGTCAAAGGTTTTGATTGGGTTTGAATGCACAAGTGGATTATAGAATTGTTTTACCTTTCTTATTTTTATTTTAAGGACAGGATCCATAGAATCATCAACTTCACATCCAAGTTGCCTACTCAGGTTTATCTTTGAAAGCATTATCTAAACTTTGGCTTGTACTTGGATCTTTTTACAATTATTCTGATAATAACTATAAGCGGATATTTTGAAATAAAGCTATTAATCTCTATCAATCCTATAATCCAAGTTATAATTTGTCTTTCAAGTTATGTTCCTGAAGATTGTGTAGGCCATTGGATTACAACTTTCATCAACTGATAAAACTTATTCGACAACAGTCCATGTAGTCAATGTTTTCCAGCCATAAATTTCTTGATTCATGTTAACCAATATTTAATCAGGCAAGATATAATAAAAATGTTGATGAACTGGATTGTTTTATTCTGTAGATGTTAACTTGTCTGATAGAATTTTACTCGCATTAGTTATTTATTCTTTCTCATTTCATGTTGCTTTGCAAAATTACAGTCTTAAATTAAACTGAAAAACAAAAATACTAGTAAATAAATGAATTATTTACAATGGTTCATCCAAGAAACTGAAATGGTCTTACTACTAATACTACTACTGTATGTCAATAAAGATGAAGTTGGTCAAGAAAAATAAGGAATGATTATAGATTTAAATGACTTCAGCTGGAAGGTCTCTCTGACATTATGATGTTGCTTCTCAAGAAAGATGGATGTGAATGGGAGTCATACTGAGAGTTTATTCTTTATTTCTAGTCTGGGTTGCTTACAACTGTAGAAAGACAGTCTCAAAATTGTAATAAAAAGCAACTGTAATTAAGATGTGAGAAATATTAGTTGAACAATTAATACTTGAAAATGCTTCAGCTAAAAAATCAAGTAATATTAGAAGGAATATTTAATATAAAGATAATGAGAGAAGCATGCATCATTTGTGCAACTGCAATTTATTTTTCTAGTTCTAAGTTAATACTGAAAGTTGTCAGAGATAAGGTTATGTAAAAAATGTAGCATTAAGTTAAGTCTGAAATTATTTTAATATTAAGGATTCAAGGGAGATAAAAAGTGATTTACTCAAATTGCATTTCCCTAAGACATACTCATAATTCTACTCATGTTCTACTTTGCATTTTATTTTATTTATTGATTTATTTATTTTTTAATGGATGTGTGAGCTCAATGGTAACAAGAATGTGAACATTAAAGAAATGAGTTTGAGGTATATAACATGACAAATCTGAAGCAACCAAATATAGCCAGTGCCATATAGTGTTGTTGGGCATTGGTTATCCTGCTGCTGTTTCAGAGCCTTTTATAATTTCTTTTAAGACATATTTTTCAATAATTCCTCTTTTCAGAAGTTGTTGAAATATACTAAGTTTTTTCACACTTTTATGCCCCACTTAATTTTATTTATTTCTGTAATTCTATGCTGTCAAATCAAGATTTACATCTATCTAGTCAATAAATGTATTCAGGATGGAAGAAAAAGTTTTAAATTTTGTGTTCAATGAGTGTATGTATTGTCCAAAGAAAAAAAATAAGGATGGAAATAAATTACTAAATTTTTTCTGTAACAATGAATTTGTCTTTTTCTGAACTATATGTATGATTTGTTTACAACTATCATCTTTATAAATATTTTTATTTAATATTCTGTATAAAGCATGAATTTATTCATAAAATATTATTTTTGCTTATTTTTAAACAGTGTTAACAGCACAGTAAAAAAAAAAATACTCATATATTTAGAAACTCATTGAATATTACCATCACACAAAGCATAATAATCAAATTGGTACTTGCTGAGTCATTCTATTGACAATGTTTGGTTGATTTGTGCACATGTGTGTAGGGGGGGATTATTTATTTTTATGTCAGAAAATGTAAAATCAATTGTCAGATGTCTTTATAATTTACCAATATGTAATTTCTATTTAAAACTTTGCCAGTCTCTAATTTTTAAAACAAATGTAGGTAACAAAAAAAAAAAAAAAAAGAAAAAGAAAAAAAAACATTGTTATTCAATGAACGAGCAAAGCTTCTAATATTTAATGATAATGTTCTGGAGGAGATGTGATTAATCATTAAAATATTGACAAAATCAACCACACTTTTAGATACATTAATCAATAAAGAAGTTACTTTCTTCCTTTATTGATAAATAAACACCAACAAGTTTAACCTTAAAAACTGATAGCATATGTTACACTTTTCTTATTAGTCCACATCTGTTTTAAAATATGTAAATATTCATTGTACTTGTTTTATTTTTTTAAGACAAGTATGATTATTAAGATTATTTATGTATGGTGATTCTTTTAAGCATAGTTTAGATGTGGCACATGGCCTAAAGCATGGGGAACCCAGTGAGGATCGAACTTACTATTCAGTTGTGTTCAATTGTTCTAGCGATAGACATTTTGCATATGATCGATCCAGTGTCTGTGCACTCGTCCTAAAATTTTACCACATTACTCAAATAGAAGAATGTTGATGTAGTAGATATATCCCTTACCTATTTATCTCCAGACAAAATCAGAGTAGAATTTACTTGCTTTAAATCTTTTCATTTTCTTACAACAAAAAGGATACAAATACACATGGTGTATTATAGAAATAATTAGAACAATATTTGAAAATCTTAATTACAATTCATTAAAAATGTGACAATATACTTTATCTGTTTCCTAATGAATTTCATCTGAAGAGAAATTAATTTGCCTAGAGTCTTATTGTAGGCATGTTGGATTGGTTTCTTCAAAGGTAATCAATGAAATATAAAAGTTAATTTTTATCACCATAAGTTGGAATAGTTAACAATGTTTTAGATTTAAAAAAAAAAAAAAAAAAAAAAAAAAAGTTATTTACTAAGATTATCTTAGTTGTGGTATAAGGCTACAAGTAAGAGCATCTAGTAAGTATCAAACTCACTACTCAGTAGTACTGATTAAGCAGACTAGCTTTGCTAACTATTACCTCGCTTTGAGGTGTCTTTTATTTACTAGGCTTAATTTTGCACAAGATCTCTTGTATAGGGTGCTCAGTGAGGATTGAACATTTTATTATTTTAACTTTAGCATATGTCCATCAGAAAGGAAGGAAAATGTGATAATCATTGTATTATGGCAGGAAATTCAATTTATCATGCAATTCCTGTGTGAAGCCTGCTTCTACATTCTAGAATATTGCCAGAACTTTAATGTTTTTCTTATAAAGTATTCACCACAAAACAGAGTTGAAAATTCCATATTGCCATAAAATAATTTAGTTATTGAACATGAATTAATTTTATTCAAAATAAAATCTCATACACAAGAAGTTATTGAAATCAGTAAAAATAAACGAGAATATTATTTTTATTCAAAGAGTCTCTTGATTTAAAAAAAAAAAAAAAAAAAAAAAATAGTGGTAAATATAAAGTGAATAAGAATCACACAAAATTCTATTTGTGATACTTGTTTCACTTTTAATCCTCTATAACCAAGTGCTCTGCTTTTATTTTAATATGTGCTGGATGGAAGAGGAGAATAACTTAATTTACCAGCCAATAATGACCACATTTTGTTTCAAAAATATTTTTTTTTCTGTTACATTAAAAACAATCTTTCATTAATGTTTTACACAATTACAAAGGATTTCTACAAACTACATCCGTCAGCAAGCCTCCTGATCATGAGATTGGAGGTTTTGAGGTGTGTGGAATCACCTCTTAATTGCTGTTGTTCCCAGGTCCACCCTGATCCGGGGTGATAGCACCTGTTAGGGTCCCAGCTATGGGCAAATAGTGATCCTCCCAAATAAAAACAAAATACTATGAAAGTATAAAAATTCTATAGTAAAAATACCAGCAATACATTTTTATGTAAAAAAAAAAAAAAACCATCAATACCTATTTATAGTAAAATGACCAACATTTTTAAAACAACATTACCAGCAATATATTTTAGTTGATATCATACAATTGCAAAATATATTTAGTTGAAGCCATAAAATTGTTCAAATTATATACTTTTTCAGCATTAAATAACCTATACAGGTTGATATGCCACTAAACAAAATGAATCAATCAACCAAGATAGGGAATATTAAGATTATACATAAGACAGCAATTTTGGTATCAAGCTTTAATTTTATGACATAATGTGTGAAAATATAGCTGCCTTTCTCTATAAATAACCAAAAGTAAAGATTATTTTGACTTCTCCTTTGCTATTTCTTAACACACACACATTCTTGTGCACACATATGTGCCAAAAGTCATGGGATAAGTGCCAAGTATCATATACAGATTCCTCTAGCCCAGTGAAATGCAGCAAATTGACATGGCAGCTATTTCATAAATATTTGGAAGATTTGTCAAGAGATATTGAGTCTTGCAACTTGATAATTGTCTACAAGTCCCTGATATTTGTAAGGGCAGGATCTTGAGCATGGATAGACCTCTCATAAATACATGATTGCACTCACATCAAGTGAATGTGATGTCCACACTGTTTATGAGAAGCTCCTGAATGCTCTTTAAACCAAATCTGGGCTAGAATAACCAATCATGATGTCTTTCAATAGGTGTGAATGATCATGAAGTATTAACATAGTGGCCACCAGTCAATGACATGTTTAGGTAAACTAGCAGACCCAATCCATGTGATGTGAATACTACTTGACATCATTATGGACCCCCTCCATCAGCTTGCATGTGCCTTGTTGATAACTGAATTCTCTGGTATCTTGGGGTCTGCACTGGAATCAAACTCTACCATCACCATGAAACAAATAGAACCATGCCACCTGTTGCCAGTCCTCTAGGGGTCCAAATATTGACATCACAAACCTAGGTATGTTTGGTGTTATGCTGTTAACAAGGGCACCTTGGTGGGCCTCTGCTTCCATATCTTCTGGAAGCTAAAGAATGCTGAACTGACCTGTTGTATATGCACCTGATACGTCCTCCTGCATTGAATGTGAATATGATTTGAAAAAGTGTAATTCTTGCCTGATATCTTTGTTCATGATCATTACTAACCCATGTTTGGTCACTGTGATGTCCACTGTAGGTTGTATTGCCTTCCATCAGATATTTTCAGTATATGATATAGATTGAGGAATGTCAAATGTCCCAACAATTTCAGAAATGTAATGTTTCATTTATCTTGTCACTATCATGCCCATTTGAACTCTGACAATTCACATCACCTTCCCATATGCAGCTGAGCTGGTGTTTACACTGACTTTCCTGATGTCAGCATAAATGATATAGGTCTAGATATTTCTATGATGTCAAAGTATGGTGGTGTTATCTACCATTACCTTTACATACTGTTATCTCATGACTTTTGGCATGTCAGTGTATATGCATGAGGTGTTACAGAAAGGTTTGGGCATTTGAATAGCATCCTTGAACCAAATGTAGCAGATGCTTTTGTAACTACTATTCATGGCAAACCCTTTGTGGGTCAAGAAGACAACTTCAAAATAAATTTTTGCGGAAATTAGATGTTAGAATAATTTTTTTTTTTCAGGATCAGATTCACCAAGAATTTGGATAGCACCTCATATACACACATAAAAAAATATACATAGGAGTAATTGAAGGACCCTGGAAACAAAGAAACTATGCACACAAAACATCCTTTGCAAATAGTAAATATACACAATGGTGTCAAAACATCTGGGAGGTTAAGAACAAAAACCAAATCACACTAAAAATATTATGGAAAAGAACATCAGCCATCTAAAAACTGTAAACTCTGCCTGGAGTAAAAAAATACCTATAAGTACCATCCCAGACCAAAATAAACTACTAAATAAATGATCAGAACTCATATCAAAATGCAGACACAAAAAATTTTTTAATGCATTACTTAAAAATTGAAAACTGAAAGTGAACAAGAATAAACAAAAATAAACAAAAAAAATTAATCCATAACAATAAATATGAAATAAACTACGATAATAAAATAATTAATCCATTATCAAATAAACACAAGAAAACGTATAATAAAACCAAAATAAAATAATAAATAAAAAACAACTTAACAAATCAAAAACATTATCACAGATAAACAATAATTCAAAAAAATAACTGTTAGAATAATACAACCAACAATAAAATAATAATAAATAAAAAAGTTTACAATTTTGTTTAGCAACAGTACTATAAATAGACAAAAAACTACATTCTCAACAGCCCCTAGAATAATTCAAAACCATTATTGCCCAACAAAATAACTGTTAGAATAATACAATAGACTACCCATCGATGTATGCAATGCATCATATACATAACCTGTATATATATATATAAATATATGTAAAAAGTTTCGGCTAGTCAACAAAAATAACAACACATGAACTGACAATTTTGTTTTTTTTTTTTCCGTTGAAAATTTTCTAAAATATTTTTGCATGAAAATTACTCACCATTTTAAATTTTTTTAAAAATGGGGATTTGTTATATTTAAAACATTTACACAGTTTTTTTGAAAAACAAATAATGTTTTGTAACCAGGTTAATGTCCATTTAATTTAAAATAAATGATATATATATATATATATATATATATATATATATATATATATTTTCAAACTGGAAAAAAAAAAAAAACGGTGGTGGGAGAATGATAAAACCATGAATGTGTGTATTTAGGCATTAATTTTTTCATTCATACATGTTTCATTAAATAATATAGACAAGTCTATTTATTTTATGTAAATTCTTTTCATAAAAATAAACCCAGGGTCACAAACTAAGTTAGTTAATAACATTATCATTAAATGAAGAAATATATTTAAAATATTCACTTTTCACATATATTATATATATTGTGTGTATTTATTTTTTCAATCCAATTTATTTTATGTAAATTCCATAAAATCTAAAGCAACAACAACATATCATTAAATGAAGAAAAAAATCACAATATTGATACATATTTTTTTAATCCAATCCAATCTAAGCTTTCAGCCATTATAAGCCATTATCAAAGATGACAATTACTGTACAATATATTAAGCAATACACAGGCAATAATGTGATGATAGTCTGTTTCTGTTTACATGGATGATTTCCAAGCAACGATAAACACATGCATATAAGATGCTGAAAATCGCACCAAAGCTCATGACGTCACACATGACCACGCGAGAGTGAATTTGAGAAGTATTAAGTATGGGAAGCCATTGGTATAAACCAATGGCTTCTGTTACCAATTATAGACATTAAAGGATATTTGTTGAGATTTCATAGTTTACAAAATAAACTATGAAATCTCCAGGAATGTGTATGCATGTGTCTCTCTTGAAACACCAATTATTGTATGAGCACCAAAGTTAAGCAACGTCAAGCCTGGTCAGTAGCTAGATAGGTGACTGCTTGGGAATACCAAGTAAGCTTGGATGTATAGGTGGTGTAAAGGATAATGGCTCAGAATTATTAAGCGGAATTCCAATTACACTTAGGTTCATTATATTCACTTACACGCAAATACCCTTGGGGAAGGCATGAATCCACTTCTCCCTCCAGCTATGAGTTAACTAGTAGAACTTGTATCAGCAAATCAAATCATTATTATCTCAAAAAAATTCTTACAGTCTAGAAATATTTTATCACTTTAAATGACTTGCAAAAAGTTAATAAGTCATAAAAAAATCAATTGTATATGAGTGACTTTTCATGTACACACATACAATTTGACTAAATTTGAAATAACACATCGGAATCATACATTCCTCTCTCAGTCTGGACAACTCCTATTTTGAGTTGAGAAATAAAGTCATAAAAACAAGAGACAAGAAAAAAAATCAGATAATTATAAGATTTTATTGAACTTTTCAGAAATTATTCAGTAATAAATAGACTCATTTAAAAAAAAAATTATAGAAATAATTTTAGAACTGCCATTGAATTAATTGCACATGCAAACATACAAACATAAAAATTAAAAATTACAGACAAACCTTTCGTCAACGGATTAATAGGGGTGAGATGAGTGATCTGTTAAAGCTGATTGTCCATAGGTGGGAAGGAATAATTTTTGAGTTATAAAACCACTATAGTAACTGCCAGTAGTTATGGTCATAATGTACTATGAACATGTATATATGGCATAAATCAAAATAACAAAAATAACAGATTTCTCACAGCTACTTTCTCAAGCATGCGCTAAATGTATCGTACTTTATATACTGTACATCCGTCTTTGTTTACAATTGAAAGGGCTGCCACAGCCACCAAGTGGTCACTTTAAGAACTAATATGACTCGTTCCGCGAAGCCTGCAAATTTTGAAATACATCACTGGCAATTTGGAAGCTGCAGATTTTGTCTATTGCATCCAAAGTCTCTTCATGGGAGGTTTGTCTGTATATCTATATTGTGTGGCCTAATTTCCTTTTCTGTCAGGCAACAATCCATGGGAAAGCATTAAAGAGCATAAAATGAAATGTGTAACCTTCTGAAACTATTTTTATGATTCATGTCTTTAGTTTAAGCTGAATATATTTTCTAAATAAAAGTAGTATTTTACATGGACAGTTTAGGTTTAAAATTTGATCATGTTGCCATCAGCAAAGTAACAAGTACTCACCTTTCCATAATACTTCAGAATTAAACATTTAATCATGTATTTACACTGTCAGTTTTAGACGATCTCACATTAATAATGATTTGGGCTTTAAAATATCATCTAAGTAGCTATCAAAATATTTCAAATTTCTGATGCCTATTGATTCATTGAATAGCACATCACTATATAAGGGGGAGTAACTAAAAAACTGAATTATTTCCCTTGAATTTTTCAGCGACTTAGAACTGCGTTAGTATTAATTAATTACACTTCGTAACCTCAGATTGTAATAAGCTTTTCGATTTATGATTTAGTTAATAGAGTTTTACTTAATAACTATATTCCCTAACGGTTACAGCATTGAAACTGAATTTTAAAAGATTTAAAAATCTTCATGAGTTATTCTAATTAAATTTTAAAAAATGAAAATAAATGTTCTAAAAATTATATCGAAAAAATTTTTTTTACAACATTATAGTTACTAAAAAAAATATCTCGTTGACTTTCTCGACTTTTCATAAATTTAATAAGTTGTGTGTAACACATGTAAAAGAAAAATATTTTTACCAAGAGTTTCTAAAAGAGAAACGTTTCTAAAATACTTATATTCATTTGTGAATAAGACCTGAAAGTTTAATTAAAATCCAATAATTATTTGATTTTTGCAAGAATTTCCAAATCAATGTTTTTCACCGCAAAAAAGATGCTAAAAAGTTTGATATGCTGACGTAAAAAAAACAAGAACCAAAATTTCGAATTTTTATCAAGTTTGGGTCATTTTTTTCAGCGAATTAGTGGAGGTACTCATTTATAAGAAAAAATCTTCTACAGATAAAAATAAAAAAAATAAACTCGTTTTAAAAAAATAAATAAATAAAAATAATGCGGAAATTTAGTGCTTGATAAAAGAACAATTTTTCATCTTCAATGCGAACTGGAGTTTTCTGACTTTTTCTCGTATAAAATTTCTACTCAGTTTCAATTTTAATTTGCTTTCAGAGGAAGTTAACAAATTCAAACAAGACACATTTTTTTAAGTTTTGAAAGAAACTATCACGTAAAAATAACAATTAATACGTTTAAAAGATAATATTTACGAAAACAATAAAGAAATAATAACAATAAAGAAAGTAAAGAGTATTTAATTTGAAATTAAATACCACAGAAAATAAACAACACAATGATTCGTCGTGTATGGCTGCATTTACTCAACTTGTGACAAAAAATTAAGTTCCCCCTTTTTTTGCTGGAAATGAATAGAAAAAGATTTGTCTTTTTTGAGCTGAGCTGTACCATTTGGCTAAAAAATCATTACCACCATTAATTTTCAAAAATAAATAATAAAAGTAATAAAACTGTTTTTTTTTTTGTTTTGTTTTTCGGAAAATTAGTTTCTAAAACTCATTTACTGAGTGTAAAGGTCTGTAGGCTTCATTCCAGAAAAAATACGTATTTAAAATTAAAAAAAAATACAGTTGGATTAGCGATCTAAAAATATTCATTTCATGAGAGGATCACATAAAGAATTGGATTCAGGAATCTTTAAAAGTTTGTTAACATCTAAGTCCTCCCCCCACTTTTAGCACCCTGACTTTTTATTTTGTAGCTCTGTCGCTGACAGCCATTTAAGTTAAATTTTCATTTTCATAATTCGTGTTATGATTTTTAACTTTAAGAGTTAATCAATTCAATGATAAATAAATGATAAACTCAGTCAAATTGGTCTCTAGTTACATCGTTGTTTTGTTATAATTTGTTGATATTTATTGAATAAATTCAAATTTGACACAAAACTACATTGATGAAAAATTTTGTGAGCCTTGAACTTTGTAACAATAACTTGCTAGAAAAATATTGGGTAAACACAATTCTGGTACAAGGTTATAGATACCACCAAAAAAAGAAAAAGCGATCGCTAAGATTTAAAATGAACTTTAAAATTGAAAAATCTTTCTTGAAACTTTTATTTTAGTTTTAATTGCAAGCCAATATAGATTAAATTTCCCATAAGCAAACAAAATACTTTCAAACCGAATTCAAACTAATTGGAATTTTTTGAAATCGCTAAAATCGGCCATATTGACAAATCTGTCAACACAGATAATTATCTTTATTACAAAAATCTTTCAAAAATAAAATATGCTTTTCTGAAACTTTATGTATCTATGGCAGATGTATATAAGGAGCGAACACAAGGCTTACTCGATTAGTATTTTAGTACGAACGCAAGTGCTGCTGGTATTGCTTTTTTGTGTCAATTACACAATTTGAAGACATAGTCCTTTATTAAAAAATAATCTTATGCTTTATCAAAGTTCAGCAAATTTTGAATATCTTAAAATATTTATTGCCATCTTCATAACAACTCAAATAGAGGAAGTTTTGTTTAATAAATATACGTGGGTCCTCATCAAGACATTTTTCAAAAATTAACAAAACAAATACTAAGCCTTCTGGGGTTAATGTATAAAGTCTGTATTTATCGCACACATAAATGCGTCCGTATTTGTCAACGCCTACGGTAGAAGTATCACTTTCAACTCCGCCCCATTTTAGATCATGAGAGAACTCTAAAGTTCCTTCTAGGGAATAACACAACAGAGTTTGAATATCCCAATTTAAAAGTAAAAACGTATTTGCAGAAATACCGGGAGATATCCTATGAGGATACCATTCCATACCTTCTCCAAGAGCTGGAATGCAAATAGAATTAAGAAGGGTTCCTTCTGGAGAAAGAATATCAACATTCGTGTGTCTGTCAATGGCCATAATATGGGATCCATCTCGACATATTGAAACATATCTTTTGTCTGTATCCAATATTCTGGATACGTGGAATAAATCAGCATCACGAGATTTTTCCAATACAGCCAATTCATAATCCCAAGCCATCACAACAAAAATGGTCGTTGATGAAATCGAATAAATGTCCCAAGGTTCATTTGTCATTTCATAACTTTTTAACATCTTTCCATCAGGACTGTATTCTTTAACACTCATTTCCCAGCGGTCACAAAAGAAGACGTGGCCATTGTCTGTTACTGTTATACCAGAAATCCAGTCGATTTCATCTGTCACCCATTGTGATTGAGTGACAAGTTTAGGCGGGTTGCATTGGCACATAATTTCTTTGTGTTTGGAAATGGCTGTATTATATGAACTTTCAATCGAAAGTGGCGTACATTCCTTATCTTCTGTTAAGTAGATTTTTCCAATAATCATGGTGGGTATTTTGTGATACATATCTATGAATTGTGCTTCATATTCAACTCGCATCATACTTAAGTCGTCTGCTTGGTTTATTATGAACTTACTTTCAAGCGCTTTACACTCCGAATCGATGTCAAAATAATTTGTAGGTTTTTCTTCGCCAGTTGCTGGACAGCTAGAAAGAAGTTCTGTTAAAGTTAAAGCTAAACTTTCTAGTTTATTTTCACAAAGATTATTTTCTTCAGTTCGCTTCTTGAAATTCTTTATTACAGTTTCCGTTGACAATTTTAAAGACGAAGTAAATTGCTGAATTCGATGTTTAATCGACTGGACGAGCAACTCAAAATCCTTCCATATTTGATCACAAGTAGTCGTAGAATACTCCTCTAATTCGGATATTTGCTTGAGTAACTTGCTGTTATAGATTTTTACATTATCCAGAAGGGTTATAATTTTTTTGTGTAAAACTTGAAGGTTAAAATTCACTTCTTCCATATTTAAAATAAAATGAGGGACGTTAGTTAGTATGGTTGTCAGTGAGTTTTTTTTTTAAATTGAATTTCGTTGTTACCTGTCAACAATTTTTTACAAAGTCACGTGAGTAAAAGAAAAAAATACTGCATAGAAGCCAAGCCGTTATAAATCAGGTCACTACAGTTGATAGCAGTGTAATCTGAAAGTAAACAGAAATATAGTAGATACAGTATTTATCCACATGGACACACAAACAAAATGTGGCGTAAGAACGAGTTTAAAGTGGAACTAATAAAGACTAAAGGACATTGTTCAAGTCCTCTCCACATTTCCTCAATTTAAGAATGTCCTAGGTGCCAGGAATTATTTATTAATATTATTTAATCCTTACCTACCCCGAAGAAGGATTATTGTCTTAGAGCTCAAGCACATTATACTTTATTTTAACACCGATTGAGTTCTAGCATAAAAAAAACCAGGTAAATAAGAGAAATATGTAAATACATCGTTTTGTTTAGTTAGTTATGCAACTGTACGAACCTTGCTTTTTTCCCTTTATCTTATTTTGATGTGATGATTTTTATTTTTGTAATATGGCATTATTTTTGGAAAAACGAATGACGACGCCATAGCCGCAAAACTGAGAAAAGTGTTTTGTAACTTCATGCGTTTTTTTTTCCGAAATGTAAGCAAAAAATAACTGCTTCCTGTTTTAAAAAAATGGTAAAAAACAGAGAATTATCCGATTCAAAAGAAATTATCAGTATTTATTCATCAATGGATGAACTGTGAAGGGTGTTATATTAAGCGTATGGTAGTAAAACAAAGAAGAAACGAAGAAGGTTTAAGAAATAAACAATTGTATTAACATAAAAAATACAACAAATGGTAAATTGGTGTAAATGTCTCTCGTTGAAAGAAAGAGATATGTAGAATCGTAAAAGTCGTCCACAGAGGCGTACGGTAGGAGAGGGAGGGCGAGTTGTGACTTACTGCGGTGACGGCCTTTGGCGAGTTGTCTTTGGAGATGGGAGGTCGCCGCGTTCCGACGAGCGATGTGAATCTTGGCTGTTGTGCCGTCCGACTGCCGATGTCCCTTTGATGGACTTTTATATCCTTTTCTTAGGCTCAGTTCGGCTCCAATTATTAGAGTGTTTCTTTAAGCGGGAGTGGGTGATATTGGGGTGAAATTCTGGGAGCTATGTGCGGAGCCGATGCGCAGCTGACGGAATTTTTAGTTCAGTTCTAGGTTTCGGTGCGTTCACATCCGGCCAGTGGTGGAAATTTGTGTAACATGAATTAGAAGATTTTCTTTTAGGAAGATTTTAGGAACAAGGTTATTTTTTATTAGAAAACTTTGCGGAAATATTTTTTTTTGTTAGTTTTACTCCACTTTTCGATATCTCGTGTGTATATATTTTTTAAATTTGGAAGGTGTGCTCGAAATTTTTTTTTCAGCTATATGAAGAAAAATCCCTGAAGATGTTGTTTCAGCAAAAGAAGCATGTCATATCAAGTGTAAACATAGTGAAAATTCGTCCCGAACCTTGCAAAAAATAATTCAATAAAAAAATATAAATTTCCATGATACGCCCCTTTTCTCCCTAACCCCCTTCTCATTCTCTTTATTCCGGTACCTAATAAACGGTGGTCACATTTCGTGTCGGCTCTCTTAAACCTGAGTCTCTCCTGTTTTCTATGACTTAATGTAACATGGTGGCAGCGAGGAAGTAATTCACGCTTTACAATCCTTCAAATAAGGACTGATACCAACAAAATAGGTAGTTCCACGTAAGATGTTTCAGTGGCGTCCGGTAGTTGGAGTGACGATAACACGGCGAAAAAAAATTGACCACGTGTGTGAAAATGGCGGAAGGATTCCAGTCAAACATATCGCCAACGGGCAAGCTGGACAAATGCTTCAGAAGGATGAAAGCCCTGGAAACAGATGTGGAATAATTACAGCAACATGACCAAACTGCGCGAACAAAATAAGGAATACCAACCGGCATTATTTCTTCTTCACGCTATCGGACCAGACACGTTGATAGTTTACAACGGTTTTCAGTTCGCTTCAACGGAAAAGAATGATAACTTGGACACGGTAATAGCCAAATTTGATCAATATTTTATCGGACAGACCAACGAGACGTATGACGTTTGTCTTCAACGAAAGTGACCTGGAACAAGGCGAGAACATTGATTCAGATCTAACTACGCTTTGTAACCTAGCGAAGTCTTGCAATTTTTGTGGATGTTTGCACAATTCTTTTCTACGCGACTGCATAGTGCTGGGAGTAAGAGACAACCAAGCACGTAAAAGAATGCTACAGCTTTCAACACTAAATTTCAAACAATGATTTGCTTGACATATGCCGAAATTCTGAAGCTACGACTATACAGTTGAAAGCTACGACAGACATGGACGTAACAGATGAAATAAACAGAATGCAAAAACAAAGTTACAAGCAAAAATACTGTAAACAGAGACAAATAGAATGTAATTTCTGTGGCAAGACACACGAAAAACGGAAAGAAGCATGTCCCGCGTGGAACCCAAAAATTTTGCAACAGTAGTAAACATTTTGTACTGAAATGTCCGAGGAAGCATTCTATGGGGAAAACAGAGGTTAAGACTAAGCATAAAATTAACCGTGTTTTTTTTTTTTTTTTTTTTTTTTCAAATTCTTCCAGTGACACTGAATGTGAATATGTGTTATGTGTAAACTCGGGGACAGAGCATCGAAATAAAATAATCTATGCAAATATGATGCTAGAGAAAAGAAAGGTGAAGTTCTAAGTGGAGTTTGGAGCTACCATCAATGTAATCCCACAGAAATATGTGCGTAATATCTACCTGCAATTGTCTACCGCGAAACTCAAAATGTGGAACGGGACGGAACTAGCGTCCATTGGAGGATGCCGAATTGTGCCGCGCAACATCATTGGAATTCACTGGAATTACCTGTAATCAAGGAGAGTTTGACCCCTTTGTTAGTACGCGAATGAAACAAATGAAACAAATAATACTGTACTGCGATAACATTGCTATTAGTTAAGTACCAGGGTGTAAACAGCTACTAACGGACTACGCAGATGTTTTCAACGGCGAACTAGGATCATTACCTGGGCAGGTGCGTTTACAAGTTTATGAAACTGTCACAACGCATACTGCCACAGTTAAAAAGAAACTAAAGCGACTAGAGGAACTCGGGATTATCGCCCCCGTTGATGTACCTACAGACTAGAATAGTAGAATGATCACTGCAACAAAAATCTCTGGGGAAATTCGTATCTGTACTTATTCAAAACCTCTGAACAAGGCACTGAAGCGTGAATAATACCAGTTACCAGCCATAGATGAAGTACTACCAAGGCTAACAAATGCAAAATACGTCATCATTCTAGATGTGGTATCAGCTTACTGGCATGTAATATTGAACAATGAATCCAGCTACCTCACTACATTTCAGACGGGTTTCGGGCGATATCGGTGGCTCAGCCTCCCCCCTTGAAACATGTGTGAGTTCTGAAATATTTCAGAAACGTCTTCACCTCGCTCTCGACGGCCTTCGTTCTGGGATCTCTTGGTGACGGGGTCAATTCCATAATAAAGATGTCTTCCTCTCTTTCTTCTTTTATCTTCTCCAGGCCGCTGATTGCTGGTTGTTTTTAGTTCGGAGATAAAAGAAGAGAGAACTTCAACAAAGGACTTTTAACTTAACTATCATTTTATTAACCACGTCAACGTGTACATTTCTAACTAGCCAGTGGGGTTGCTAACCCACCACGCCGGGGAGTAGTACCCAGACACGATTTTAACACGTCTATATTGTTCGATGTGTAAGATTTAACTCCTTGAAATCTTTTTCTATCTCTAACATTCTCACGCTAGTTTTAGTCAATCAAAAACGACTTCTTTTTTTTCTTGTATCTGACCTCAAAGGTCAAAATGAGGAAGTCAGAGGAGAAATAAAATTCTCTAAAAATAATAGTCTGCTAGACTATTATTTAACAATACAACATCGACGTAGTATATACTATCTTCCCAATGTCACCAGTTCCCAAGTAGGCATCTATGCAAACGACACCACTATTTACTCCTGCCTAAATAGCAAATCTGGTATCGCTGACAAAACTAATCTGGCTGTGTCGAAAAGGACCCCCAATCAGTTGTTGACTGGGGTAGGAAATGCCTCAAAAACTAAACTGCTCTCTTTTACCCACCACAGAGAATCCTCCCTGCCTCCCACTAGAATGTCTGATGCTCAACTCCACGAGAGCACCTCTTTGCGACTGCTTGGTCTCACACTGTCCGCTGAAGTGCGATGGAACAATTACATTGAATCAATAGCTTCATCTACCGCAAGGAAAGTTGGTTCTGTATGTCGCGGCAGAAAGTTTTTCTCGCTTGAATCCATCCTTCAAATCTATAAATCAACAATTCGCCCTTGCATGGAACATTGCTTTCATATATGGTCTGGAGTCCGCTGTTCGCTTTAGAGTCCTCGACAAAATCTAGAGACAGATATGCAATGTGCTTGGCCCTGATCTGACATCTCGTTTACAGTCGCTCTCTCACAAACGTGCTGTCGCATCCCTCTGTCTTTTCTACGAATACTTTCACGGTAACTGCTCCGACGAGCTATTTTCGCTAGTTCCCAAACTGCATGAATTTAAACGTGCCACTGGGTCGGCATCTCAGTCCCACCTTTTCACTGCTGAAACGGTTAAATGTAGCCGTCTCTTCTACTCCAATAGCTTCATGTCTCGCACTTGTCTGTGGAACTCCATTCCTCTTACTTGCTTCCCTGATAGTTATAATTTTCAACCATTCAAATGCAGTGTCAATCGACATTCCAGATCCCTTGATCTATTCCCCGTCTTTCTCTTCATTCTTTCCTCTCTCATGCCACTTTACTCTTGCTCCCACTAGTGACATGCTAGTGGCACCCCCGCCTTGCTTGGGGTGAAAAGTTAATATATATATATAATAAAAAGGCTTAACACTAATATTCCATGGTTATAATTTATTCCATTGGAATCGTAAATACGATCCAATTCATCAGACCTACAAATTCAAAAAGAAAACAGAAAAAACAACTCCGGAAATAAAAACAAAATTTAGAGAGAGTGTAAGTATGAGGGGTAACAGACTAGAGAGGGAGGGAGATTAAACCTTAACAGAGAGAATTTTAGGAGAGGTGAGTGAAAGGGGATTAAGTAAGAGAAATATGAATGTTGTTGGATGTCTAATGCATAAAGATACATTTCGTGGTGACATACACACACCATAGACGATCTAATGTAGAAGATCAGAATAAGAGGGAGGGAAAGACGAGGTGGGGGAGAGAGATGGGGCGAAGGAAAGTAAAATTGAACTACATTTACTGAAAGGGCCGATGTGTAATTGAGAAAATTTGACAAATTTAATATCGACTACAGGTTACAAATCAAATATAAACATAAAAAATAAATATAACGATTATCTAATCTAGCAAGGACCTATATTTCTATGTTCAAAAACACATGCGAATACACACATACACAATAACATATACACGTATATACATACACATAGGCGTGTACCTATATACACACATACATATACCCATGTACACACATATATAAATATATCCACATATCCACTCATACACATATCCATCTATATCCATATACACACACTTTTCACATACATATACATACATGCACATGCACACACACACACACACACACACACACACACACACATATATATATATGCACACATATGCATCCATACACACATATATATATATATATATTTACATATACACACATACACAAACATATACACACACACACACACACACACACACACACATATATATATATATATATATATATATATATATATAAAATATACAAAAATACATACACACACATACATGCATATATACACACATACATCCATCCGCATCCAGTCCTTCATATATATACAAATTTACCCACATATATACATACGAACATACGCATATATATATATATCCAGTGAAAACACATGTATATTGCAGACATTCTGTCATGGTCATATTTGACAGATGAGAAGAACTATCAGAGTTTGAGAATCTGAACATGGTCAGCTTCCTTCCAATCTATAACGAAAGGTTTGTACAGATCCTCAGAGCAACAAACTAGGACGAAGTATGTGATTAGCTGAAGAAAACCATATTACAGGGGTGGACGCCTGATAAAACAAATCTTCCAGCTACGCTACACCCATATTTCCATTCTACGTGATGAGATGTCCGTTCAAGATGGTTTCATATTTAAAAGTGACCGAGTACCCATCCCTCTCAGTTTGCAGAGCGAGATTAAACGCGCATTTCACTCATCGCACATAGGCATTGATGGATGTCTACGACGAGTCAGAGAATGTGTTTTCTGTCATCGGACATACGTGTGTATATATTCACATGTAAAACTTGCTGCAAGTTCACAACAGAACAACCTAAGGAGACACTAATGTCACAAACCATACCTGATCGTCCGCGGCAGAAGGTTGGTGCCGTGAATTTGACAGCGTTCAGTACCTCGTAATGGTCGACAATTTTTCAAACATCTGGGAAATAGATTGACTTGAGGACACTACTACCTCAACTGTCATCTGCAAACTGAAGGCACACTTTGCAAGATATGGGATTCCATGTCAGCTGATTTCCGACGTAGGACCGCAGTTTATATCTTCATCTTTCGAGAACTTTTCTGAAAAATGTGATTTTGAGCATCTCATGGCGATCCCCGAAAATCAAGAGGCAAATGGTAAAGCCGAATCTCAGAAAAAAAAAAAAAAAAGACACCCACACGGACCAGTTTCAGGCAGTGCTTGATGTCAGAAACACCTCAACCCAAGGAATGGGAAACATCTCTTCTCAACGCCTACTAAATCACCGCACCCGTACACTTCTACCCATGAAGAGCAATTTGCTAAACCTTTGGACCACGAGCCTTGAACCAAGACACAGAAGGTTCAGGCTAAATACTGTAACCGTCATACACGTGATTTATCTGTGCTGAGTGAAGGTGATGTTGTACGAATTCAACCGTACAAGAAAGGTGATAGAGTGTGGGAGAAAAGCGTTATAAATCACCGATTGGATGAACGTTCATACAAAGTTCAGACAGCGAGTGGGGCCTATCGGTGAAACAGACGTCATCTACGCAATTCTTCTGAACCAGTAGAGCATGCAAGAAATGGTCAGCTACCACCAACTTCTACCGACACTTCAAATTTGCTACATGACATAGCAAACTCACAAAGAGACCCTGTACCTCTAACAGTATCCTTATCAGCTATTGCAAGCGAAGGCACAAATACAACTGAACCAGAAAAATGCAAATGTGTTGGGATTCATACACGTGCTGGGCGAGGGATATGACAGGCAGCGTATCTAATGAACTATGTCAAACTGATCAAGGACTGTACGTGAGATCGTAGTCTTTATTTACAAAAGCGGGTTGTGTTACGTTATTGTTTAATGTATACTCCATTTGTATTACAATTTAATGTATGCTCCCTAATCGACGTTAAGGAATGTGACTCTCGTTCCCTGATATGTTCCTTTTCTCTCGAACCCCTTTCTCATTCTCTTTCTTCCGGTACCTATTAAACACCGGTCACGTTTTGTGTCGGCTCTCTCAAACCTGAGTCTGATAGAATTCAGAAATCTCTGGAAGCATCGTACACATGACCATATAAAGTAGTTAAGCGCAATAATAAGTATTTCACTATTATAACTGCAGAATATGTGATTAGCACTGTTTCTATAGACAGACGGAAACTAGCAGATGTCTCAGAAACGGTGATAATACCTAATATTGATAAAGCAATACCAACACGAATAGTACCTCACCAGATATCGACAGAACTATGTAGACAAGGTAGAAAAACATAATAAGAACTAAGTCTAGCAGATCGGAAAAGAGACAATATATACCACTAATATTAATGTACTAAAGGACTCTGTCAAGTCTTGGAAGGGAAGCTATGTAGTGAGTAGGAAATAATAATAACTCTCTTCATCCACCTCCTTCAAATTTGGAGGACTAATGAAGAATGAGGAAATAAATTTGCGAGCCTATGTGTGATTTTTGTCTTTCACAGACATTAACCAGTAGTCTGACGAAGAAGAAGGAAAGAAATTCGCCAACCTATGGGAAATTGTTTTTGATCAATGAAAACCTTGCCTTCACAGAAATTAGCCGGCCAGCTAAGAAGAAAGAAAGAAATCCGCTAGTCTACGCGAATTTCCCTTTGATATAAAATAAGGAGAAAATATAAATTAATAGAAGAGTGTCTGGAGTCATGTGCAAGGTTTTGTTTCAGTTCCTCGCGAGCAGTGTTGAAGTACTCGCCAGTGTAAAATTACTCGCCAATTATATTATCGGTCTCTAACCAGCACGCAGAATTTCAAAGAATATTCTCTCAACAATCCAAAAAAGCTAAGTATTTCAAATTATATCTCTTCGTCTACTTTTGAATGTATGCAAATCCATATTCCTTCGGTGAGATTAGACATTTTTGAATATTATTATGTGTCAGATCTTTTAATTTGTTGTATGTACATTTCCTTTTCATGATAATACGTTAAACTACGGACTTTAAGTATTCTGATTTATTTTCATAAAACGAGCTACTGACACTACTTCAAGCATGTAAATTCGTGAATAAATTCCTTATCTTGTTTTGTTAAAATTACCTGTGTGTTTCCTCGTAATTATTATCCTTCGATAATCTTCTTGGCGTGGGTAAATCAACTGTTTATTTTAACCCCTGATCCCCACGCCACTATATAGATAGATATTATATAGATTGAAAAGAGAATCTGCGAAGAAGAACGGTACCGTTAGCAGAAAATTCGGATCATACTGTCTCATGTATTGCTGAATTCTTTGCAGAATAAAATCTCGGAATAAACTGGGGTTAGCTTTAATTTATAAACAAGGACAAATTCTTGTGATCAGGGAGATTCAAAGCCTATCTCCATGTGAAAGAAAACCTAACTTAGGTTTATTTCAAACATACTTTCTTATTTTTGTTGTCTGTTTGAGAATATTTATTATTATAAAGTTCAATTCCAACTCTACACAGTCCGAAAAAATATCTGTTTAAAAAATCCACTTGGAATGACACAGTGTCGGGATCCATACTGTCCAGGTTTTTGTTGCAAGCTGAGTGTCGGGATTCCAAACATTTAATAGCAACAACAACAACAACAACAACAACACATCTTTTAAATGAAACCTAAAAAAGGTTATTCTCTGAAGAAAAGTAGAAGCAGAACATCAGTTGAAATGACATTTATATATATATTTTTTAGAAATATACAATAACAAAATGTTCAATTTTCCTTGCAGCAAAATTTGTTTTATCAAGTAATCAAGCGCGATGTGAGATGTGCACAGCACAGACTTACTTTATGTTGGTAATGTGATGTAAATTCGTAGGCAAGGCGGCTGCTGGCCGTCATCTTCTATTGTGTCCGTGTGTCTGGATGTGTGTGTGTACCTACGTGTAGATCCAACTGTCCACCGAAATTGTTTTGAACTCTGAGAAGCAGTATGCGTGTATTTTTATATCCGTATAGGGAATTAAAAAAATATAATTTCACATAACTTGCGTGAATTTTTGTGAATTGGTGAAAATTTCACGCAGGCTCGCGAAAATTTTTTTCTCGAATTTGCGTTAGTGGTGGAAGGAGTTTTTGTTATTTTCTAAATGGACCAAAATAACACATTCAACACCATCATTTGATATGACATCAGAAGTGTTGAAACAAAATGGCTATTTTTGTAGTGATTTTATAACATATTTATGTTATAATTTTCGAATAAATTATATATATATATATATATATATATATATATATATATATTATTGTTGTGGATCCCGCGTGAAAAATAGGTATCCAATAAATGACAAACGCAAGTATTTAAGCTAAGAAATTAATGTATTTACACAAAATATAAAAGGTAATGCTGTTAGTAAAATCCAGGAACACGGTTAGTAGCAAATACAGATAGATATATACAGTCTCGAAGTAGGACTTCCTTAGAGTCTACGTGCTTGTAACTGACTTCTACAAGAGGGTACCTCACTCTATCCGACTACCGACACTCACAGACGACTCCGGTACGACTCATCTTCTCTGCCTGACTGTGGCTATTTTATGGCAGCAGGACGAGTCCATTATATCCGAAAAGGGTGGACCCCATAACACCCCCCTCCTTAGATCCCTTTTTGTGGGGAGTTAATATTTTTGTCTCTTGTGGTTGATGATTAGTGGTTCGACGAATTTTCTTTTCCTATTTGACCTTCTCATTACTGTATTTTCCTGCTGTCTTTGTATCTCAAACGCTTCAAAGATTGTATCCATAGCGTCGTCATCTTCTGCGGTTGATGAGCTTGGTTCTTCAATTCGTCTTTTCTGTAGCTGGTCGATATGTCTTCTGTGTGTGAACTTTTCGCCTTTTATGGTATACATTAGATTTCCGATTCTATTGATTACTGTACCCGGCTCCCAGTACGACATGTTTCTGAAATTTTTTAAATAAACCCGTTCTCCAGGTCTGAATGATCTCTTTGGCACCATCGGTGTATATTGATTTTTGCTCTTGCTCGGTAGTGGGTAATGGTGGTCTTTTATTGCCTTGTTGAGTCCTGTCGAAAAATCTGCGCATACGCGAATTTCTCCCGACTTCTTTTTAACGTAAACTCACTAAACTTTGTTTTAGATAGAATCCCAGTTTGTTCAAGTCTCTCCAATTCTTTATCTATTTTTTCTATCGTAGCAAACGGGACATTTCGCTTTTTTCTAAAGATTGGTTGGACGTTTTCTTTCAATTCTATTTTGGCCTTAAATTTGTTGCATCGTCCTAACCCGCTTGAAAATACCTCAGGAAATTGCTTGTATAATTCTTCCTTCAATTTTATGGTATCTGATTGTTCAACCTCTAACTTTTTGCAAAACGAGTTAATAGGTAGGTCCCAAACGTTGAATTTCTGCATCCAGTCGATGCCTACTAAGTTTTCAGTATCTTTCATGACGTATATCTTCAGTTTTTTTGTTTTGCCGTGAAATTTAACATTCACTATTATTTCTCCCTCAAATTTTATTCGTTTTCCTGTGACCGATTTGGCAATTTTTTGAGTGTGTAACATCGTAGGTCTATTGAGTTTTTTCCATGTCTGTAAGTTGATTATTGTGAGGTCGGAACCCGAATCCAATTATAATTTAATCTTTTTGTTTAAAATTTCCAATTCTATATATTTCCTTACATTGTTGTTGTCATCATTATTCATCCTTGTAGCTCTTATTCTATTAGTATCTTTTCTATTTCTACATTGGGATGCCTTGTGGCCTTTTTTTCCACATTCATGACAGTTTTTATATCCGAAGCGGCAATCCTTGTTCCAATGTAATCCTCCACATCTATAACATGCTGCTAGAGGGGACTTATATTTGTTTCGATATTTGTCATAATTTGTCCTGTATGTTGTAGTTTTTCTCTTATCATAATATTTTATTTTTCTTTCCGGGGAGGGTGAGAATCTTTTTTCATTGTCGTAAAATTTTAGTTTTCTTTCCGGGGAGGGTGAAGAACGTAGATTTTTGTTTAACTTACGTATATGAGAAACAGCCGATACTTCAATGTCCTTTGCGTCTTTCTTAATGCTTAAACATCTCTGGCAATCTTCTGATAATTGCTGTAATGTTAGACCCGGTTCATTTTGTAATTTCGCAAGCATTCTTCTACGCATTTCGCTGTCTTTTGTAGAAACTAGCACTTGAACAAAGATGAGACATTTAAAAATATCCGGTGTTAATTCCGCTAGTTTGAAGTCGTCACAATGTTTATTTACTATTGCGGCAAACGTGGAATAATCCTCATTATCGCCCATTACCAGGTTAAGGCATTTCCACCTCCTATGGAAGAGTGATGTTTTGGGGATGAAGAGTTCTTTAAGACATGTCACTGCTTCGTCAAATTTTAATTCGTTCGTCTTTTTTGGCATGATATAATCCACGAACTTTGTATATTCTTCAGTTCCTAATTTTCTAAGCAATAGACGTAGCTTTTTTGCTTCTGTCCAATTTTGACAGTCTGTATTAAAGATATCTTCATGCCTTCTGAAGTAATCTCCAAAATTTTTGTCCTCATCTAGAGAATATTTGAAAATCTCTATAGTATTCCACACTGCATCTTGCGAAAATGTTGCTTCTTTTTCAATATCTAATTTCTTGTTGCCTGCTACTTTCAATATTAGTTCATGGAGCTCTGTTTGTCTATCTTGATTTTCCTTTTGCGTTTGTAATGATTGCTTTTGCCATATTTCTTGTAGCTGTAACTGTTACTCATTTTGGTGCTTTATTAGTTCTACCAACATATTTTTAAAATCCTCCATGATAACTCAATTTTCTGTATTTTTACTCCTCGAAAATTGTTTGTCGCTAATTTGTAGTTGGACGACGAGGGAAGGATTTTTCTTTTGTTGATGCTTTTTCTTTTCCGCTTGGGTTTGAATCTTTGTGGCCAAGTTGTTGTTGGTTAGGCGTACGAAAAGTTTTTCTTTTCCGCGTGAGTTTCGAATCCATGTAACAACAAAAAGGACCTATGTTGTAAACACATTAGACATACCAATTCGTTCACTAGCACAGTCACTGAATCTACTTTCAAAATCTACCACAACTCTAACTGTAGAAGCCATAACATAATTTATCTATTAGAATGGACACTATGCCTGAAACAATATGTGGGAAAATCTGAATGGCCCTTTCATTACAGAATTAATAATTATAGGAATCGGATCAAGTCGGCTCCTCTCGAAAGATTATTACCTATAGAATAACGTTTCCGCCTAGAAAATATGATTTTAAAAGCCATGCAAAATTAACTATAATTGAAAAAATAGAAATAGACAGAAAAGATAATCTTAGAAAAATACAAGAACACGAAGAAAAATGGATTTTGTGCCTCAAAACACTTCGTCCAGACAAACTTAACCACAAATTTAACAAAACAGATAGAATTAATATAACCCTATTAATCAAGCCCTACACACATTTCACACCCACACAAGACAGATATGCTTGCAGAGGTGTTGAGGTCTCACACTTATACACACACTCACACAAATATATACAAAACACACATAACACACATTCCCAAAGAACTAAAGAATAACATACACTTGACACACACATCCTATTCCCAGCAACCAATAAAACTGTCAAAATGACCAAGGAAGGAATTCTGAAACTCAAGAATCTCCCATCCTCTATCTTAAAAACAACTTGAAATAGGCCAATGACTGACCAAAATTAACGATATAAAACAAATGAAAACTACATATATATATATATATATATATATATATATATATATATATATATATATATATATATATAATTGAGAGAAGGAGGGAGGGTAAAGGCCCTATTTCAATAAAAAGCTAATTGTCCGATGATATTATAATAGAATTTACTTGAATCCAAATAATCTCTTTATTTGCAGTAAAATAATAATTCCTAATGGAGTTGATTATTACGCGAATTAATTTCATATCTACTTCTTTCAACTTGACTGTTTAAAATAAAAATTAAAATGAATATCTGTTTATGCAAACCTTGAGATCATGTATAGGATTAATCAAATACATCAAAACTTTCATTCACTCTAATGATTACATGTATAGAAACGCAACCGATTGAGCCATATTTAAGGTGGGAAAGCCAACAATGAAGCAATAATATTGGTTATATTTTATTATCGACTACATTTGAACCCCGTAGACATAGGCAAGGTTTCTTATCGATGCTCACAGGATTTACCACCGCTCAATGACATTGTCCCTTAGCTTTAGCCATTTAATTCAATAAAGAAGCAAAATATTTCTGGTCATAAGGGTACATTTAATAATTAAAATTGATTAAAATTAATTAATTCTTGAGCTATAATTTCTTATAGTAAGATCGGCCATTAAGTACATTTTTATAGAAAATTAGGGAAAAATACTTTCAGTGGATAAGAAAAATGATACTAATTTCAGTAATGTGCATTCGCACAAGAATATATATATATATATATATATATATATATATATATATATATATATATACTTAACGTGCCAGGAGTGTCAGAAAATATGGAGAAATCGCGAAACCACGACGTTCTTACCCATCACATGAAAACCACTAGCAAGCTGAACAGACTTCACAAAAGAAAACAGGATCTGACCAAAAGAACTTAGTTTATGGTATGTTATATTTGTGGATGTATAAAAGAGAGAATGAGAGAAAAAATGTAATTATGTATGTATGTATGTATCAAATTGTAGTAGCCACCGGTTGACCACGTGCAAATGTTATATTTCTTCCCCGGGTATGTTACGTTGACCGTATCATCAAAGAATGGGCAAAATTAATTTATCGATTCTGATTTTGGTTGACCTTCCATCAGTTTATATACAGATCCATAGATCCCCTTTAATAATCCATAATCATTGGCTCGCGGCTTTATATACTGTTTGGGAATATTTTCTGACGGATTGGCTGAATTATCTATTTTTAGAGATGGCGAAATTTTGGTCTCCTTATTAATTGCTTATTTCTTTTCTTACATTGATTGTGAAAGCTTTCTGATTGTAAGGTCGAACTATGACTTTGTTTGCCTGGCGATTTTTATTATCCGTCTATTTTAGAGACGGTGAAATTTTTATTTTCTTATTTATTTATTTATTTCTGTCATTACAAGTTTGCCACTTCTGCAATAAGCATTGCAAATCACTTACAGTCTTCAAGAACATTGTTGTTCTAACGAGAACCAAAAACATTGATCAAATTTGTTAGCGACAGCCATCACGGAATATATATATATATATATATATATGATATACAACTTTACATATCAAACTAATAGTGTCAAACCGAAGGATAAAATGAAAAAAAACTCCGACGTTAAGCATTTATCCTTATAAATCGAAATGATATTGAAGACCTAAAGCAGGAATTTACAAAATAGACTGTAAAAAGTTTCACGAGAAATACAGAGATGAAACATCTAGGAATTAAAATAAAAGAATATGTGAACCTAAAAGTAATATTTTACAAAGCAATACTTTATTTAGGGCCGGTGCAAGGGTCACGTGCGCCCCCACCGAATCTATGATATAGGACCCCGACTCTACTACATCTCAATTTTCTAAATACAAATTAGAGACATGTCATAATAGATCACTCTATCCTAAATAAATCAACAATGTTTTGCAGCAATTTTTAACATCAACTTGAGATTTTTCTTTTTAAACAGTTGAATAACACATTCAACATTATGGCTATAAAATAGTGAATTTTATATAGTGTTTTTCTAGACTTAGTATGAGCAAAAAAAATTCATGTTTTTGGACAAAAAAGACCCCAGAATGACGTCAAAATGAATTAAAAAATTTTTCCTACATTAACAGTCAATTATACTGAGATTAATTTGTAATGTATATAAATGTAGGTAGAAAAAACAAATGCTGATAAGATAGTGAGTGACATAATGCACTGCCCGGAGCCCCCAAACAGGTTTGGATCCGGTCGGAGGCTTCGGAGTAGTACGCACCGGCTCTACAAACAGTTTATACTAATACAAATTAGTCGTTCACCGTAATAGGTCTGATCATAACTTCGACTTAAAAAGTTCAGTTTTAATAAAATAGAAAAAAATGATTTATTAAGGCTAAAATGTATTAATTTCAGAATCTTCCACAGTAAATTTACGTCCACGATTATACAACATATCTCTTTTACAGGGCTTCCAGGAGAAATTTTTCAAGGCCGTACAAGACCCCGTTGGAGCTCCGAAGCAGGCAAAGATTTTTCTTAAAATTTAGGATTTAATGTCCAGTAAATCTACGTGTAAAGACTCATAAATGCTTTCTTTCCATCATCATACTTATTATAAAACCCGGGCTGTGTGTGTGTGTGTGTTTATATATTGGATCGGATTTCCTACATTTTTCAACTGATTTCAACAAAACTTCACAGGACTACGTAAAATTACCTTGCAGTGGTTCTGACAGCGCCAAAAATGGGAAAAACACAATTGTTTTTGCACGAAATCAATTTGAAAACACGATTAAGATGCATCGCGAAAATGAAAGGGGGACAACTCATATCGAGTTATACTTATTAATATCGAGTTATCGAGCTATACTTATTATAAAACCCAGGTTGGTTGTTTGTGTGTGTGTGTGTGTGTGTGTTCGTTTATCTATGGGATCGGATTTCCTACATTTTTCAACCGATTTCAACAAAACTTCACTTTTTTTTGGCAGGTAGTGTTTCTTATTGTCTTGCACACTTTTTTCTTTATTTTTACATTCAGAATGCTTTAAAAATTCCATTTACAAGACAATTGTTTATAATAAAATTCTATTCAATCGGTAGACTCATAACGATTGAAAACAATGCTTTTGTTTGAGTTTGGGTTTGACCAATTCGTAAAAAAAAAAAAACTAATTAAGACATGCGTGTCCGTCAACCTTAAACAATAATCTTTGTCAATTTTATTTTTCAGTTTTTATGATGGTCGATACTTGATCTATCTCTTACTGTTACATCCCCGGGCAACGCCGGGCTCTACTGCTAGTCAGATATAACATACATAAAGTCCTAGCGAAACAAAATAATAATACATACGATTACGCAAAAATTCTGGTCTGCGGTAGTCACACCATTACGCTAATTTAGGCATATATGCATCTGCCCCGGGCTGTAGGTAGATGCTCTAGGTGTTATCATATGTTTATACAAGTAGTAGGGGGTAGTAGAAAGTTCTTATTCTCAAGGTGGGATGGGTGTTGCATGGTTGCTGTGGAGCACTTAGCTCTTGGGCCACAGACTAAAGTACAGGCTGGACTCCCTTCGTGTAGGCCTTTACTAACAAAACTACTGCTGTGTGATATTTAAAAATAATAGTGATAAAAATAAAAACATATGGAGTAAAAAGCTGAATGAAGTCGTCTAAATTAATTATGCATTTAGATGTACAAATCGGATGCGAAAAATTTAAAAATGTAAATTTAAGACTAAGCGTTCTTGTATCTTCAGCGCTTCTCGGTTTAGAATTGTAACCAGTATTTGTTGTATCTAATTCCATACATATGTATAAGATTCCAACGATATTAATAGTTCGAAGAAGGACGAAGCAAATAACATAGGATTTTTTCCATTTTGTCTTCAGTTAACCGTAACATCAATCAGCTAAGTGACACATTTTATATTTGTCGCCTACAATTAATGCTTAAGATACCACCAAACCAAATAAGAAAACGAAATAACAGCGAAATGAAAACATAAAAATATTTATCATTTAAGCATTGATATCAATTATTTGTGTAAAAAAACGTAATACAACTTTCCTAACTCAAGGAGAGACTAGAACCTCAAAAATTAAAAACGATAACATGCCTAGAGAAAAATAACTTGAAATAAATAGCTACAAATGAAAAGAAAGAGAAAAGGAAAAAAAAGAGAGGTTAGGCTAAGAAGTGAGTGTAAAGTGGGAAAAAAGAAACAAAAAAAGAAAAAGACAAATGATTACGACATCTTACACGTACCCACATCCGCGCAGATGGGCACACGCGCGTGAACACATAGACGGGCGCATAGCCGTACGTACGTAAACGAAAACACACACACAAACAATACGGAAAAAAACTTAACCGATGATAAGTGCATAAAAACAAAAATTGAGAAATATAAGGAGTCAGTTGCTGATACCCGCTGAAGTGTGGACGGTTGGCTCCATCTAAGAAACTCTGGAGTCGGGATGCTGAGGGTAACATCAAATCCTCTCTCTCTCTCTCTCTCTATATATATATATATATATATATATATATATATATATATACACGTTAATTTTATGGAACAACTTATTCAAGTAATTGTTCTATTTTTTTAAATAAACATTACTAATTACATTTACCGGCCTGAATGTTCGAGAAATTTCGTAGAAAATAAGCGTTCTTCGACAGGATTCGAACCTGTGTCCTATACGAAAAAGTCAATTGATCCGTTGTGATATACTACTTAGCTATAGAGAAACCTCTGGTTAGCAAAGTCTAAATTACTATTTATAAACAACAAATCATTAACAATCTTTCCCGAACACCTTTTTATATAATTTTTACTACTCAGTAATCTTATAAAATTTAGGAAAATATTCTCCGTAGTTTAATGTTTTATTGAATTTTAGATACGTTGCCTTTAAATTTACTTCAGTTAACGCTCTTATTTTCTGAAAATGTCGTGTATAGATTTCCGTATTTACAAAAAATCAGCACGTTTATACACATACGAAAAAATTCAAAATCCTTTTTGAAATACTGGGGATCACTAAATTGTAATAATTTTTTTCGATTTATGATTAGTAAATATAGCTTTTACTTAATAAAACCGTTACAAATTAATGCAGAATATTAAAAGATTTTTTAAAACTTTTAAAATTCTGTATTAATTTGTAACGGTTAGGTGAAAAAAGAAAACAATTCTTTTAAAAACTCATTATTCATCGGATATTTTTTTTTAAACAATAGTGTCCTTAATATATCTTCATAAAAGCAGTTAAAAGCTTTTGTAATTAAATAATGTCTTAGTTTTATTATATTTTTATGTCACGATTCAGAGCTGAATTTTCTGTAAATGGGGGTCATGTTGTACAAAAAGAAAATGATTTAAATGGAGTTCTGCTTTAATGCAAACATTAAGTGTTACAAATGTAATTTCTCGAAATTTCATAAAATTAAATAAGTTGGGCGTAACAGATGTAAAAAAAAATATTTTTACCAAGATTTTCTAAAAGAGAAACATTTCTAAAATAATTGAATTCATTTTTGAATAAGTCATGACAGTTTAACTAAAATCCGACAATTATTTGATTTTTGCAAGAATTTCCAAATCAATGTTTGGGGGGGGGGTTTACTGTAAAAAAGACGCTAAAATTTTCTATGTTAATTTATAGTGCGCCCGCTGTCGCATGAAAAACAAGTTTTTAACTTAAATTTTGAATGTTCTAAAAAGGATTTTAAAATATAATTAAATAATCCAAGATACACTGGACTTTCCTATTCTTAATAATAACATAAAGATTTTGACAATAAAACGTTGTTTTTATCAAATTTGGCACATTTTTTTCATCATAATAATCTCTTTTTTAGCCTATTAGTGGGGTACCAAATTTAAATTTATTTACTTTTAAAATATTTACTTTTGGAAGTAAATATTTTAGTTTGTATTTGGCTTCAACATTAAAACATGAAATCGTTTAATAATGCTAGTTAGAATGTGTTTCTAAAAAATACTTTTTTGTTTAATTATTTCTTTGTGGCGCTAAATAACTAACTCAGAGGATGAGTTCTTTCAAAGCGAAGCAAAGAATTTCAAAACTTTAGACCTGGTAAAGTTACAATTGAAGGGTTATAAACTTAAAAACACTTTTCAGAATTTAAAACCTATAATATATAGAGATGAAGTAAAGTCCAAGTTTACTATCAAAAGTACCATTTATTGTTGACTCCATATGGTTACAGTGTTTAAAATGGTTGACTATCGTCATAGTTCTTTATTTGTGATTTGAGAGTTTATACATGGTTGTTGTGTTCCTTCTGGTTGACGGAAATTAATTCGTTGCATTCGTCCTTTCTTCTTCTTTCTCTTCTGGAGTTGTACGTCAGGTCAAACTCACAGCCGATAAATCACCAATCCTTGCGTCTCGAACAGCTACCTCAAATCATTGCGGCGTCTCTCCACCGCGGCGTCTCTCCACTACGGCGTCTCTCCACTGCGACGTCTTTCGTCTCGTATGTGGTTTTCTTCTTTTTATTGGGGCTGACTCATCCGTTTGATTTTTGGCGGGACGTGTTGTCATTGGTTGATTCTTTTATGACGTTCACTGACCTACATAAACTAAGTCCTGGTTCATGTCCGTTACCGAGGATAGGAACGATAGAAGGAAAGGAAGGAAAGGAAATATATAGAAGAGAAGGAGAGAGACTTTTCTTTGTCACTCACTTAGTAAAGAAGAAAGTGTATATTTCGTATGGTGTTATTACTACCTAATCTTACTACAAGTCTCTTTAAAAAGCTTAATATACTGAAAGCCTCAGCGGCATCCGTTGAGAAACTTTTCAGTTTTCAACCTCGGAGGAGGAATTTTCATAAAAAAATAGACATCTTTCAAAAAAGAAGAAAATAAGCAACTTTTCCTAAAGTTAAGCTCTAATTTGATAAAATAAAATTTAACAATGCTGTATTTGATTCTTGCGATATTTCTTTCGTAATTATGAAGCCACAATGTCTCCATAATAAGTTCAAAATCCATAGTAGGGATTTTTGTTTCTGTAGGAATATCCATGTTCTTAAAAAATCGGTCACGCTTTATTTTAAACTGTAAATTTTCTCTTTTTTTTTTTAATTTTTTTTTTTTTTTTGCTTTGCTTTTGAATTTTGATCGAACTAAAAAACCGAGAACTGTCAACTCTATCCAAAATGCGCTGTTTATGTTGGTATAGGAAGAAATACAGACTTAAACAGTTTGCTGTTAATAAGCGTCAACGATGTTCTTATACCCCCACCCAATGATTCGCTAATGCATCTTGTAACGAACATTATTTTATATACATGACATACAATTTGTAAAAGCTAAAAAAAAAGAAAAAATAGATTAAAAACGGAAAACGTTATCCGTAAACTATTCTAAAAGTGAAGAGAAAATAAAAGTACGCATAGTAAATGAATCGAAAAATCATTTTTTTTTGCATGCATAAAGATATTGTGTTTATCTAGATTAAATTTCTAAAACTTTTCTTTTTTCTTCAACACACATAAGAATAAAGAAATAAATCTGAAGACACATGTTTTTGGTTAACTGGGAAACAATAATCTGGACGGATTAGTTGAAAATACAGTTGAGAATTTGTTAATGTAAAATTACAATGTATCGATGGAGTGGGGAAAGGATCACGCTTCCTTTTTTCATGAGTAGGAACTGGAGGTGTTCCATTTTTATGAAATAAGCGAGGAGGGGATCGAGCTCTATTTTGGGTTGTAGGAGCTGGAGTCGTTCCAGAACTTGAAGTGCGCCTAAAATTCTGCATATATATATATATATATATATATATATATATATATATGAGGGTTTTCTGAAAAGTTTTTGACCGCGGACCACTTTCCCAAATTTTGACCAAATAACAAAACATCCAATTGAGTTTTGGATGGGCTTCTTGATCATACCAAAAACTTTTCCGCGCCCCCTGGTATATATACAAAGAGAGAGAGAGAGAGAGAGAGAGAGAGAGAGAGAGAGAGAGAGAGAGAGAGCACTGACAATTCAGAAAGAGAAAGGATTAGTCGTGATGTAGTATTGAATGTGGAAATATGTAGTACACAATTGTACTTTGTCTGAATTGTTTTGAGTTACGTCCAGAGATAAAAAGTACATTAAAAACTGACTATTTAACGTTTTTAGAAGGAGACTAAATTGCATCTATCTTTTTGTAGATTAGGAAAATGTAGCACACCCCATTCAGTATAACCAAAAAATGTCCGCAACACATTTAAGATTATTACGATATGTAAGTCTATATTTTGTAGAGGCGAGATGAGTAATTTTATATTAGAATTGTGAGGATCACTAAACAGCACTTGTTAAAAAGAAAATAAACCTTACGATTTTTACCTAAATGTATGCGAGTCAATTGATAAATAAGTTTTCTAATCGTATAAAATGCGTTTTAGATAAGATAGAATAATAAAGTGGTATCAAAATGGAGTCAATTTATTTTTCTTCGTAATGCAAAAGTATTCTCTTTTCAGGGTGTATTCTGCAGATACATTGCTTTAATGCTCACGAGGTTTCGTTGCTTTTATATGTCTGTGAATTTCCTCTTGGCACGCAACTTTCTAGTCTCAAAAATTCTACTACTAACCACTGTTTTATACATATCGTAACCTTTTGCTACTCCGTCCACGTGACCAAAGGCAGATGTTATATATCTTCATAACCTTGACCTTTTCATCATTGCGTATTCGCACACCCTTCAATTTAATATAGCAAGTTCATTTAGATTCATAATAAACCTAATGACTTTTTAGTTGTTTCAGTGTTACGAACTTAGTTTGAATACTCTTTGTGAATATTTTTTATACATTTTATACTTCGTAGCATCTCTGAATTTATTTTCTTGAAATTTTTAGTACTTTTCAGGCCCAGTTAATGTTTCTTTTCTCCCTTACCCGGCGACTTCTTGCCTCCGTGACCAGGGGTTTTGGAAAGGTTATGCATTGAGTTATGTGCACATTTATTTTTGTTCTGTCATCTGGACGCTAGTTGGGCTTTCCTATCTATTCTTACTTCCAGTATTCATAGCCTTTATTATTTCCGGCTACCACGGACCATACTTCCGGCATTCCTGGCCTTTATTACTTCCGGCTACCACAGACGTTTATCTTCCGGCATTTCTGGCCTTTTGACCTGCTTGCGATAGCCCTGAACTTCCGGATACTCATTGGTCTCTACTTACGGTATCTCTATCTCAACCTAACTCACTTGGTTGATCGGTGTTAATGGACCTGCTTTCATCGAGCCCTGAACTTCCGACTATCTCACCTCGTTTAGGAAATTGCTGCATCCATATCGTCCAGACTCAAACAATCTACTCTGTACACCTCGGACTTATCCAGCAACTACTCAACGCCAGTACCGGACATTTAAATGGAACTTTCTTCTCTTTGGCTATATCGTTCAGACTTCAAATAACCTACTCAGTACACCTCGGTTAAATACTACGGAAGGTTCATCACTGAACTTAACCAGCAACTTTTCGACATTATCACAAGACGTGTGAACTTTCGAACTGTAGAATTACATGCCAACTTAACTTACATGGACTCTACTTTTGACATTTAGTCACAGTCTTTATAAAATGTTAGCGGGACTCTTGTGACTCATCCCTTATTTGGGACGCACAGGTCATATTGTATCCATGAACATGGACAACGAGATGTGGGAAGACGTCGCCAAAGATCGCTCACACTGGAGACGCGATTTACACTGAGGTTTGGAGAGAGGAGATAAATGGAGCTTTGCCGCCGGTGAGAAACGTGCATGAAGGAAAAAACAACAGGCAGGAATTGAGGAAGAGCGTCTTTGCATGAATTTGTAGCATGCAGTACATAGTAAACATGATTCAAACATTTCTTCTAAAACTTCGTTTGGAAAAAAACGTAAAATAAAAAATATAATGAAAGGAAAGCGCATAAATATTCAAATAGAGTCGTAAGTTGTTTTTTTTTTTTATTGTCACTTAACATTGAACTTTCAAAATAGACGGTTAGGAAAGCTCGTTAATCAAATAGAACCAATTAATACCTCTGTCCCATCATAGCTGTTACATTTGCTTATATGTTTTTATATACTAAATCTCGTAAAGTTTATATGACAAAGGTAGTATTTTGACAAAAATGTTTCGCTAAATAAAATGGCGCTAGCCATAAAAAGTAGCACGCAAAATCTGATGCATAAATAGCGTTTAGACGAAATAATGTAAATTTAAATATATATATTCTTTCTTCGTCATCTTTGGTGGCAAATTTTTTTTACGTTAAACGGGAAAATGAGATGCATTTTCGTCATTTAACGCTCTTTTATTTAAGAAAATAAGAAACGTTCGGCAAAGAGCGAATATAGGAATGGTGCCATAGACAAGAGTACTGTTCATAATTGGTTCGTCATATTCAGAAATAGAAATCTTGATCTGAAAGACCGAGAAAGTTTTGACAAGCCTTCAATCGCTAATGATGACTAACTCAAGACACTGACGAAAAATAATCGAGGTTACATGACACGGGACATCGTAAAGTTACCTCCACATATTTCATATGAGCATTATCATGCATTTGAAAACACTTGAATACGTGAATCGCTATTGATGTTTTGTGTCTTCACGATTTAACGAGAACACAAACAAAAAATGATCCTCTTTTTAAATGAACGACCACAAGTGATGAAAAATGGATTGTTTACAACAATGTGGAGCGAAAAATATCTTAGGGAAAACAAAAAAAAAAGTTATCGTCAATATCTCCAAAAGGCGGTCTGAAGAAGGTGATGCTGTGTAGCTGCTGGGATTGGAAGGACACTGTATATCACGAGTTCTATCCGCAAAATCAAAAGTTTAATTCAGACAATTACTGTTCCCATTTGTAATGATTAAAAGCAGCAATCGAGGAATAGCGTTTGGATTTGGCCAATCGGAAGTATATCGTCTTCTATCGGGACAAGGCCAAATCTCACGTTCATTGCATATCCGGCAGAAATTGGTACAGATTGGCTATTGTGTTTTACTATACAAGGAAAGACCATTATTACTCAAAGTGTAAACCGGCGTTTCAATTTTAAACTTTAAACTTGCTTTTAATTTTTGAACTTTTTTAATGGCCCACTACCTAAATCCTATTTTCTGTATTTTCACCCCAATATTATATTTGACTTATTTTAAATTTGAGCTGTGAATCAGCGTGTAATATAGCATTTCTCTCATGAGACCACTATATTATTTTTTTAAAAAAATCATAAGTTATATCTCGTGCCTGTTGAGTTGGTAAAACAATGAAACTTAAGTCACACCCCCCAACGGTAGGTATATGTATATTTATTAATATATATATATATATATATATATATATATATATATATATATATATATATACCCAAAGATCCTAATGTACAGCCAGTTAGATCAGGGCTACAGGAATGTAGGACGCCCATGGCTAAGATACAAAGACAAGCTCAAAAGCAACTTGTTAGCAGTTACTATACCACATAACACCCTTGAGCGCTTAGCTTTGGAGCGGGTAGAATGGAGATCAACGTGTTTTAGTGGACTCAGCAATTTTCAATCTGCTTGTCTGAATCATCTTTAAGAAGCGAGAGCAAGATCTAAAAGGTCAGCCAATCTAACAGTGATCTCATCTCACAATTCTCACACCTGTTCCATATGTGGTCTCCTTTGTAAATCACTAGCGGGTCTTAAATGTCACTTAAGATTATCGCATAAACTTTCATAACTGAATCAATAAGCTGGCAGATCCTCATACGTCGAAACCGACGGGAGAGTCCATTATATATATATATAGGCAGAAAGTAAAATATTCATTCAAACAAGTTTGATTAAAATTAGCAAAGTCCAAATTACTGTTTTAAACAAAAAATTTCCCACGATCTTTCTCGAACGATCATGTCTGCTCGAAGTGTATCTTATTTTAATATAGTGTAAAGATAGGAATATAGAGATTAGAATTAGATATACATTCGACATTTGAAGAGTTAGAGAAATATAGTAGCTAATTAAGTAAAACCTGTATATTATGGAAAACCTATAGGTTTTACTTAATTAGCTACTATATGAATGAAGAAGAGACTCGAGGCGACGGAGATGTGGTTCTACAGAAGGATGCTAAGGATATCATAGACCGAGCGTGTGAGCAATGATGAGGTCTTAAAAAGGATGCAAACGAGGAGGAGGCTAATACTTAAGATCAGGAAAAGGCAGCTGAAGTACCTGGGACAAATCATGAGGAAGGAGGGCCTGGAGAATCTGATACTCACGGGTCGAATAGAGGGAAAGAGAGACAAGGGAAAACAACACATGACATAACTAGCGGCCTTAACCAAGTGGATAATAGAACGTGGTCTGGGGAAGGTAGCAGAGGGAAGGAATTTATTGAGAGCTGCAAGGGATAGAGGAAGAGGTGGAGAGCCATGATCACCTACGTCCTGAAAGGACACGGCACATAATTACATTGTACATGAGTTCCTCTTGAGGTGTGAACTGAACTTGAGTTACAAAGTTCAAAGTATGGCGCCACATTGAGAATGAAAACGTTCATCATGACTGGAGAAAATTCGGGGTCTGAACTGTGATGATGAAACGACACTAGCTTGGTTTTTGAGATAATGAAAGTGACATGCCAGTTATATTCCCATTAAGATGTAAGATTCCTGTTAGAGGAAAGATCAGCTCTAAATTCCCGATCTATAATAGAAAATGAATCTTAAACTGAAAAAGAAAAAAAAAATAAACCTTGTATTCTTCTATGGACAAAAATACGAGTTAACAGTATGAACAACAAATATGTTCGTAGAATATATTATGTCTCTTTTAGGTATCTGAAAAAAAAATATGTGAAATTTGTTCAATGTGAGCATTACAGTCAGAAGGTGCGAACAAATAGATGCTATTTCTGTGGATAGCTATTAGTGCAAAACGCCCACTTGGCAAAAAGTCTGTGATGCAAAAAAGAAAGAAAGCTTGGGCGCACAAATTGCTGACCCTTTGGTATACAAATGACTAACACTTTGTGCATCGTGTTATTAAGCCAACCTGATTAGTTGATAACTACAGGTGTTTCAGTATAGGTTGTATTTTTCCGGTCTGCATGGTGGCATGCGCGTCGGTAACGTGCAGTTTAATGAATCACAGTTGATGCTGCAATTTGCATTACTCATTTTTTTTCCTTTGAAGCTCAGTTCATGAGATCACGATTTCAGATGTTATTCTCAAACATAAAAACCAGGTTTTGAAAAAAATTAAAATCAAAAACATTTCTATGTCATTTTAAAGCAATTACAAAGGATTTAGGAGTTGGCTGTATTATCAAAATAAATAATGTTATGAAAAAGTGCTAAGAAATATATGGTAATCGTAGTTGTAAAATTTTTCTATCTATCTATCTATCTATCTATCTATCTATCTATCTATCTATCTATCTATCTTTATGCCAACTGTAGAAAACGAAGTAAAGAAATACCCTAAAACAATAATTAATAAAACAATAAGTTGATGATCTATTTATATTAACTAAAAACACGGACACGGTCAAGTTAAATTAACATTAAAACTAACAAATTAAAACTAGCCTCAGAAAAATAAAAATGGAGCTGACACATAAAGACGCGATGCTTTAAAAACCTGATATGGCATGTGAAGATGCGATATTTGAAAAAAGATAAAACTGACAATAGAAAAAACACAATACATACATAAAGTCATAAGAAAAAAACTCTTTGATAACGGCTTATTCACCGGAAACAAAGGGAAATGGCCTGAAATATAAAAATAAATAAATGAATAAACAAAAAAAATTCTTAACAAAGAAAACTTCGTTGATTTTTAACCAAATTTATATATATATATATATAAGCTTTTCAATGGGGCAATTTTTTTCCTAGTGTATGTGTGCTTGAGCGTTTGCGGGCCTAAGCGATGGCCTGCGCGTATGTGCATACGTGTAGAATGTTGTGGTTATTTGTCCTTTTCGTGGATTTTTTCACTTTACACTCACTCCTTACCCTTTTCTCTTTTTTTATCACTTTTCTTTCAATTGTAGTCATTTTAACTTCCGGTATTCTAGACATATATTGTCGTTGATAATTCCTATATATATATTAATCACGAGAGTAGGTCATCAGTATTACTGGAACTTAGACTCGTTGGTAGAGAAGGGCTGCTTTACTCTACCACGCAGGCAATCACAATTCTCCCTTGTGAACAGATTTTAGTGAGCTACTTCTGACTCGAAGCCCACCCTCGACTAAAAGGCAGCTTTACCACTGAATACACCCTGGTGACGAGCCTATTTTGGCTCATTATAATTTTCAATAAATCTCACTATATGTATAATTTAATTCTTCTTAATTTTAGCATCTAGCTAAAATCTCTTGTAAATACAGATATCTTCAATTTTCATTGCTGAAATTTCTCACTTGAGTAAAAAATTAATTTCTAGTCTTTTTTAATCTGTGGATATTATATATATACGTAAGTGTATGAGCCTATCTCTCTCTCTCTCTCTCTCTCTCTCTCTGACCTTCTCAGTTTATCGTGTTCTTATATATATATATATATATATATATATATATATATATATATATATATATATATAGTTGGATAGATGTGAGTTTAGACGTTAGTATTTAGTATATAACACAAACACTTTTAGAACTAGATGAAACTGATATCTTAACACTACAAGGAGGTCTACTTAAATTGCTTAATATTCCTTGGAATATTCAATGTATGAAAAATGCATTGATATTGTAACAAAATCATCATAAAGTTCTCACCCCGATTAAGAAGAGATTCAAAATAAATTTGTTGCACTTGCCAAGAATTTATTTTTCACTATCTTATCGGGCGGTGCGAGAATTTTGCTGCACATCCAATATATATATATATATATATTCAGTTGTATGGATATGAGTTTGTGATCCTGGGGTTCACGCTTTTGCGATTATCAGACGGTAGTCAGATTAGATTAAAAATGGAATACTGCTGCCATATCTGGCTGGAGCTGTTCAATCCTCAAGTTTCAGATTTGACAGAGTTCAAAATTGTTTACGCGACCTTGTGGAGGACGGTTTATTTTTCACCCTACAACCTCTTTCCCACCCACCTTGTTACATCCACAAGTTTGAATCACCTTCATTTCCTACGCATTCCTCTGGTAAGAAGAGCGTTTCACTTTGATAGCTTTATCCCAAGAATCGCTACGTTCTGACTCCCACGTTAATGCGTCCCCGAACATTATACTCTTAACCTCTTCAAATCTAGGGTCATTCGTTATCTATCAGCTTTATCTTCGTAATGTTCACTTCTTACTTTCTTATCGTCATTATTATTATTATTATTTAATAAGTAATGCGAAAATATTCATACTGCATTTATAAACATTTTCTTCGTATCTCCAAAGAAAAGTGTTTCTTTGTTTTTACTCTTTCATTCATTTATCTTATATTTATCTTGTATGAAGCTGGTTAGGTCAACATTTGATAAATTAAAAATCCGAAAATATAATAATAATAATAATAATAATAATAATAATGAGTCATTTATTATTTTCATATCATATCACCTGACATAAAATATCAGACGATCAGGGTTTTTTTGAGAATTACCTTAGTTGGTAATAGTCGAAAGCTGATATAACATAAGAAGCAGTGCTACTAACAAAGCAACAAATAGCAGAGGGAGTTACCACAGAAATACCTGTAGCACACGGAAACTGAATTGGTTAGAAAGAAAGAATAAAGTAATTTTTGTAATAGCAATACTGCTTGTATTACGCATACTATTCACAAGAAAGTATCGGTACTGGTGTTTTAAAAGGAAACTACAATACATATCAATTCGGTACTTAATCTCCTTCAAAGTAGTTCCCTTCTGAATCCACTCACTTTATCCAATGTCGTTTCCATTGATAGAATTCTTTTTGGGGGATAGCGAAAACTGCATCGTCGTATTCCTTTGCACTTATGAACATTTTTTTCATATCTCCAAAGAAAAGTATTTCTTTGTTTTTACTCCTCCATTCATCAGCTTCTTTCCGAGAATTGCTTCTTTGTGGAACAGGCTCCCAACAGGATGTTTTCAGAATCATAATTTGTTCCCTGATGTCTTGAAATCTTGTTCCTTTCAAGTGGAATTTGATATTTGAAAAGAGAAAAAAGCCGCAAGGGACAAAATCTGGTGAATATGGTATTTGTAGAAGCTGGAGAATGTTGTCCTTAGTGAAAAACTGCTGCACAAGCCATGGTCACTGAAGAACCCCTGTGGTGTGATGAGATGACCACACTCTACACTCTTTCCTTGCAAGCACTGTTGTAAACAACGGATGGGAGCGAGAACGTTATAACTTAGTGTGTATGCACGATAGAAGTCAATCTGTACCAAGCGGCTTCACTTTGAGTACTTTAGCTCCGTTACTATAGCAATAGTTGTGATACTTTTTGATCAGACTTCATATACATATATTCAATATACAATCATAGGGTTAAGTTAGTGCCGGCCTGTAGCATATAAGGGGGCCTTTATTAGAATTTTATTCTAATATAGAAAAATTAAAAAATATAGTGGAATTGTTATGTATACAGGAAAATGACTCTTACTCAGTATGAAGTGGAAGAGAAAGAATTTATTTACAATTAGATTTAAATTCGGCATAAAAGAGTAATGGCTTGCTCAAAATATTCTTCTGAGTGCCTAATTAAAATTAAGCTGGATAAATAGAAAATATTCATTTGAAATTAAGACTTACGATTGATAAGATCAAAGATGTTCGGAAAGCGGCACAGTGAAAGGTCTCTGAACGTTTTCAAATTTAAACTTGTTAACAATTGAGGATAAACATATAGCAGTCGCAAAGAATGTAGTGAGTGAGGGAAGCCGAAATAGTCGTTTGTTTTGCGTCGTTTTTGTTGTTTCTTGTTCTGCATCTCTTTGAAGTTGCCTTTAGAACAAATTTGTAGTTTTTGGTTGTTCTCAACTGCAAAGGTTATTTTTTTTTGTGATTATACTGTTGTTTGTGTGACTCTGTTTATCCCGATAAACGAACATTGGTTTTCACTAGCCAGTGACCTTGTTTATATGTAGATCCTCAGGATCACCATCTAGCAGACAGTGAACTTTCACTTATCATGATGAATGGGTCTTTTCTCAAGGAAGCTCCTTACCTTGAACATCTATTGGGACTCCCCAAGCTCTTTCCAGACCTCAAATAGAACACTTATATCCGATCTATTCCTAAAGATACTGAATAAATGTTTGGTTCATTGTACCGTTCCAGTAATTAATCTGACTTACCTTGATTTACTCTATTTTTACAAAGCCAGATCAGACCAAAAATGGAGTATTCCTGTCATATCTGGGCTGGAGCTGCCTAGTCCTCACTTGCCTCTCTACGCGGCATTGTGGGTGCTGAATTATTTTTCACCCTACAACCCCTTTTCCACAGACGAAATTATTTCCATGGCATGTATTTTGATGAGCTACTCCCGTTCCCTTTGTATTCTATTAGTAAAAAGTACGTTCCTCTCGGGTAGCTTCTTCCCAAGAATTGCTGCTTTGTGGAACAGACTCCTAACAGGATGTTTTCAGAATCACTACAATCCTAAGCTCTTCAAGCTAGGATTAACAGCTATTCTTCCTGGATAACCACATGATCTTTACTTCTTACCTTTTCTTACGCTCATACAGCACCACATAGTAATCCTATACATTTTTTAAAATTTTAGTGTATAACGCTCTTGGGCCTTGTATTGGGTGAACATAAGTATAAAAAAGTTACCATTTCAAATTATAGCGGGTTTTAATTCCTGGCCTCTGATTGGTGGGAAAATCCAAGGGAAGAGTTTTCCTCCTCAATTCTTTTTTTCTAAAACATTCGAATTTTATAGCGACGCAAAAGCAGGTTTAAATCTAGTCATATCGAGAAAAGGCCAACCGAACACCTTATTGGTTATTAATTTCCTCGCTTTTAGGTAGTAGTAAATGGATAGCGGCTCAGATTGAGGAATCGAAGAGCCAAGTTCGAATTTCAGTCGAATCCATTACATTTATTTACATGCTAATACCCTTGGAAAAGGTATGAATCCTCATCTTCTCCCTCCAGCTATGGGTAAATAGCAGGACAGGCCGGGTTCTATAGGCTTGGATAGAAGCTGGTCTACTACAGAAAGAAATGGCAACCTACTACGAGGGGGAAAAATATGCCTCGTCAGTCATGTATCGAAAGATACATGATCGCCTAAGCGTGTATATGCATGGCATATAACTGACTGAAGAGATATAGAATTGTATTTTTTTTCACATAAATTTTTATACTCTAAAATTTAAAAAAAATCATAATCATATAAAATCATAAATTATTCACAAGCATAGTGATCGAGCTTTTTAAGTTTTATTACTATGCTAGTAAAGAATTGATGGTTTAAAAATATTAAGAGGTAAATATTTAAGTTCTATCAAGATGATAAACAAACCCATAAAATAAGAATGAAATGATTCTAATGAGATGGTTGAATAGACCGAATGCCTTCGATACGAATGAAATGATGAATAATTAAAGATACAGCTCCCCCAACATGGAAACATTAATATTGTCAAATTGTAAGATGCTGATCTCAAGCAGACAGCAAGAAAATATGTAATGCGGAGCATTCGAAAATGTGGAGGTCCATAGAATTTGTTACTTTTGCTACTAGGTTAATCTTCTACACTCTTCATCGACAAAAATGACCTCCCAATTAAAATGCAGGTATATCTGTAGATAGGACTGTGTACGCACGCACGCACGCACGCACTGAAACACTGGTTCTCGTACGTTTACCGAAGTTAATCAATGTCGTAGGTGGTCAGTACCTAAATCGGTGCCCGCTTGGAAATACCAGGTGCTGTAAACTAAGATGTGCAGCTGGTTTAAGGTATAACGACTTGGAATTGGAAATTGGAGAGCAGAGTTCCAATTCCAGTCAGGTTCGTTATATTCACCTAAGCGCAAATACCTCTGGGAAAGGTATGTATCTACCTCATCTCCTACCAAGTATGGGTTAATTAGTAGAACTTGTATCAGTAAATCATTATTATCTCCCCCAAAATATACTTCCAATCTAAAAATAGTTTCTGGCTTTAAATAACCTGCAAGGTTGATAAGCTGTAAAAAACAAATCTGAGAGAGAGAGAGAGAGAGAAGGGAAAGGGTAGGGAGAGAGAGAGAGGGGTGGAGGTCGAGAGAGAGAGAGAGAGAGAGTAACCTTTCTCTACCTATTGTGTTTCTGTGTCTGGCGCTATAACTGTAAAGTACCTCTGACTTTTCGCGGGAAATTAACATTTTTTCTTATTCATCTGAATATAAAGTCCTTGAAAATAATGATTTCTAAAAGTAATGGCAAATAAAACTTATAATTATGAAATATGTGTTCTCGTGTTACTCTTTTCAAGATTATATTAATATAAAAAAAAGGGCAATATTTCTAAGTTTAATTTGAAAATTAAAGGAAACAACGAAAAAAGATATATTTCTATTTGTACCTACCCCCACCCAGTTGACTGTATCTGATCTTAACATTCAGAATTAGAACACACTTTCTTTTTGTCTTTTTTAAAACCTTTATTTTTTATTTAACATTTCAAATTTTATTTTAAATGTTATTCGGTAACAAGAACGTAATAAGCGAATTTCAAAACCATAAAAATATTTTCATAAAGAAATGTAAATATCGTTTAATGCCAAGGGAGTAATGGTGTTGAATCTTTGGGTAGGCAAGCAGTATCATCATTCACCAATCCACCCTTTTTAATATGTTAGAAAAAAGTAGAAATGTTGATGAAGAAGAGGACATATTTTTTAAGTATCAATAATGAACTTTAGAACACACCCAAACTATGGGACGTGGGTGTTACAGTCAGCCTGATAAAGCATTGGGACATTAATGATTTTCAAGACAGACAGTATTTCTATTTTTAAAAGATTGGCGCAACACAGTTTTTCTCTTCCGTTTCTCTATTTAGTAGCTTAGCAAAGAACGGTAGCAGTAACAAGACAGATAATCTAATCAGCGAATAAAGTTCAAATCACATTGACGCCTTTGAGAAAAAATTCTGAGAAAAGATTAAAGATTCACTAGAATTTATGATTACTTAAAAAAACATAAACTTTCTGTGTTAAGAGGAAATAACAATATTAATTTCTATTTCTTTTGGTATTGGAAACGTCCATGACTTCCGTAACCGGATGCTTAGAACATTTCTTTAAATGTCATGTCTCTTTGGGACATACTCTTACGAGCCTAATAGAAGGGATGATATTTATTTCTGTTTGGGGTAATTTTCCGGCCACCCTAAGTTTATTAAGATACCAAGTTTATTAATTTCGTGCTTCCTCCCATCAGAGCTCAAACAGGAAACAGTAATTATTTAACAGTTAATAATAATTAATAATAAACCCTTTATTCAAACATAAGGAAAATGACAATTATATCTACTTATGTCGTAGTAAGTCTAGTCAGTTCGATAAGGTCAAATTGGCAGCTGGTCTAAAAAATTACCTATTTTCTGTTGTTAACTGGGGCAAAGAATGGCTTGTTAATTTTAACGCTTCCAAAACAAAACTGTTATTTATTAATCGTCTGAAATAACCCTTTCTCCCTTCCATCGGCATGACTGATACTAACCTCTAGGAGAGCAACTCGCTGCGCCTTCTCGGGGTAACATTTTCCGCTGTCATGAAGTAGAAAGATTATATCGAATCAGTTGCTAGGTCTGTTGCTAGGAAAGTTGGTTCACTGTGTCGGGCTAGACAATTTCTCTCGTCCGAATCTTTCTTACATATTTACAAGTCTACCATTCGTCCATGATTCTAATATAGCTGCCACATATGGTCTGGCGCTCCTGCTAAATATTTAGCAAGAATATTGTGGAAAACCCTGAAGGCTTTGGTAAATTTATTGTCATTCGATGTCAATCAATAAATATCAAACACCTGGTATTAAATGAAAATCAAATAATAACTTCTAAAAATATTTTCATGACTGAAGATCCAGGTCATTAGTAGTTTTTGATAAATAAATAACAAGTATTATATTTATTTTCAAGTAATACTTTTTATAATAAGTATTTTCAAAAGGGAAAAACGTTTCAGTCCAATACTCAGCTCCTATAAATCAGAATACAATTGGTGAATTAACCCATTTTAATCGGTTGAATATTAACTAAAGTTTTGCCTGGTTATCCGCAAAAGAGTCAGCTAAAGTTGAAAATTACGTATTGGGAGTGTAAAATTCAAGCAAGTACATTGATTTGTTTGCTTTTTTACGGCTTATCAACCTTTTGCAGGTTATTTAAAGCCAGAAAATATTCCTAGATTGTATTGTTTTTTGTTTTGATTGTTTTGTTTCTTTTCTTTTTTCTTTTTTTTAGGAGATAATGATTTACTTAGGTCATGGTAATGATTTATTTAATTCATACTAATTAGCCATAGCTGAGGAGAAGAGGGCGATTAATACCTTTCCCAACGGATTGGTTGGTTGATTTTGTTTAGCGGCATGGGTTATTTAATGCCGAAATCTAAATATTTTGTACGCTATTTTATGCTATCAACTACAGATATTTTGTACATAATTTTATACTTACAGAGTTCTTTTTTAGATATATAGTTTGTAGATGATAAAATACATTGTTGGACATTTTTTAAAAATGTATTGCTGGTAATTTCACTACAAAAATATATTGATAATTTTTATAAAAATGTATTGTTAGTAATTGTATTATAAAAATGTACTGTTGATTTTTGTTTGAGGATTCACTATTTGCCTATAGTTGGAACCCTAACAGGTGCTACCACCCAGAGTCTAGAACAACAGCAGTTAAGAGGTGGTTCTAATATCCTCAAAATATCCAATCTTCCGATCAGAGACCTTTCTGCTGGATGTAGTTTATCGCGTTCCAAAGGGTATTTGCGCGCATATAAATCTAACGAACGCAACTGGAATTGGAACTCGGCTCCCCGATTTCCAATTCTGAGCCGTTACACCAACCACACATCTAAGCTTACAATCATCTTGTATTCAGAAGCAATCCCCGATCTATATACTGACTAGATTCGACGTTGCTTAACTACGGTGATCGTACGAGAACCGGTGTTTCAACATAATATGACCGTAAGCTGTTCAACTATCGGGGTAGTGTAGCAATAGACAGCAGAAAATGCGACACAGAAATCCAAAGGTATGTAGGAATAGCGAAAGATGTTTTCCAGAAACTAAGCAAAGTACTACGACACAGGAAAGTATCGTTAAAAAAGATTATTGAACTGCTATGTAATATATAATCGTCTATATTGGCGGTGAAACGCCGGATAATCTTCTCACAGATGAAGAAGAGTTCTGAGCGACAAAAATGTGTTTCTACTGATGAATGCTAAGAAGACCATGGGCAGAACATGTGGGCAATAAGGAAGTTTTAAGAAAAATAGGAACTCCAAGGCAACGTATACTTACAACCAGAAAGAGACAGCATAAATGTCTGAAACATATGAGGAAAGAGGGCCTAGAAAGTCTTATACACATAGGACATACTGAAAGCAAGAGAAGCAATGGGAAACCGTATGCAACCGACTTAGTGAGCTTGTGTAAATGGATGGAGGAACAAGGTAAAAAATAGCTAAATAAGAAAAAGCAGGAAATTGTGGAGAGCCATGGTCACCTACGTCCTGAAAATACTTGGCACATAAAAGAAGATGAATGAAATGTAAAATATGTTGACTTTTTAACTTCAGATGACTTCTTAATATTAAGCGTACTTTTTGTACTAAGTACAAGTGTCGTCTGAAACAGTCGTGCCGGTGGGAATTTTTCAGTTCATAAAATAACCGGACATTTTTCATGCCTGGAACAAAATCATCGTGCCATTGAGAACATTATTTAGTAGTTTATTTGGTTCGGTCACGAGTCCCGTAACTCTTTCGAGTCGTAGAATCAGCACATGCCCCGCTGCCACAATAGAATTGGTGTGTCTTGTGCAAGAGAGCCTGACGGATCCCAACCTTTTCCAGGCTGGTTTGAATGGTTTTCCTTCTCCTAGACCGGTTACTACCCAAGGCTATAGAACCCAGTCTGTCCTCCTGTTTACCCATAGCTGGAAAAAGAAGAGATGGATTCATACCTTTCTCCAGGGTAATAGCGCGTAAGTGAATGTAATGAACTCGACTGGAATTCGAATTCGGTTTTTCGATTGCTCAATCCGAGCTGTAATCCAATACCTCACCGTGCCTCTATTTGGTACAGCACGTACCAAATAAATGCCGTGCCTGGTGGTGAAATTGAAAGAAATCATTTAATCATGTCGGCACTTGTATTTGGTACAAAAGTATACTTTCAACTATGAAAATGAAAATGAAGAGTTATCTTTCTTTAAATGAGAATAGCCATTTGAAGAACAGATATTGTGTTCGAAAGTACTCAAATCTCTTCGGTGCATCGTTCCTGAGATAATAATGGCGAAATAGAAATAGACGTTGAGACACTCAACAATCTCTTCACATCGTAATCAACAACTCTGAAATCTGATACTCTGAAAAAAAGCTTCTCTAAAATTTTATCTTGAGAAATCTGGTTGTGCAAACTGCAAAAGAATCCCATTGGAAGGATCCATTTTCCATGTACAGGGTGGGGCAGAAGTAATAGGATTGTCAATAACAACATAAAGAAAGTAAACATTAAAAAAAGAAAGAAAAAACAGTGGATTGCCAAAGTTAAGAAAATCATATTTAATTTTAGTCATCTTTAATTCAGATATGAAAATAATAAAAAGAAATTAAAAAATAAAATGGGAGGAAAAACTTCCGTTAGAGATTTGGGTTCAAAATGCTAAAACCATTTCATTGAATGCATTTAAAGAATCATTTTTATTATTTTTTTACAGAGTAGCATACCTTCCTATATAAATACGAAAATTCAATGAATTATTTTATAAAGTTGTTTTGTACAGTGTAATATTATTAACCGTTTTGTTTTGTCCAATATGGTACTTTAAGTTTAGAATCGAGGTGGGGGTCATAAAATAGGAGCTATAATTTGCATGCGCAACAATCGCGGCCGAGTGCTTCATCAACAATGGCTCTTTGGAGGAATTGAAAGAAATTCGGAATGTAGAATTTGTCCCAGATACATCGAGAATCACCGTTCTACGATCATTAGTGATAGTTGGTCCGCTTATAATGGGCTGGGATACAATCACAAAGTTATATAATTTATGAAAGTAATTTTGTTGATTTACACATTAATCTTTTTAGTTCATAATCAAATAATACAGAATCGCTGGTTTCATCTAAAAAAGTGTTTTCCCAGAGAGAAAAAAGGAACCAACAAGCATTCGCACGTACAGGGATATATATCTGAATATATATTTCGAAAAATGTATTTGAAAATATATTAAAAATAATAAACGATATATATAAATTTTAGCTCGCTGTTTTATGACCCTCGATTCTAGACTTTTACCAACACTACATATAACAAATTGTCACATCGCTGAGAAAGAAAAGGAAAGATTATTGTTTTTTATCGTATGCAGCTATCATCTTAGACATTCTTAAGATTTCTAATGAAATCAATTCAAAGTTGACCGTGAAACAAGGTCCAAGATAAATTTTCATATTAGTAAATATGCTTTCTAATTACATTTGCATCTATAATGCTAATTGACTCATGGCAATTAAAGACTTCCATTAATTAGCAAATGTGGCATTATGCATTGAAAAATGTAACATATTGTTACATAGAATCTTTTCTTCATCAAGTTGTCAGGAAAATAAATTTAAATTAATTCTATTGGGCTCCTCAACATAAAATATTTAAAATTAGTCAGGTTCAACGGTTACAATAGTTTTTTTTTTTTTTTTTTTAGCAAGATACATTTAGACTGTAATGTTTTTCAACATTTTTTATCTCATGACACACTCGAACCTATAGTTAAATTTCTTCGCGTTACACTTAGACTTAAATTATCCATGGTGATACAAAAAGAAAAAGAGTTTAAAAAAAGTATATTATTTTTTTATGAATTATTAACATAAACAAAGCAATTTATTATAATTTGTAGTAAAAAGAGAATAATCAAAATTCTTAAAAAACTTATATTTATTTATTTTACTATTTATTATAATTTAACATTTAATGAGATATCTTTGCTTGAAGTTTCTTTAGAATATCTTCTTTGCAAGGTTGAATTTTGGACAGGCATAATGTTCTTAAATCTTCTTCCAATGATTCTAACAGTGATCTATTTATATTTTTAATATTGTTTATTGCAGAAAACTTTCTTCGAACGGTGTTCATCGGTAAGTCTTTGTCAAATCTCGCCATCATATGGCGCACATCATTTCACACACTCGCCCACTTTATATATTATGTATACGTTTTATTTATTATAATAATGATATACTCGTATAATCAATTTAGGGGTTTTAATTTTGATATGTATACGGTTATTGTGCTTTGGACTTCTTTTAAAAATAATTTAATTAATGACCTTTAAAAACTTTCGCGTCACATCTACGTTCCTCTCACGGCACACCAGTTTATCGCGGCACACTATTGTTACACGGCACACCTGTTGAAAATCACAGCTTTATAGTATTTTCTGAGTAATAATTTAACTTTACTTTAAAAAAGTAGTTTTATTATCAAATTATATATATATATATATATATATATATATATATATATATATATATATTGTAAAGATTTGTCACTTAAACTTAAATTGATATCAATTCTAAATTATAAGTGAAGAGTCAGAACAGCACCCAGAAAATGTTTTTTTAGTAAACGTTACCAATTAGAAAGCAGAAAATGTGCTGAAAACGACTGACAGTTTTACCAAGAAACATTGAGAAATATGTTTCTTTTGGAGTATCTTTCCAATCTAAAAAACAAATAAAAAAAAAAAAACCCAAAGAAACAACAATATGAAATTTTGTACGGAGAGAAATATGCAATAATTACAACTTACCGTTTTTATATTCCAATGTTTCTTAGCACTTATGAACTGAACATGAATGGGGCAAAAAAAATGAAAAAACAAAACAAAAAAAAAACAAAAAAACAAAAAGAAAGCGCGGAGAAAAAACGTCAAATATTTTACAAGACATTTCATTTTTGTACGTACATCACTTCAAAACATGATTTTTTTGGGGTGGGGGTGTAATTAAAGAATGAAATGATTGTTATTTTAAATTGTACACGGAGTTTCTTTTAACAGGGGGAAATGAAGGCTTAAGAGATACGGGAAAAGAAAATAAGGCCAAACTTGTGATAAAATATTTTCTCTCTTTTATTTTTTTAAATCGACACCTTGCATTCATTTATTTTATTTAATTTGACAGAGAAATATAAATAGTTTTTAATTTGTTTTGTTTTTGTTTTTTTTTTCGTATTTTTCTTTAAAACGTCCTGTGAGATTATTGCTTCAGAAAAAAAAGAACAAAAAAAAGAACAAAAAAAAAAGAACAAAAAATCCATAGCGTTTGCAGATTTATAAGGCATAAAAATCAGTCGTGAATCTGCGTGTGTGCTTGCATGTATATCTGTATGATTAAGCGCTGTTCACTGTATGAAAAGATGCGAATCTATATATCCATACGTGGGTGTGTGTTGCTACTATAGAATTTTACCTTTGCAGTAGTAGAGTATAAAACGAAGCTAGTCTATCTTGCAAGAAAAGCATTGGTCCTACCTACATCCAAAAAGAACGACTAAAGTAGGCAAACCTTCCAATGAATAGTTCAGTTACGTCCAGACTGCACAGCTGATAAAAGCGAAGCGCTGACCTTTTTTGTTCATCTTTTTGCACATCAGATTATAAATATTTTCATATACAGATTTTTGCAAATAATGATTCTAGCAATGCAGGATATATGGTTTTAAGTCAATGGCTATACACAACTTCTCGTATCATTATAAAAGATAACACCGAAAAAAAATATAAGTACATAACTTCGGACAGTCTGATAGCAACAGTTACAGACAGTAATGAAATATATATCCGAGTAGATTACGGGTACAGTAGCAGACTGTGGGTGAAATAGTACGCTTGCCCAGAATTATTTTGATGACTGATAGCTTTAAAAGTTTTATTTATTTATTTATATGTTTGTGTGTGTATGTATGTATATATATATATATACACCAATATGAACACTTACAGATTATGATCTCACGTAAAAAATTTTTTAAGATGAAACAAATTTAAAATTTAGCCGATGTCAAAAGTTAACGTTTTATTTTAATGTAACGTATTATAAAATAGATATGATATCTGCTCTCAAATTTAATAGATTTATCTTTCCCCAGCTGTGAGGATTTACCTCTGCAAAACACTGAGACGGAAAATAAGTCTTTGACTCTTTTAAGTATTTCAAATATATATATATATATATATATATATATATATATATATATATATATATATATATATATATATATATTACACACAGAGAGAGATAAATAGATAGAAAGATAGAGAGAGAAGGTTGTTGAATAACTAAGGATTCCATAAAGAATAGTATAATAAACAAAGAAATCAATATGGCATAGAAGGCAAGAGCCACACATCCATATCTCACAATATTCTATTAAATTTTCATCAGGTAAAAAACCGATTTTCCACGCCATTGCGAAACAAAAAATTAACGCTGGTAAACGAGGATATTACCATAACAAAATGAAACTATTACGAACACAACAGTCAACAACATAAATAATAACAATCAGTCTACTTTATTCTTTTTCCCCTTTTTAATGAAACCAATTATCTGCCACTAAGAATACATGACCGATTTTATTTCACTTTGCTTCTGTACTGTAAAGTTAGTGAACATTGTACTTGTAAACTACGCTATCTTTATAGTAACTTCTAGAATTAAACATTATTAGTCATGCACAAATCGAAGAACCAATACCTGTAGTTTTGAAAATGTCTACAAAAACATATGTATATAGATTCTTTTTCGTTCAGAACTTAGATTAACATAGTGAAATTAACTTATTTTCTTATCTTATGTTGTTAATATTTAATCTAAGCACTGAAAAAAAAAGAAAAAATAAATGTATGAAAAATACCGATGTGACATTTAGAACATCCTGTACCTATGGAACAGTGTATACATACTTTTGAGAATTTATATATATATATATATATATATATATATATATATATATATATATATATATATATATATATATATATATATATGAAAAGTCTATTTTCAAATACAATTTTATTTTAGGGATAAAATTGATATTTAAAAGTTAATTAATCTTTTATATAATATTATTAACGCTCTATTCTTAATATTATTTGAATATTTTTAATATTGAGCACTATATATAAAAAATATTTGCTGTTTCTTAAATCTTACACACACACACACACACACACACACACACATATATATATATATATATATATATATATATATATATATAGTGAGAGAGAGAGAGAGAGGAAGGGGTTCAAAATTTGGGGTTTTATAATTTTTCCAGAAACTTATCCAAAACAAATTTGGAAAACGATGCCGACATCCAGTGACGCTTTTTCTGCTGAGATAAACTAGTCATCTTTGTGTGTGGATGGGTGTGTCACTTGATGTACGCGCGCGTCTGCGTGTGTGAATGTGTATGGATATGTTACTCGATGTACCTTCGTGTATGCACATGTGAAAGGTTTTCAGTGCCTTTTCACAATAGAAGACAAGCGAAAACGAGTTTATCAATTAAAATATTCCGTTGGGTATATAATGAGATTATATATGTATGTGTGTGTATGTATGTATGTATGTATGTGTGTGTATGTTGTGTGTCTATTCATACGTCAATAATTAATGTCAAACTTAAGGCGAAAGTAGAAATCCATACAATAAAACAAGAAACGCTAAATGATCCACAAGTAAATTTCAGGTTTAAATTTACTTGGTTTTAATAAGTTTGTGTCCATATGAACGCCTATCAACAATGTAAGTCTGGTTGGATTAGAGAAGAAATTAAAGCAATAAAGTTGAAATAAAGTTAGATTCTTAAGCTCGACTCACTGTCATTGGCAGCATATTCAGTAGTATTTTTTCCATATTCTCTGGACTTTTTATTGTCTTCATCGTAGAAATCACATGTATATATATATATATATATATATATATATATATATATATATATATATATATAGGTGAAATATTATTATCCTTGCGCAATGTTAGACTTTCAAGACGAACGTTCCGTATTGCGGGAGAGAAAACTAAACATAGATCTGGCGGGAGTTGCAGCAGAGGCTGCAGTAGCAGCCGCTTGGGTTTGTTCCCTGTTCAATTGAAATTGTCTTTCAAAATACATTAAGTCGATAAGAAAAACTGCCCCGATCATGGCAGCTTTGCTTTTTACATCCAAATTCATTGGAAATGTAACCCCAAAATTGTCAGCTCTTGTAAACATCTCTTTAATAAGCCCTGTTCGTTCTTTGCTGATTTTACCAACAGTTGTGTTCTTGTCGGGCGCCAAAACCTGAAAATCTTGACCCGCTACACAGAAGGGCACTTGGGCAACAGGTCCGCGAATTTTAAGTACGATTTCGTCTTCAGGGGTAGTAATGTGGAAGTAGGGTCTGAGGAAACTGCATGTTTGCTTCACTTTGCCGATCACCTCACCCACGGGAGCTTCGATGATGACCTCCAGAGCACATGCTTTGCAACAGATGCACCAGCAACAACCAGCTGAACATTTGAAATCCCTGCTAACCCTCATTACTTCCTGTCCGTGATTGTCGACAATATGCATGACAAAACCTCGGACACTACCACAGATTTGACGGAGACATGTATCCGTTTCTTCCGTTGCGAAATACACTTGTTGTCCAGCGCTGTTGACTAATTTGTATTTGTTCTGGGTTTCGATATCGGTTAGCGTTTCAAGAACTTCGGCTTTTTGTTTGATCAGAATTTGATCAATTAGTGTTAAGTATTCCAGGCCTGGAGGACAGCCGGATATTGTCTCCGGTTTCGGCATCCATTGGTTTTGCTGGTTTCCTTGCCCATCAAGGACTGGATAAACAGGGGCTGCAGCCCCGGAAACCTGTGGTTGCGGAGGTGCGTAACCTGGCTGAGGAACATAACTTGGTTGGGGTGCGTAACCCGCTTGAGGCCCATATCCAGGAGGTGGTGGCGGCGGCTGGGGGGCAAATCCAGCCTGTGACTGGGGTTCATATCCTGGTGGAGGTGGTGGTTGTTGAGGAGCATATCCTGGTTGTTGCTGAGGGACATATCCTGACGGTGGGGGCGGTTGCTGGGGAGCATATCCTGGTTGTTGTTGGGGAGCATATCCCGGCTGTTGCTGGGGTACATAACCGGGTTGTTGAGGTGTATATCCGGGTTGCTGCTGGGGTACATAAGTCGGTTGCTGCTGGGGTGTATATCCTTGTTGATTTGGGTTATAGCCTTGTTGTGGTGGTTGAGGAGCAACGTATCCTTGTGGTGGTTGTGCTTGACCCGATTGTGGACCGGAATATCCTTGTTGTTGAGGTACGTAACCCTGTTGTGGGGCCGTTTGTCCTGCAGGTGAAGCAATGTAACCTTGCTGTGAAGGTGCTTGTGCGGGCTGCGGGACAGTGTATCCTTGTTGAGGGGCCGGGTTTTGTGGTGCCGGGGTTTGTCCTGGTTGAGGACCTGTGAACCCTTGTTGAGGTTGTGGAGTTACACCTTGCACTTGAGGTGCGGGTGTAGTTTGCGGTGTCGGCTGTGCCGCTGGGTTCGAATCAGTAGAAGGCTGTGTGGTTATCACGTCAGGCATTTTGTACAAGAAAGAGATACGTGTTTAGTAAACTCAACAATCTCCACTAGGTACTCCAATGTGAAGAATATCGCGATAAGAAATTAAAGAAGTTTGATTTAAAAAAAACAAAAACAAAACAAAAACAAACAAAAACAAACAAAATACTAGAATTTAGAAAGAGGCTTGGACCTAAATAATAATAATAATAATATTAATAATAATAATAATAATGCCTGTATTATGAGTCACTGTCTGAAGCAGTTGTGGACTAAGTGTGGCATGCAGCAGACCACTTGCGAACCACGAAAGAGCTTCAAATGTGGCAAGATGTCAATAACGTAGACGAGTAAAAATAAACTCCCTCCTCCCCTCTGTATGTTTTGTTTTCCTCTCGGCTTCCTTTTCCCTTTCTTTTACTCTCTCTAATATTCTCGCTCTCACTTTTACTCTCACCGGTCATTAATATCGGGAGAAAGAAGAGTGAAGAAAGGGAAAGAGATAGAGAGAGTAAGTTGGGAAAGAGAAGAAAAAGTAATGATTAGAGGTAGAATGCATTAATTGTTGGCCCGGAAACCCGTTAGGTAGTTGCCAATTTCTGTATACAGAAGGGGGGAAGCGGCATTTGTTTTCGCACTTTTTCTGATTATGGCTTTACTTCATCGGAAGCATTTTTCCAACTTGTTCTAAACCCTTATGAATGAAATGGACTCATCCTCCGAACTGTCACCAGCATCTAGCTGCGTCTTTTTTAGTAAGAATATAGGAAGATGGAGGGAGAGGGTGAAGCATATACAAGAATTACGGTCTGTCAAAATTATACAGTATCAGTTTGTAATTCTAATTGTTCTATTCATATTGTAGTGAATTCGTTAGATGTGAGCAATAATAATATTTAGGTGCTTCGTAGCTAGTGACAAAGACTTTAATATGACGTCATGAGCCAGTTTAATATATATTTGTTTTTCAGTTACAACAGAAGATAAGCGGTTGATGCATTCCATCAATTATATAAATAAAACAAATATATTAATTTAGAAAATACATATACACGCACATATTATAAACGCACTCATAACTAACAATGTCACGTTGACTTCCGACTTTACCGAATTCCTGCTTAAGTTCCAAGTGTACATCACGCCAACGCAGTGTAAGAGAGAACGTGAAACAAGCTCTTCTGTTAAGGGTAACAATAACAGGTTTAAGAATTAAGTACAATAGAAAAACAAAGGGAAAAAGAATGTTATTTAGCAGATAAATATTATAGCTTCCAAAGATTTTAAAAGTTCATAACTAAACATTCTGTGAGTTAAACAAAACTAATTCGGTACCTGTCGCTTCGCCAACGGCAAAATGATCAAATTTCAATCCTGTTTATCGTCATTTATTTTATTAGAAAATGTATTCAGTTTAAATACAGAAGTCATAAAAATGACGAATTTTAGAGATGCTTAGGTGGAACAAAAAAGGTTAGAAATCATTGATCTAGATTGATTGCCATTAACACATTACATAACTTATCAACTTGAATCTTAGAATAGAAACTCATAAGCCAATTGTCTAATTTTTCCCCGGAACAAGATATACACGTTTCACATTACAGACATTCGTATTTTACAATTTTTCTTCTTCTATGTGGCGTGTCCCTTTAGGACGTTAGCGATCATAGTTCTCCACAATTTCCTGTCTTTTGTAGTTCTTAATAAATTTTGTCTTTGTGTTATCTCTCCTAAAACTTGTTCTGCCATTCATTTACACAAGCTTGCTAGGTAGGTTATGCGTTGTTTTCCTCCGACTCTCTTGCCTTCAATCTGTCGAGTGTAGATCAAATTTTCCAAGCCCTGTTTCGTCATTATATGCCCTAGAAGCTTTAACTCTCCCTTCCAGATGTTAAGTTTAAGTGTCCTTTTTGTTTCCATTTCTCAAGCTTCATTGTTGTTCACATCTTCGGTTCATGGTATTCTCAGCATATACCTGTAAAACCAAATTTCTGTTGCATCAAGTCTCTTTTTCATCCGTCATATAGGATGACTGATATTACGTAACAGTTCAGTACTCATTTTCTTTTGTTATTTCTAACAAAATTTTCCTGTTTCTTAATACATTGCTTAGCTTTTGGAAGACTTCAATGTCGCACTTTCCGTCCGCTGTTAAAATACTTCACTGATATTTAAATTATACTTGTTTAATTTTGGTATCTTCAATTTGTAATTTGCATGTTGGGTTGTTCCTTTTACTAACAACCATACATCCTATCTTCTTGCAACTGAGGTTTAGTCCTTTCTTCTCGCTTTCCTTCATTATCTTCTGTAGAAGTTCTTGCTGTTTCTTTTCTGTTCATGGGATCAAGACTGTGCCATCTGCATATCTTATGTTGTTAAGATTGTGGCCGCCAATAACGAATCCTGTTGGGACTTCTAATTCTCTCAGAATCGTCTTACTGTATAAGTAGAATTAGTACGGTGAGAAGACACATTCTTGTCTTACACCTATTTATGGGTGTATTCAGTTCTTGCAAAAGGGTTAATTTCGGTTCCAATGTAATACATAGCACAGTCAATCAGTATTGATGCAAGAGAAAGAAACTAAAAGGGTTATTTCTTGCTTTCTTTTCTTTCTTTTTTTTTTCGTTTTTAATAGGATTTCCCTTTAGGACGTAAGTAATCATGGATCACCACAGATTCGTTTTATTTATTATCTGTGAATTGTCACGATTTCTTGGCAAAGATAATTTAGTGTTTTCCCAATGCTTTCTCCACGAAAGAGTTGTACTTCAAAAGCGCTGTCCTCCAAGCCTGGAAAGCGCACTCTAACCTGAGATTTAACTCATAGCTGGTGAGAGTGGGGTGTATATAGATTCATGCTTTTCCAAAGGTATTAATACTAAGTGAACACAACAGGCTAAGCTGGAGTTTGAACTCTGCTCATCGAATCCAGTTTCTGTAACGGTAACCGTTATGGCGTCTTATGAATTAGAAAGGGGCGATTAACCTCAATCTAAGTTTTGGAAATTTTTACAAGTATTACTTTAAAGGATTTATCGATGTTTGAATTTTCTTTGTTTACGTTTTCCTAGATAAACTTTGGATAAAAAAGCAGTTTTCCTGTTTTAACTAAAATAAGCCATAAACCGCAAATTACGCGCAAATACTAATGGGAAAGGTATGAACTCACCTTTTTTTATGGTTTAATTTGTAGAACTTGTATCAATAAATCATTATAAACTTTAAAAAATTCTTAAAATCCATATTTTTTTTTGTTTTTAAATAATTTACAAAATGCTGGTAAAACGCAAAAAACAAATCGATCAAACCCTTAGAAGAGATTGATTGATTCGTTTCCTAAGGTTTATCAACACTTTTCAGGTTATTTAAAGCCTGGAAATGTTTTTAAGTTGTAAGAATTTGGCGAGGAGAAGATAATAATGGTTTAGTGATACTCGTCTTACTAAATGACCCATAGCTGGGTGGAAGAGATGGATTCATACCTTTCTCAAGGTCATCACACCTGGTATTTTGCAAGAGGGCACCCATCTAGGTTCGAGGTTGATTAACTTCAGTAAACGTACTGGAATAGTAAGGATCAAACTCATAGCAGTAGTAATGATCTGCGCAACTAGCCTCGGTGCATCCTTAGCTTATTCTAACGTGTGTAGTGCCAGGGCCCGTATAAGGGTCACGTGGGCCCTTACCGATACGGCCCCACTCCTCCTCTACATCATCTCAATTTTCATAAGGTAGTATTCATATGAAATACACATTTTATTGTAGCTTAATTATGTACATTAATGGATCATATACAATATAGGGGAACAATTCAACTACAAAAATTGAAAATAAATACAATGTATCTAAATACAATAGAGGTATGTCATGATAGATTATTTTACCTTAAAATAAATCAACAATGTTTTGCGGTAATTTTTAACATCAACTTGAGATTTTTCTTGTCAAAAATTTGAATAATTTTGACACATTCAGCATTATGGATAAAAAATAGTAAAATTTATATAGTGCTTTTTTGAAACTTAGCATGAGCCAAACAAATTGATGGATTTGGACGAAAATAAAAAATAAAACTCAGAATTACCTCAAAGTCCTTGAAAATGTTTTATCCCTTAATAGTCAGTTGTGCTTAGTTTAATTTGTAACGTATGTAAATGTAGGTAGAAAAAAAGCAAATAAGATAGCGAAGGTCATAAAGCACTGTCTGAGGTCCCCAATCAGGCTTGGGCCCCTCTCGGTCGGGGTGGGGGGCTCTTCGGGGGTAGTATACGCCGGCCCTATGTGGGGTATCCAGTGAAGATAGAACTCACTTCAGGTCACCCAGGAAGAAGATATCATTATGTATCAGTGTGAATGGGCATTTAAAACAATAACAAAACGAAGAGATTTTAATGGAAATGATTGTTCGCCCAAAGATAATCAGAGATTTCTAGGACAGAGCAAGGGGTTTCATTTATATTTTTACAAGTCTCCGGAAGACAATATGTTTTATATGATTATATATTTATTAATGTTTTGTGAAAATTTGGATAAAAAATGTAACTGGGTTTCCGAGTCCTGCATTGATTGTTGGAAGGGAAAGGGAAGAACGATTAATATTTATATACAGTGTAACCCGGATATAAGAGAGATGTCGGTACCGGAGAAGAAGTCTATTATATCCGGGTTTCTCTTATATCCGGGTTTGGTCTATTTTATATACATTAACACAGGCTCTAATTTGGGACCAGAGAAAATCTCTCTTATATCCGGGTTTCTCTTATATCCGGGTCTAAGAATTTACTTGGGTAATTTCTGCGTAGTTTTTTTTTTCTTCTGTCGCAGTTGGATGCCCCATTGAATCAGACGGATAAATCTATTTTTTTAAGCAGGGTTGATCGGGTGTGGGTCACCGTGCCATGTTACGACTGGCTTTGGAGAGATGTTATTGGATAATTTTGTAATTGTAGGTTGGGTCGAGATGCTGGGATATAGGGTGTGGTTTACAGCGAAGAGTATGAACCAATTCATTTCGTATATTCATTAGAGCAGCTGTTGTAATAAAATGTGCTGGTGATAGCATTGGTTATTAGTTTGCGTGCTCATGCGCGTGCGCGCGTATATGAATGTAAGCGCACGCGCGTTTGCCTGAGTGGTCAGCGTTAGTGTGCCTAAGTCTATGACATATGGACATACACATACAATATCGTGTGGTTCTAGAAGTTTATATTGGTGTATTTTTTGTGTGTTTGCATATGTAGGCGTGTATATTCTTGCGAATGAATGTGTGTATATCTACTTGAATAGGCAATCATAAATATACTATTAGGTATGCGTGAGTAGACATTTTTTCTTAGTGCTTATATTTTTGTCAAACTTGTGTGTTCCTTAGGGTATCTGTGTATGTTTTTTGCTTTGTGCGTGTATATTTATATGCATCTTCTGTTTATGCTTGTGGAGACAGACAATGAGAGAGGGTGGGAAGAGAGAGAGAGAGAGAGAGAGAGAAGAAAGGAGAGAGAAGAAAGGAGAGAGAAATGGAAGCAGAACTGACCGAAACTATCTGCAATGCGCAAAGTTTCCAAGCGTTTGCCAGAAAAAAAGGACCATCGATCAGTTTCATTATTTTTTTTTCTTTTATAAAAAAACCGTTTCTTTGAAAACAAAGCCGACTGAATGCCAGAGTGAATACTAAACTGGTCAGACCGGTTATAAAGAAAGAAAAAAGCGGCTGGGGAAAAAGTCGGCCTTACAATAATAAAATAACATAAACTAGTTGTAGTAATTATCGCTATTGTTGTAGTAGTTGTAGTTGTGCTTTATTGTGCATGTTTTATATATTTTTCTCACGGTTTTCCTATCGTCTGCTTAATTTTCCTAAGGATGATTTAAGCAGTACCAATTTACTTGCCAATTTCAATAATAAACATTTAAACATCACCTAGTCTAAAAATATATCAGCACCTCTATTTATCAGGAATTTCAATCGATCTATTACACATGTCTTTGTAATTGCACCTGTAGGTATAGTTTGAGTAGTAGCAGAGATGACTAAAAAGCCAAGAAAAATCGTTTCTAAACAGTAAACACAAGTAATAGTAGGTCCCCTTCTTCCAGCGGACTGTTTAGTACTCGTAAAATATCTGTAATACACTTTGTAGTCTGAATATACATTATAATGGACCAGTGATTACATGTTTGGGTTAGACAACAAAAAACCGAGAGTAGGAAAGATGTAAGGTTCTATCTCGTGCTGATTAAGGTAACTGTAAAATCTGCGATACTCGGGCAATATTATTGCATTTGAATTTGCACCAATAGATAGAGGTTAAAGTGAATGAATGTATGTTGATAAATTTAAACTGTTATGCAGTATGGATCCTCCTATATAGCAGTGAATGCTGGACAATCTCCTCACAGATGAAGAAAGGACTTGAGGTAACAGAACTGTAGTTCTACAGAAGGATAGTGAGAACACCATGGACATAGCATGTACGCAACGACGAAATTTCAGGGAAGCAAAAGTCAGAAACAGATGAAAATATCAAAACACATAACGAAGAAAGAGGGCTTAGATAATTTGACACTCACAGAACATATTGAAGGCAAGAGAAAAGCAGTGAATAAGCTACCTAATGGCTAGCACAACAGGGACGACGAGAGATGGCAAAAAGACAAACCTTACTCAAAGGTTCAAAAGACAGAAAATTGACAAGGGGACACGTCACATAGAAAAAAAAAACAGTTACTACAACTTAGTGAAGTAAAACTACTGACAAATACGGGCAAACACACATTCTCACTTTATATTTAATATGTTAGTAACATTAATCTTTTGATTTGTGCATGTGTTATTTGCCAATAATTATTGATATTTTTATAGAGTTCTTATACTTTGAACATATTTACGGCTTTATGGAGCGAGATATGATGTTGCACATTAAACAAATAGGGAGTGGGAGAATGACCCTTTAAATGAACATGGCAGGACGCGATATACTTTATCTATCTATCTATCTATCTATCTATCTATCTATCTATCTATCTATATAAGAATTGAAAGTCTCCCAGAGGAGAACGAGACACGTGCTACCTCTAAGGTATCCTATGGAGAAAAAGGAGAAAGAGGGTGAGACCTTTGCACACTTTTAAATACTGCTTTGGCACGCCATCTTGCAGCTACTGGCAGACGTTCTTTGACAAAAGAGTGTGGTAATCTCACAAGTTGATAGACCTGGGGGATGCGATATTGTATGAGTACATAAATAAATAAATAAATATAAAAATAAAATAAAATACTGCTCACTCAAGACATGAAAAATGGTCAATGGAGATATTAAAAAAAAAGCGAAAAGGCTATTTTGCCAGTCCCGGTAAATATAGTGTTTTAGAACTAAGAATGGATATATATATATATACAATACAATACAATAAACAATATTCAATCTGTATAGCAATAGATCGCAGATTATTTGATCCAGAATAGTTGGAAAGCCGTCCAACATATTTATGGAGCCTTGAGATCGTCGGTACAGTGGTTGTATGAGCTGTGTAAGCTGAATTTGAACAACATGGATTCTGTGGTCTCTGATTGTTGTTTTCAGTGTCTGCACCTGAAGTGCAGTGGCAAGAGAACCCTGCTCAGAAACTGTTATACATCAAGTGCTTAAAATATTCAGAGACTTCTACATTTCTTTTAATAATTGATAATGAATAAATTATTTTTGTGTTTTAATCAGTCAGTTATGTGTCATGCGTGATACACGCTTAGACGATCAGGCAAAACTATCCTCTTCCTAAAAAAAAAAGCTGGGTGCTTTCCGGAGAGCCCTCTTCTGCTTCTCGTACTCGCCGAATTCCTTTGATTACAATCTGCACCCATTCAACATTTTTGGATGTTCTGCTTCCAGAAAACGGATCATTTTCATTCAACGGATTCCCGGCCAAATTTGAAGCGTCGGTACCAAGAATGTATCTGGTACTCGCTAAATGAATCATCCATGAAAGGCTTATTAATTATTCAAATATTTTTCACGGGCGAATGTACAAATTCCAAGCAAGACTTATTGGTGTATATACACCGTGAATGCAACGGTTACACGGTACACATGTACAATCAGTGCTGTCTCTTTGCTGATTGAGTAACCTCACTGGAAAGTGTCTGTTCACGCATGTGCAATAAATCCCTGGTTCTTCTGTATTCAATTCACAATTGTTGAAGTGTAGCTTAATATATCTCTGAATGCCAACAAAGTAACGTTGGGGTACAAATATATACAAATCTCTATATATCCAGATAAGGGTTATGCGTTACATCGAATGTGCACTATATAGTGATAGATGTTTGATATAAAAGCGTATAACTTTGCAGTTAGAATTAACTTCAGTTCATGAAAACCAGTCTGCTCACACAGTCTCTGATTGGGGGTGTTCCCAAGTATCTAGATGTGACTTCTAAGTTGCTTTGACCGACTCATCCCTCAGACTAAAAATGATGTCACTCTACTACTCCAGCTCATGAACAGAGAGGTACTGTGCATCACTCATTAGGGGGCATGCCAAGGTAATTGACAAGCAAAACTATGGTACTGTATTTGCTGTATTCCATCTTAATTCCCCAAAGCAATCAGAAGCTATAAGATGCATACCTGGTGTAGCATCAGGACATTATTATTATTATTATCATTATTATTATTATTATCTCTTGTTTTTCTGATTTGCTGTTTGATACAACCCTTTACCGAGTCGTTTTTTAGACTGTGAACTAAGGTAAGGGAAGGTTTTCTTAAGTTATTGAGCATATAAGCAATATTACTGATCCTGATCTGGCTTCTCGGCTTCAGTCACTTTCCCACCACCGTAACGTAGCCATCTCTATAAATACTCTCATGGTAATTGTTCTGATGAACTTTCCGCTATGGTACCTAGTCTTAATGAATTTAGGCGTTGTACTAGATTGGCAACAAGGTCTCATCAATTTACAGTTGAATTGGCCAGATGTAACTGTAAGTTCTACGCTGACAGCTTATTTTCTCGTACTTCTCACTGTGGAACTCACTTCCGGCTCCACACTTTCCAGTCAACTTTGATCTTCAAAAATTTAAGTGCAATGTCAATCATTATCTACTGTCTTCTTGATTCCTCTTTTATTGTTCCCGATCATTCATCTTTTTCTTATTCTTTAGTAACCTCTTGTGTCTTAGTGGCTTTAGTGTTTTGCATGGAGTGAAATGATTTAAAAAATATTATATTGAGAAAGTTTTTCTTAGTTTATGTGTGGTGTTCATGAGTACAGTATTTTTTTTTTTTTATCTCAAACAGATTTCCAAATAGGTTTTAATGTTTGTATCAATATTCTTAAAACATCTCTAGTGCTTCTATTACTATTAGAATCGATGTTGTGTTTAAATGCCACATTCTTACGGTTTCTATTTCCTCGTTGTTATATTTTGAAAGTTTCTTTTTCTGAGATGTTTTTTATCAGATGGAATGGCCATGACGATGAGATAGCAATTATATTGTTGTTACTGCTGCAATTATTATTATTGTTGTTGTTTCGTACTTTGCAAGAACAATTCCATCACTATTCGGTGCATAATTTTTATCCAGTGTACAATGACCAAATTAGATTTGGGCTTGAAATTTCTTTCTGTCACAAGTATTACCACACGAGCAAAAGCTAAATGATGTGTCATACAGAGGGCTAAAATTAATAGCTACTGATCTCGTATCTTTCACAAAATCTTTGCTGTCTTCTGTAATACTCTCATTTAAAAACTACTTGAGATTCCTGTTTGTTCTAATTTTTTCACGGGAGTTTTGGAACACTTTTTAGCTCTCCATTAATTAAAGATGCAAATTTTCACTTTCATGATTCATTATTTCTCGATATCTCAATTGAGAGTTTGATATTTTTTTTGTTTGTAATACACTTTGACGACCTTAATCTACCAATACAAATACAACTGTATCTTCTCAGTTTTCTTGTTGATTACAAATATATCAATATCTAGCGTTACTGTTAAAATGAGATGGTCAGCTGAAATCGAAGGCAACTTACTTTTAATTTTCCAAAGCACCCGTGAACACGATTGTCAGCAGGTTAGTCTCGCAAGCCTTTGCTAATGGTTTATCCTCATGGGATGCATTACTGTTTTAGAACAGTGACAGACGAGGCTACACTTTATAAATATTCACTTTCATTTTTAGTATACTATTGTTGTTAATGCTCCACCCCTGATTCTTTGTATAAATTGCAATTTGAAAGTGTTTCTTTCAAAAGAGCATTAACATAAAATAACTTGTGACTGCAACTGTTTTGTTAGTTTATTCTTTGATGCGATTATTAACCACTGTTTATATATTGGATCTTTATGCTAATTTCATATCAAGATTTTAGGTATATTCTATTTGAAACTAACTAGCTATTATTTTCTTCAGCATTCCATCAATTTTAAAAATTGACATTATTATTATTATTATTATTATTAGTGCATGTTATGTTTCCTGCTTTGTATCCTGTAGAGTCGGATCTAAACTATGGTACTTAGGACCTATAGAAGAATTGTCATTTAATTGATAGCACCTTTCTTAGTATATGGGATGTTCCTAGTAAGCTGATCTACTGGACAACTTGTATGTTGATGTTACTTGGAACAATGTTAGTGAAATCGTACATTCCTTTCTCAGAGCTCTGATTACTATTGGTACAGTCTGAGTCTTCATTCCCCACATACTGTTAATCTCGATCTCCGAGTCCTTGAATTTGGACAATTTCCCGATAATTTTCATGGAGGTGTTTCTCTCCAGTGGTACTGCTATGTCAATAAGTATACACTTCCTGAATTTCTTGTCTTTTATGATAATATCGGGTCTGTTATTTCCCTGTCAATTTGAAGTGGCATGTCTCAGATGATAGTTACATCGTGTCTGGTTGATGCTCATACCATCTCTCAGTGGTTTCGATTTTGTGCTTCTTGCATATCTTCCAATGCACATATGTCACTAAATTGTTATGTCTGTGGATATATTTATTTTTTGCTAGTTCCGAACACCCTGAGATAATATGGTCAAGTTTCATCATATTTTTCATAGACCCTGCATTTCGGGTTAGTTCCATTATTGATTCTGTGACAGTGATAGGATCTGGTCGCAACGGTTTGGTGAGTGGCGCTAATGCAAGGCAGAAGAGTAGTGGTGACAATGAATCTCCTTGGAAGATCCCACTCTTGATGTTGATTGTTCTCGATGTTAATGACCCATGGTATGGTAGTGTGGTCTTCCAGTTTTTTCAGGTTTCATGCTCTCCGTTATGGAGCATACTCTCTATATTTTCGTCTCTTCTCTATCCATGAGTGTGATACGGTGTTGAACGCCTTTCTGTGGACGATTCATGTTATCGATAAGTTTCTTTTCTTTGTTTTCACCACTTCCAATATTGTTTTATTGATAATTAGTTGGTACTTACACCCGCAACTTCCTCTTTTACATCTCTTCTGTTCTGGGAATAAAATTTTTTTTTCATGGAAGTGGTATGTGCTTTCGGTTATGATAGTAGTGAGGATCTTGTACATTGTTGGGAGGCAGGTGATGGGCCTACAGTTTTTCGGGTTCTGCTTTTCTTCTGTTTTGGGGTATAGGTATATTTCTCCCCAAGTGAGCCATTTGGAGTTCTTTTCTGAATTTATGATTATATCATTGTATGCCCGATGTCTTGATGGGTGCTAGATAGATTTTTTATCCAAAAATTGGCTGCTTTCCAGTTTTTGGTTTTGAAGATGGCGGCGGTTGTTTTGATATTTGAGATTGATATTCGTCCATTTTTGGGACTCTATATGTGTGTGTTGTCCCTGTTGTTGTTTGATCCGTGTAGTTCTTTCATTGTATATTTCGCAGTTTCCCCACCAGAACTCCACGACTTCCTGAATATTAAGTGGGTCGTTTATCTCTATTTTGCTTTTCTCGGTTCTCGATATAGTTTCTTGGCATCTTCTTTGAATGAAGATCTTTTTTTTGCTAGAAGAATCTGTTTCTTTTTTCATAACGCCTGATTCTCTGTTCCTTCGCTTGAATTTGTTGTTTTAGCTTCTCTTTAACTTTTGGTACGTCACTCTTATTCTTTATGTCAAGGCACCGTTTCAGCTGTCTGCTTTTTCTTTCTCCCATTTTGAAACCCTTGTCTAATTCACTTAAAAGTGACAATTATCCTCGTAGTTTATTTCGGTTTCTACTTTTTCTCTCCAGACTGGTATTTTTCTTTTTCGTTTACGTTGTATTTTTACTTTTTCACCTATTGCTTCTACGATCGTTGCCGAGGCCGTCGATATAAGATGAGTAATTTGTCAGGTTCATCGGTTTTTCCATTTTCTTCCTTATTTTTCTAATTGCTTGGTTAGAGAGGTTGATGCTTTCCTTCACTTGACGGTTTTTTCTTACTTTTTCTTATTTATTGTTGACCTTTCCTCGAAAGACATTTCATTTACATTCTCCCATTTATATCAGATGTTTTTTTTGTCATGTCTGTTTCTCTCACATATTCGTCATTGTTCCTCTGTTTGCTTGGGTACCTCAGAGGGATTATTACAACTGGTTTCTTTTTGTTCCTCTGCATGTGTCTCCTTTGGTCTGTTGGTTTGTCGATGTTAACGTTTAATCTATTTTTAATGTTTTCTCAAAAGCGGGTTCTATGTCAGGTATTCTTTTTTCCCTAATGATGTCACGCCTGACACTGGCTAGTTTGTTGGCATCGATATTTAGTCTGCTTGAGGGATGTATTCTTCTTTTTATTATTATTATTTCCTTTGATTTCTGTTGTATAGACATTTCCTTCCGGGTTCCAACCAGTGACCTAAGATGAGAAATGGCTTCATGACATTTTCCATTGATCATTTTTGTTAAAAAAATAAGATCACACAAATTTTACATAGATAAATCTCTATTGTCCTCATCTTTGTCGCCAAACGTTTCAGCCGTTGTACACTCTGGCCTTCTTCAGGTGTTTGGAATGTCGAACATAACTCTTTATTTCGCTCACTGGGTTAAACTGTTCTAGTTTCACGTGTCATGTTTAATGGATGTCAGTTATCAGTTATCTCCTGTTAATTTCCCTCTGAAAGTTCTCCACTGCCTTGAACTCAACTCTTTGAGTCCTGTCACTGGATCTAACCAACGCCTTTATCCACTGTGCCATCTGTCCTTGAGGGTATCTGTGTATGAATTTCTGGGTATTATAAACCTAATGTATTCAGCAACCATTTTTGCCAGTGCTCATATTGCAATTTTTTGCTGTTATCCTTGCTTGTTTTTACCAGAGCTCATATTGCAATTTTTGTTGTTATTATCGCTTTTCTCTGGCACTCCTTATTACTGGTTCCCATATTGTATTCATTTCTATACTTGGTCGGCTCAGGATATTTTTGTGGCCTAGCATATGTGCTGATTCCTTAAGTTTACGAATTTTCCAATGGGTTAAGTTTGACATTCCAACCACCCGAGGAAGGCCGGAGCGTACAACGGCCGAAACGTTATAATAAATATGGCGACAAGGATGAGGACAATGGTCCGAATAATGTAAATAATGTACATAATACCTCATCTCAGAAATATAGAGAGATACAGATAAAATCTTCGTAAAATGTGAGATGTACTTATGAGTACATTTTTTTTTTTTGTATTTCTTTAAGGCATGGGTTACCAGGAATCCCTTCGATGAGTCTATAAGACCTTTTTCCACTCAATCATAGGGCTCCAAATACAACTGGAATTATTAATGTCCTCATGCGCCACATTTATTATTGTTATTATAAAGTTTGAAATATTTTGTCCACTACGCCCAATTTGTCGTGGATATGAATGTTGCATTGCAAAAGTTTCTGAGCGGCTAGATGATTTTCTTGCTTCCTATAGCACAACGGTCTTCGTCTTTTGGCCTTGACACATTTGAATTTATTTGTAAAATCATATCGTGAAATACATCTGCTTGATGCCACGGCACACATAACTAATGATGTTTTAAGTCGAAAGTCATTGGGGGTTTCGGGTTTTATAGTATTATACCCTTTCTCTGGGACCCAGTTGATACTGATCAGATATTGACTTGTATGTCATCCGTCAGCTACAACTATTCTCATGGCATAAGGCTTCCTAACACACTGCGATTCCTCTGCCCTTTCAAGTCCAATCACGAACAACTTCTAGTTCACCAGCCTCTTCGCCCTTTCATCAAAAAGGAAGCAAGCCTAGTTTTCTTAGGAAATCCGGCGAAATTCTTGAATTGAAATGGCTAGTCACGATATTTCGTTTGATTCACTAACACACACACACACACACACACACACACACACACACACACACACATATGGGGAAATTGTATGACAAAGTGGAAAAGGTTTACTTGTGACGCGTTTCGTCCTTCATCGAACTAAATTTGTTATGTTGGTAGGACTACACATGCGCACGACAAAAGAGTGCTGGGAATTTTAGATTTTGTTTTTTATCTAGCCGAATTCATTGAGTATTTTTAATGCATTTAACTCTTTATAGTTATAGCATAAAATATAAACTTACAAATAAACAAAAACAAGTTCTAGAAAGGCTATTATATTTATATACGATTTTAGAAATTTCGTGTTGGGGTGATATTTAAAAAAATAAACTGAATTAGACACTTCTTCATTATTTTTCAACAAAAGTTCATTGAATAGTGATATAGGAATTCAATTCTTTTACAAAAAGTCATAACTCTAATATACATGAACATACAAAACCGACTCTCCCCAATGATAATTACTCTTTTCTATTTTCCATGCTAATTATTCAATCGAGGCTAAAAACAAAAATATCACCCTCTTCATGTATCAATTGCGTAGGGGGAAAAACAAGCAAAAAACTCTTAACCCTAGTTTTGGGGCAAACAAGTGCCAGAGATCACCAGTAAGTAACAATGATTCAGGGTACCCTCAGTACCCTGAAGCATTGTTACTTACATTCTGTCCACGCCGAGACTCCATTGTCGGATGTAGTCTTAGGTTATACCCAAGACCCACTTTCTAATCCCCTCAAAAAATAAAAAAAAAAAAAAAAAAAACACTCAACAGTATGTGACACCATTTAGGGATGCAAGAAAAAGGAAGAAAAGAAGGGAAAGAAATGAAATTTTGATAATGAAAAATGGTGAAGGGTTTCATTGTCATTGTCGAGAATTCTAAATAGATAAAAAAATAATAACGGTGTCGTGGTGGCAAACTTATATTATCAGAAAAATGGCGACATCGTTCCATCGTATCAGTGGTTGGCGCCGAGAAGTGAATGCGTCTGTTTGGACCAGCCACTTGGTTGACAAGTTCCAGATCGGCTAGATAAACTCCGGGACAGAATAGATAAACATTTAACTGTGTCACGGGAATGCCATTTGGGGCTTCCACAGAAAACTACAGAGATGAAAATTTAATAGGTCGCCCGTTGATCACACACGAGCTGAAAAAAAAAAAAAAAAAACAAAGAAAATAGGTTAAGTCTTTGTCGATGGAAAGATATCGTTAGACAAGGTGTCTGGGTTGTGTTAGAATCTGGCGGTGGCAGCAAAACTATTTTATCGGAAGAGTTGGCTGTGTTTCACTAGATGACCACCCGCCTGATAATTGGCGAAAATCTGATTGACGAAGTCCAGATGAAAGTGACTTTGGGATAGGAATTGAGGTTATCACACTACGGGTCGTATTGTTCTGTTGGCGGCCAGAGAAGAAGAGAGAAAAGAAAAGAAAAGAAAGAAAGGAAATAGAAAAAAAAGAAAAAGAGGAGATCATTTTTTTTCTTTGAGCAAGATATTTTTTTTTAAGAAACAAGGCTAGTCTGGTCACACCCACACTGTTGATCGCCCATTAGATGAATGTTAACGAGAGCCAGGCGGAGGTGATCATGTGATGCAGGGGGAGGCTTGCTACCACTCATTAAAGAGGATAGGTATGAGATGTTACTGCGAAGAAGTAGGAAAATCGTTGACGCCCTCTGAGGGTATGGTAATGGAAATAATAAATTTTTCCTGGCTGAAAACAAAAAAAAGGGGATTGTGGATTTGAAATTGTCGGGGAACCTCAAACCCCGACAAAGCTCACCCCGATTTTGGTCGGCCTCCATATAAGCAAAGTCGCAGCGAGCGAAAATCAGTTGGAGTTCGGGCAGTTCCAGATCCAGATCCGGTTGGAGTTGGCAATTGGCAGAGCCTCGCAGAGCTGACTTGAAAGATTCGCGCAACTTCCGAACTCATCTTCAATCCAAGAACAATTTATTTTTGAAGAGCGACTTAGATTCATACTACCAAAACAAGTTTTACGACTATCGCCTGAAGACACACCAAGAACCAGTTTCTTAAAGAACAGACGGCTTAAGATGTTAAGACTCGCCTAACAAAAACAACGTGTCACGAATCCCTATAGCGGGTCGGGAGAGTATTGTTATCCTTTTTTTGATACCTTTGAACTTTTTGAGTTATTATTTTATTTTCTTTTACACATCTTTGTGCGATACCACCCTTATTCGAACTCAACTTGCATTACGGCCCCGACGACTGATTGATTTCGTCTGCCTAAGATCAGTTTACAACGTGGGTAGGCAGACTGGAGATCAAAGCAGTTACTTTGATAACCAGACGTATACGGTTCGATCGGGAAAGCAAGACAATGAATTTTGGACAAAAGTTTTACCGACAAACTTGGAGCTTCGTGTCCGCAAAAAACTGGAGTGTTAAAAGAAGTTTTCTCATGATACCGCTTTTATGTCCTATTTTTTGCGCATAAGACGAATTTGCACTGAGATAAAAGATTATTGGAAGCGTGCCAATGATTTCATTCGGCATTACGTCGAGCTCGGCTAACACGAGTCGTCACTGAAACAAATTGCCAATAAAATAGCTGAAAAAAAAGTTTGACATAATTTTACCCCAAATCAAAACAGTGAAAAGCACAATCAAAATTTTGACCGAATCCCTTTAGTCATCAACTGACACCGAAATTTTGTGGGCATTTCGAAAGTACTGCAAAAATATCCATGTTTTAAGGAAATTTTACCCACCCACCTATCATTGTTCCAAATAAAGAAAAACATCAGACAAATTTTAACGAGAACAAACGATCAGACTCAAAACTCAGTTGGTGTTTTCGATCATTGTAACCCAGAAAACAGTCATAGGAGAACAAAAAAAAAGACCTGTTCGTGATGCAACAACATGAAGTTAATTCCATAAAATTTAAAGAGGAACAGAGGTTGCAATTTTATTGATTTCCACTTGTTATACGCGGGCCCAATATACCAAACATGACTTGATTTATGTGTGTTGCACAACAGACAAATTAAACAAAGAATTTAATGTCTACTACAGCTATGATGCCCGACACAACAACGTGACATTAACAGAACTTGCGGAACATTTTATCATGAACAATTGTAATTTCGGCGAACATTTTAAGGCACACATCCTGAAAATATATACAGAAACCACTGAGTTTCAACCCTTAAAACGCACGAAGATAATTATATATGCAAACTACTAACATTCCATCCTGGGTGAATGAAAAAAATGACAGTAGATTTCTATAAGGTTTATACTAAACTATTTGGCTAATTATTCTTACTAGCAACTTTTCAACTAACAGAAAATTTCATGAAATTATAATTCCTCCTTCTTCATATTTATATTAGTTAAAAGCAGGACTCCTTAGAGAAGTTAAACTATCAATTTGTTTTTGTCAAACAGAAACTGCATTTACCGAAAGTCTGCTTTTAATCGTAAAATAAAAAAATGCAATGAAACTATAAAATTATTTAATTAGAAAAGCTTTTAATTATTTTTATGAATAAGATATATTAAGGACACTAGTGTCTTAAGAAAAAAATTCGATTAATTTTTACTAACATTGTTTTCATTTTTTAAATTTTAAATAGAAAAAAATATTAAGCTCTAAATCTTTTAAAATTCTGCATTAATGTCAACCTTTTAGATTATATTATTATTAAATAAAAACTATATTTACTATCATAAATGGAAAAGCTTAGTATAAATAATCAAACACTAATATTTTTAAAAGAATTTTTAATTTTTACGTGTGTATAAACGTGCCAATTTTTCTAGATACGGTGGCCTATACACGTCATTATCAGAAAATAAGAGCGATAAACATATGGAATTTAAAAACAGAAAGTATTTAAAATTAAATAAAACATTAAATTACAGAGAATATTTTCTTAATTTTTTAAGATTAATGAGTACTTAAAAATGTATATTTAAAAGGCGCTCACGTTATATTCAATTATTTTTACAACTAATGCCTCCATAGAACAACATTAGATAAACATCAATCTGTCATCAAGCTGTCAAACATGTCAACAGCTTAAATAAACAGCAGCCGCTGTGTTAAAAAAATGCATTTCCGCGATATTTTGAACTTAAATTAAATAATATCTATTTCAAATCAGATTAATTATACTTTAAATCAGCTAATATTCCCCAAATAAAGTTTCAGAAAAGAAAATTTTATTTTTGGTAGATTTTTAATAAAGAGAATTACATTTTAATGAAAACGACTAAAAAAGGTCGCCAAACAGCTAATTTAGCAAAAAAAATCCTTCCAGTGAATTTAAGTTAGTTTTTGAAATACAGCAAAATATTTTGCTTATTGGAAATATTAAATTTAATCTACTAATTTGAAATTTAAACTAAAATAAAAGCTTCAAGAAATCTTTTTCATTTTTAAAAATTCATTTTAACCTTAGGTATCGCGTTTTCTATGTTAAACTGTTCAACATTTTAAACACTGTGTCTTTTCTTTTCTTAAATCGATCTCTTCTGTAATTACTTTTTTCTTGGCACGTACGTTACGCCCTGTACTACTCCATTTTGATCTCATGAAAATACACAAAATAAATATCAGAAACGCTGGTTTTAGCTAGAAAAAAGGAAGAAAGAAAGGAAGAGAGTGAGAAGATAGGGAAACTATAACGATCTTATGGGATTAAATTTTGCTTCAATGAAATGGGAAATCTTGTCAATTTCAAATGTTTTTATTTGTACCCTATTCTTTAAATCATGACATGCATTCATACTAATGATTGTTATTTTATTAAAGTTGTTAAGCTCAAATATTTAACAATGCAATAGGTATTTTATATTCAATCATTAACTTAAGAATTATGGTTCATCAGAAAGTTCAAATAGCAAAACCGTGAAATTTTCATATGTATTTCTAGTTATTATTTTATTATTGTTTTTGTTCGTAGCAGTTGTAAAGGTTTATAGACCGCAAAAACAAAATCAATCAGTAGTAGCGGTTGTACATGAAATTATTAATATAGAAAATCCATTGACCTGACGATCATTACTCAGCACGAAACTTTTACTTGCAAGTTGAATTTTTTTATTTGTGATTTTTATATGGTTTTACCATTACTCTATCAACTTATTAAAAATTGAGCGCTCTTTCCGTAAAATACTACTTTTCAATAATAATATTGATTAAATATTTATTGAATTATAGAAAATTACATATTTCGTATTCCATAACGATTATGTTAAGGTTTATCATTTTGGTCTCAGTCCTCTTGTACTTACGGTCAATATTTCAAAGTCTCTTTACTTGTCTTCTAAATGTGTGTGACTTACTAATTGAACAGACGGAGAAGCGTACCCGTATCATTTTTTTTTTTTTTGTTTTTATGTGCATATATGCAAATTGAAATGCGTAATTTTATAAGAAGACAGAAGTGTTGAACTCTTAATCATTGAAAAATTCAATAATTTTTGATGGAGCTTCAATAACCCGAAAATTGAAAGTTCTCAACAGCTTCAATTTTCTGGTTATTGAAGCCACATAAAAAAATATAGAATTTCATTAATCAGATACAAAGATTCAAATGATTCAGTAGCTTAGGTGCGGCACAAGGTCGAAAGTATGAGGTACCAAATATGATTTTCTGAGGGTAGCTTAAAAGTGGCACAAAGCCGAAAGTATGTGGCACCCAGTGAGGATAGAACTCACTTCTCATTCGTAATTGATTTAGCAAGACAAGCTTGCTAACCACATCGAAGTACCCGCAAAAGTAAATATAATGAACTCGACTGGAATTCGAACTCGGTTCTCCAATTTATCACTCCGAGCCACTATCCATTACACCTCCTGCACATATTTAGAAAGCATATTACGCAAATTTCTATAAAATTAATGGTAATCTTTTTTTTTTTTTCAACAAAATCATTAATTTTCAAACGGCTAAATCATAACTTAAAACAATAAATATTCCATAATTATTCAAATATAACAATTATATTGTGTTCTCCTCCCGAAGTAGGAATATGCATCGAGGAATTTCCACGCTGTTTTTTAAGATTTTGCTTTGAACTTTTTACATAATTTATGAAATATTCTTTGGCCATTTATAATTAATTGCAATCAAAATATTGATAATATCGTTAAATATTTTCCAAATTTTGTATCATGTATGTTCCATGAGATCATCATGTATGTTCCATGAGATCATCATTATTCTCGTTACTACTGAAATAGTTGTAGTTGTTTTTTGTGGATCTATCTTGCAAAGTAATGTTTACAATACATGAGTCTTCGAGAACGTACACAAAAGGACACGCTTGTCAGATTTAGCCGCGTCATTACCACAATTCTTTTGAGCGTAATTTGTATTTTTGTGTAGTTGTCCTATTGTTTAGTGTTTGGTGTACTAACTAACCAAGAAACGCTGCTGCTGACAAGCAACCCTCTTCTAACCATTTCTGCAAATGTAAAACATAATTTTTTTTTTTATCTTGGCATCCTTAGTTATTGCATAAACTGCTAAAACAATTTGATACCTATTAAAGAATAGAAGAAAGACCATTAAACAGAGAGAAGAAAGAAAAGATAAAGAAGTAGAAAGAAGAAGACAAAGGTGGAGGAAGAAAAAGCTAAAATAACAGAAGGAGAAGAGGAGAGAGAGAAAGAGAGAGAAGAATTTTGTAGAAGAAAGAAAGGAAGAAAAAAAAGAAAGAAAGAAAAGACATTAAAGAGAAAATGGGAAAGAGTAAAGAATTTATAAACCAAAGTGAATGAACAGGCTATAATAATAAACCTATTTTTTCCTTTTTTAGTGTGCTAATCCGGCGATGTTCTCTTTTTGACGAATTTTTTTGAGTGAGAATCTTACTTTTTAGGGTTCCGTATTATGATGAGGATGAAAAATGACCTCAAATGTAAAATCTATTGTATTTTTCCCTTTTTTAATAAATTCCTTAGTGACACTTCCATTAACTTGTAGTGCCGGATTGGGTGGGTGGGGTGATCTACCCTATAATGTCTGATTATTATCACTTGTTACTCGAACATTTTAGCCTCTAGCCGATGCCACTCTGTGTTTGCGATTCAATATGTAAGCTTTTTTTTAAAAAATTGTATTTTAAATCTGTTTAAATTCATTTCAACTTTATTTTTTTCCTTTTCCTTTTAATTTTAATTTTTTTATATCGTTATTTTTTAATATTTAAAAAGATTTCCACACTTCCAGTGGAAGTTTCCATAACTGAATTGCGCTTTTTTATCTAATCATAGTGTATCTTTGTCGATATATATATATATATATATATATATATATATATATATATATATATATATATATATATATATATATATATATATATATATATATATATATATATATATATATATATATATATGTGTGTGTGTGTGTGTGTGTGTGTGGAACGAGTGGGTAGAACGTTGGCTTTCTGACCATGAGAACCGGGTTCGAATCTCACCATGGTCGATTTGTCAGGAAGGAGACTTCCTGATGTTATCGAACTAGATCAAGGTCCCTTAGAAAGAGCCCGAAAACCATACCACGAGTATGGCCCTTGTGAGTTAAATTGGGTAGACGGAACTCTTGTGGGCTGTCGATAGATGTGCTAGCACGAAACCACAAATCATCGTGGCTTGAGCGTGCTGGTCTTGTTCAAATTGTTGATCACACTAGATAACACGCTCTCTCCCAGAAACTGTAACTAAGGTCTGTTCTGCATAGTTGCAGTATAAACAACAGGTGGGCACTGTGGGTTTTGAGCAAACTGAAATGTGCCTGAGCGGGCGTCTGCAATAGGGATTGGCTAGCCGCCGTAGTAGACGGGTATCCTCGAATACGAGTGGCCAGCTATTATGTATGTATGTATCTATGTGTACATGTATGCGCATGGGTAAGGATCGTATTGGCTGAATACCTATTTTTTCTTTTTTTTTTCCTCGTGATAACCCCCAATGTATGTTCATCTGACCTTTTGGTCATTGCGACTTATACTAAGTTAAAACTTAGCATGGTTAATTTGTGTGTGTGTGTTTTTTTTATTGAGAACAACAACTTGAAACTCAAGATGTTAATCGCGCTGAGTGATGGATGCTGCTTTATGAGGTCGCAAACAATTCTCTACAGGCTTCGGAACCCTGTCTGTAAAGACCGCTACCTAATGTGCCAACTTTTGGACCCGTGCGTTACTCGTGGGAACAATATGAGAACTAAAAGTCAAACCAAAAAGTTCAGTATATCTCTTCCAGTGAATAAACAGAGACCCGGTCTCTCAGGAGGGAACTTACCTGAGGTCCAAAAGTCTGCCATAGTAAGAAACTCCTACACAAATAATGAATCTTCAAGTCCCCACAACCGGGATAATCCCAATGATGGCCCTGCGAATTCTCTAACTAGATCCACAACCATTCATTTCAAGAAAAAAAAGATAAAATGATCTCGTGAGGAGTACAAACTCGTTATGACTATACTCTATGAAGCATTTCATAAATCTCAGAAAAGAATCGTTCGCCAAACATATAACATTTGACGAGAAAACATAATCGTATACAAGAAACACTTTAACTCAATCATATAAATGAAGTCTATAAATCTAGTGAAATAAACATCAACAGAGGAATATTTCAAGGTGATTCTTTGTCTCCCTTACTATTTTGTATATATCAAATAGCATTAACCAGCGAACTTAACAGGACGGAATATGGCTATATCTCAAAAGAAAATAAGCCATCTATTTTATATGGATGACTTAAAGTTGTATGCTAGGAATGACAGTGAGCTGAAATGTCTCCGGAAAACAGTAAAATGTTTCAGCAATGACATTGGAATGGAATTTGGTTTGGATAAATGTGCTAAAGCCACAATTTTACGAGGATCGCTACAACAAACCTCTATTAGCTTAGACCCTGAGGTAGCAAGCAAAGATTTAGAGCAAGAAAAAGCTTATAAGAATCTACGTGTAAATGAATGTGAAGGAATTCACTATAAAAATGAAAGAAATAGTGGGAAAAAAGTACTATAGAAGGGTGGGACTGATATTAAGAACTGAATTGAATTCTCAGAACAAAATTATGGCCATTAATAGCCTTGCCATCCCAGTGGTACAATATAGTTTCATCATCTTGAACTGAACTCTAAATGATATCAGACTAATGGATTCTAAGACAAGAAAGTTTCTTTCTAAGCATAACATGCATCATCCAAAGGCTAATGCAGTCCGTCTATACATAACCCCGTAAAGAAGGTGGAAGAGGTCATATTCAGCTAGAATTGTCATATAAGACAACAACTATTGGCTTACTAACATAGATAGAAACAACAAAGGACTGGATGATACAATTAGTCAAACAAAACAGAAAGAAAAAATATTCAATGATGAAAGAATGTTGTAAATACAAACGACATTTATATTTAGTAGATTCTGTAGAAAAACAAAACAGAACCCAAGAAACAACTGATGCAGCAAAAATTATGAAAAAGAAAGCCAGGGATAAAGCTCTTGAACAGAAGAAACAACGCTGGCAAGACAAACCTCTGCATGGCCAATATCCAGAACGAGGCTAATAAAGCCGATGTTGATAAAGTTAACACTCATCGATAGTTGCGAATATCTGGATTAAAGGTTAAAACGGAAAGCTTTATTTTTGCAGCACAAGACCAGAGTCTTTTCACTAGAAACTCTCATGCGAATATCATACATAATAGTGTTGATCCAAAAATGCAGGTTCTGTGACAAATATCAAGAAACCATAGATCATCTAATCTCAGGATATTCTGTACTCGCGTCAAATGAATATAAAAATTGTCACGATAGAGTGGGGCAATACTTAACAGGACAATCTGCAAACACTTTGGAAAAGATGCTAATAAACACTGATATGAACATCACCCAGCACCGGTTAAGGAAATAAAAGACATTACAATTCAATGGGATTACACCATCTTTACAGATAGGAAGATTGAAGCAAATAGGCCGGACATAATTGTCAAAAATCAAAAAGAAAAAAAGAACTTGCCTACTAATTGATATAGCTTGCCCAGTGGACTGTAATATAGCAACCAAAGAATTTGAAAACCTACCGAAGTATAAAGACCTGGAAATCGAAATAGAAAAAAAATGTGGAAATTGAAAACAAGAATAGTAATAGTCATAGTAGGTGCGCTTGGAATGATAAAAAAAGGAACATAACAACAAATTCAAAAAATTCCCGGAAATTCCAGCTTAAGAGAATTACAACCAACACACTAAGAAGAACTTTGTCCATGTTTGCTAGTGATGTTATGGGATTTAGAAAAACAAATCATGAAATGTAGACATAAAAACACACCACTCTCTGCCTTAGGTCTTCCCGCAGACTTGCTAGGTAGTGTGAAAATCGACAAAATCGAAATATAATAATAATAAGGATCTTGAAATGAAAATTTCAAAAATATGGTATATGAAGACATCGATAATTCCCGTTGTAGTTGGAGCCCTCTGATTGATTGGAAAAGGGTCTGATAGACTTAATTAAGAGATTCTTGGTAGCCCATGCCTTAAAGAAATACAAAAGATTGTACTCACAATTACAGCTCACACATTATGAAGAGTTTTATCTATGTAAAATGTGCGTGACCTTAAGTTTTTTTTTGGGGGGGGTGCAAAAATGATCTGTGGAAAATGTCATGAAGCCATTTCTGACTTTAGGACTCTAGTTGGGACCCGGAAGAAAATAATAATAATAATAATAATAATTCTGATGCTACAGAAGACATGGCTCTTGTGGCTTCTTATCTTAGAGATGACTGGAGATGTCAACATGAGCATGTTTATTGCATAAATTGCTCAGACAATTTGAGAGACGATAACTATTAAACAATAAACATAAGAAGGACTATAAACAGAGAGAAGAAAAGATAAAGAATGACAAAGAAGAAGAAGAAAAAGGAGGAGGAGGAGTTGGATGTGTCCCGTAGGGGGTGACACACAGTGCATCTCTGTTAATAAGCGGGAGTAGTGGGGGAGCATCGTGACAAGGTGTCGAGAGTATTTTTTTTTTTAAGTTCAAAGAATGTGACTGGTTAGATGACTTGAGAGTAACATCTAGATACTTGGGAACAATCTCAATCGGGGACCTTCTGAACAGCTTGGGTTACGCGACCTGAAGGTATTTCAAACTGGGTCCCACCTGCAAGGTTACGCGCTGCTTTTATCAAAACCTGTCGCTATATCGCGCAACTGTGGCTATGATACATGTGCTTGGTATGCTCTTATCAGACTGGGCGTCATGATGAATATACCGGGTTTTGTATATTTTTATCCCAGCCTCATTTTGTTGGTATGCAGCTCTCTCACTCAATAATGACAACAACAACAACAACAATAACAACAATGTCAATAATAATAATAATAATAAGAAGAAGAAGAATCAATTGACTGAATATTGTGGAATAATAGCCAAATAGATTACAACAGATTACTTCATTACAAACATAACTGATTACTATGCAGTTGTGAGATGTTAACATTATCTCACAACGCAAATAGACAAAGGCTGTCTGCCTGAAAAATTATCAAACTAACAATATTTTCACAGTCATTAAACATTTTCACAATGAATTAAGGAAGAACGATAGCAAGAAGTTAAACTCAAAATATCGTTATATTAAGAAAAAAAAAATTTTTTTAATTAGCAGAACTACAAATCGTAAATAATTTCATATCCTGAAACAAATCTATAAATAAATATCTATTTAACTTTCGATTTAGCAGAATTATTTCGAGAACCACTCATTATCGAATTTATGAAAATTCGAGTTCTTCGGTGCATAAAACCACAAATAGGAAATGTTAAAGAAGGCTGTGAAATTATTTAACGGACTTCTTGATGATATATAATTATGCAAAGTTGAAATAGCATTTTTTTCTTAGTTAATAGAAATAAATATGTCCATTGTATTTCGTAGTTGCCTAAGCGTAAATTCAAGTGATTTTACTCTCTTTCTTCTTCTCCTTCTTCTTCTTCTTCTTCTTCTTCTTATTATTATTATTATTAGGATTAGGACCGGCGCGTGTTACCCCCAAATCCGTAACCCGTTGCAGGGAATCTGATTGGGGTCTCCAGGTATTGCTTTGTGACTCTTATTATCTTATCAATATTTTGCTTTTTCTACCTACATTTATATACATTACAAATGAAACTAAGGACAACTATTAAAGGATGAAAACTTTTCACGGATTTTGACGTCATCTTGGGGTTTTTCTTGTTTGTTGAAGAGTGCAGCTTCTTTGTTTATGGAGTGAATTTGGTGTTTTACTATTTGTAGGAGAGGGTCATTGATTTTTGTGAGGTATGCTTCAAATCTGATTCAATTTGCTATTCTGTAATTTGTATTTGTAGCTACTATTGTTCAGTAGACAGCTAAGTGGCGCTAATGCAAGGCAGAAGAGTGGGGGTGACAATGAATCTCCTTCGAAGATCCTGCTTTTGATGTTGGTTAGTATGGATGTTAATGACCCGTTTGTATGGTTTAGGTTTAGTGTGGTTTTTCAATTTTTCACGCTCTCCGTTATGAATTTAACCGCTGTGGGGCATTTTTAGGCTCTTCTCTATCCATGAGTGTGTACACTGTGGAACGCTTTTCTGTAGTCGATCCATGCTATCGATAAGTTACTTTCCTTGTTTTCATCACTTCCAATATTGTTTTATTGATAATTAGTTGGTCATTGCATCCGTAACTTCCTCCTTTAAATCCCTTCTGTTCTGCTGGGAATAAATTGTTTTTCTCAGGGAAGTTGTATGTTCTCTCGGTTATGATAATAGTGAGGATCTTGTACATTGTTGGGAGGCAGGTGATGGGCCTACAGTTTTTCGGATTCTGCGTTTCTTCTGTTTTGGGCTGTAGGTATATTTCTCCCCACGTGAGCCATTTGGGGAATTTTTCTGAGTTTATGATTATATCATTGTATGCCTGTACGATGTCTTGATGGGTGCTAGATAGATTTTTTATCCAAAAATTGGCTATTCGGTTTATTCCTTGTGTTTTCCAGTTTTTTGGTTTTGCAGATGGCGGCGGTTGTTTTGATATTTGATATTGATATTCGTCCATTTTTGGGATTCTATATGTGTGTGTTGTCCCTGTTATTGTTGTTGTTGTTTGATCCATGTAGCTCTTTCAATGTGCATTTTGCAGTTTTCTCACATCTTACACCAGATTTCCTCGACTTTCTAGATATTAGGTGAGTCATTTATCTCTATTTTATTTTTTCACAGTTCCTGAGGCCGCGGATATAAGATGATTAATTTCTGTCAGGTTTATCGGTCTTTCCATTTCGTTCCTTAATTTTCGAATTGCTTGGTTAGCGAGATTGATGCTTTCCTTCGCTTGACGTTTCTTTCTTACTTTTGGAATTGTCGATCTTTCTCCGAAAGACATTTCCTTTATATTCTCGCATTTATAACGGATTTATTATTATTATTATTATTATTATCTGCTAGTTCTTTCAATCAAAACCAATTGTGTCATCATTGGCTAACGTTTTAAAATCATCAATATAAAATAGCTGATTCAGTTTGCCATTCTGTGTCTTGTATCCGTGACTACTATTGTTCAATAGGAAGCTGAGTGGCGCTAATGCAAGGCAGAAGAGTAGTGGTGATAATGATTCTTCAGGGAAGATCCTGCTTTTGATATTGATGGGTTTCGATGTTAATGACCCGTTTCTATGGTTTAGATTTAGGGTAGTATTTCAGCTTCTCTAACTTTTGGTACGTTAGTTTTATTCTTTTTGTCAAGTTGTCAGTTGTCTCCCTTTTCTTTCTTCCATTTTGGATCTCTTGTCTACTTCATTTAGAAGTGACAATTATCCTCGTAGTTTATTTATTTCGGTTTCTACTTTTTCTTTCCAGACTGGTATTTTTCTTTTTCGTTTACAACGTTGTGTTTTTAATTTTTCACCTATTGCTTCTGCGATCGTTGCCGAGGCCGTGGATATAAGATGAGTAATTTCTGTCAAGTTTATCGGTTTTTCCATTTCGTTCCTTATTTTTCCAATTGCTTGGTTAGCGAGGTTGATGTTTTCCTTTACTTGACGGTTTTTTCTTACTTTTTCTTATTTATTGTTGGCCTTCCCTCGAAAGACATTTCATTTACATTCTCCCATTTATATCGGATGTTTTTTCTCATCTATGTTTCTCTCTTATATTCGTCAATATCTTCCTCTCTTTCCTGGAGTACCTCAGAGGGATTATTACAACTGGTTTCTATTTGTTCCTCTGCATGTGTCTCCTCTGGGTTTTCTGGCATTTAGCTCCTTTTTGTTAACGTTTAATCTATTTTTGATGTTTTCTCGAAAGCTTTCGAGTTCTATATCAAGTAATCTTTTTTTTTCTCATGATGCCTAACATTGGCTTCTGTGTTGTCATTGATGTTTAGTCTGTTTCAGGGATGTTTTTCTCCACATATAGGCGGATTTGGTCTTTGTTGTCGGATTTATCGTAGCGGTGTAAAGTGCTACCATTATTTCAATATACTCTTCCTTAAACCATTTATTTATTGTACTTTTTGTGGGATTATCTTTTTTGAATATAGAGGGCATCTGTGAGGACTGTCCTCGGCGTGGTTTTCCTCTAGTTCTCGTTGGGTAGAGTTCCAATTTTAGGCTTTTCGCTCCCAGTGTGATTCCTCACTGGAGATCACGTTCCTTGTTGACCCGCATGAAGACCGATGCGCTTTAGCAATATTTTTTGTTATGTTAGCATTATAGTTAGTTCGTATTTACCCATACGTGGGGACTGGTTCGTGGGCGCCAGAGCATATTGATACCATGGTGGGCTATCACACCCACGGGACCAAGCCTCTTCCTGCTATATGCTATTTTTTTTATTACTATTGCTATTATTAACAACAACAATGAAATCTTTGTCCATAAGCGTTTGGATCCCAAGTAGACATGACGTGTTTCACGAGACTCCCACATAACTTCAATTTTCAACGGGATTTTCTTTGACATTTTCCTCATTTTCTCTCTTATGTTCGGTAATATGAAATTGTTCAAATCTCCCTAATCCTGTTATTACACGAATATATTTTACTCATAATTACAATTAATACATAGATACTAATAATATTTAAAGAAAAGTTTACTGTAAGTGTTTTTATTGTATGGCTTATAAAATAAAAATTGTATATAAATTACGAATAAATAAATAACAAAAGACCATTAAAAACTAACCGATAAGTCACTATCACCATCACCACCACCATTATTATTATTATTATTAATATACTGTCTGGAGATAGAGTAACTTAATAACTCGAATAAATGCTTTCACTTCATTAATGATGCTAAATATCGATATATAATCAACAGGTTTATTAACAAGAAAAAACAAAACAAACTGCAAAAGACAATAATAAATGCATACACGAGGCAATGCAACAAATAACTACATAAGGCAACATAATATGTACACTATGTGTACTACAGGCTGAAAGTTTTGTGAAACATCAGAAACCTTCTCGTCACTGTCAAACGAAGTAAAACGGCGTAGCTTGGACATATTACAAGACATGACAGCCTGTGTAAGACTATCATGCACGACACTGTTGAAGGTGGACGTAGGAGAGGACGCCAACGCAAAAACTGGTTGGACAATGTCAAATAATGGACAGGTATGACTGATGAGACCGTTGTGGAAAAGAAGTAGTGTTGCTTCTGCATTCGCCCTACGATTACAAAAGTCAAAGGGATGATGATGATGATGATGATTATATATACAACGGAATACATTGCCTACAGAAGGTAATGAAATAAATATATACCAGAAGCAATGTGATAGATATACAGGACGTCCCAAAAGTCACCTAGGTATTTAAAAATGCCATTTTATATTTTTTTTCAGATGTGACACTATTTAGCTATGGTAATTGGCTAACTAATTAACCATAGAAATTAAAAACAAGAAAGACTCAAGGCGAGAAAGAGCTATATCGAAAGATAGACTGAGCGACGTTAAAAAAAAGATTTTATTTTATTTACGAAGAAAGATACTTTTCGCACGAGACAGAAAATCCGTAAGAAAAAGCGAGATATGAGATTCTGTCAAAACTGATTAATGTCATGGTAAGGGAATGACGCGCGAAGGGAAACAGAATTCATAAAGAAAAACAAAGCCGGCCGACACATAGCGGTCATTAAAAAATTTCGGACGACCGCGATACAGGCAGAGAGAATCGATATTAGTTATTTTTCAGAGATATCATTTAATTTTGATTCCTGGGTCCAACGAAGGGAAATCATCTGGTATGGTATGTGTTAGAATTCTGGCATGAGGGAGGAAATCGTAGAGGAAATTATTATTATTACTTTTTCAAACTGTTGACGTCAGACACAGCGTCGTCGAAAATGGGCATCTGGTGATAAGAGGATTTTAAGGCATAAGAAAAATAAAGAATTTGATTCTCAGATAAAACACGGACCCCCCAGTTAAAGGTTGACTTAGCAGAGAAGCCAGATGTTGGGTTTTGACAGTGATTGATGAGTTGGTAGAGAGACCAGACTAAGTGAATTTTGGGTGTTCTCAAAAGAAAGATGTGATAATTATTATTTGGCAATCTGAGGGCTGTGAAAGAAATGTTTTGGCCGAAGGAAAAAAGAAGAAAATGATTTTGTAAACAAAATTCTGGATAATAATTTTAAGAGGGCCAGTCTAGCCACACCCACACTCCCAAGAGATCATCGGTCAAGTGGTAGCATGGGTGATAGACGGAGGTGAATGTATGAGAAAGACGGAGAAGTTGTTAACACCCACTGAGGGGATTGGTATGAGATACCAATGTGAGAGAGGAAGAGTCCAGGAGGATAACTCTCCTCCGACCTTCCCTCACGGCCGAGGGAGAAACCCCCGAAATGGAAAGTAATTAATCTTCCAAAAATGGGAAGTAATTAATTTTCCTGGCCTAAGAACAAAAAAAATTCTTGTTGGGAATCGAGAATTATCGAGGAACCCAAACCACGTCAGGCCTCACACCGGGTTTTGGTCGGTGTCTATATAAACGAACGTCCCCGGGCAGTTTGGCAGTTGATTCGCAGTTGGAGTTGGAATTCACTTCCGAACAGATTCAGAGTGTTGCCTCGCAGAAGCTGACCGGGAAATTCTACGTCCTTTCGACTTCGACTTCCTACCAAAGCAAGTTATATTGACGAACGACTTAAGATACCAAAACTCGCTTAAGAAACGCAAAAGTGTTACAAATCCATAGAAACGAGCTGGGAGAGAAACACACTCCTGTATATAACAGACGGATAAAGATAATTTGTTATTTCTCAACATATTTGAACCTCTTGAGTATTGTTTTATTGCGTCTTTTACTTACGCTTGTGCGATATCACCTTCACCCCGGATTCAGCTTGCACTACGGCCCGACGCCTTATTGATTTCGTCTACCTAAGATCAAAATCACAACGTGGGTAAGTTAGACTTGAGATCAAAGTAGTTACTTCGGTAACCAGACGTTGGAAGTGAGCTGGGAACGACAAAGCTGGTATCGAACCGGGAACGACCAGATCGACCGGGACACAGGCTGATGGAAGCGACAAGGAGTCAACCACAAACGCTGGAGGAAGAAACCTTACAGCTTCGCACCGCAACTGGGAGTTGACCACGGGCCGACAGCGCAGTGTCACATATTGGCGTCGCGACCAGAGGACGTCACATATTGGCGCTGCGACCACCAGTGGGTGTCACACAGAACTTAGATTAACATAGAGAAATTAGCCATGGAAAAATTAACAACAGAACAAAGAACCTTTTTCGTGGAATTTTATTTCGTATTTCACAAGTTCATCCATTTGTACTGAAAGAGAATAATATCGATACTCCCATATCAGATTCATTGGTAGATTCAATATTTTAGACAATATGATTCCATACGTGACTTGCCACAATATGGAAGTATAAAGAATGCAATAAGTATATAGATGAAGCTTATACAATCGCTATAAGTATAAGCTGCGGTTTAGTGGGATTTGTCACGTTAGAAAATATTTTCCAACTTCTATGTATGCAAAACTGTTGTAAAGACTATTTTCTGTAACCTACTCGGAGTGAGTCAAGAATATTCGAAAAGTGAAGAGTCAGTGGCCATAATCAGAATTCAGTAACTAAGCGACAGTCTAGCGCAACAAATTTTTGAAAGAAAGTGAAAAACTGAAAAAATATCTATATCTAGCAAGTGAACTAAAAATCTTCTGAAATATGAAGGTGATGATTTTACCTATCATTGCTGGTGCATTTGGAACAGTCCCGAAAGAACATGTAAAAAGAAGATGGACCGAACATGTGCCACAATTCCTGTAATTCAAGGAATAAATATATGTAAAAAGAAGATTGAAGAATTTAAAATCCGTGGAAGATTTTATGTCACTTTATCTGCAGATACCTGGGGTGAATGTACAAATGGAAATGCCCGAAATGGTGCGAGAATATATTTCTCCTAAAGCTACTTTTCTTCGGAGATACAATGTCAGAAACAGAGAATTGGAATAAAAACTTTGGACAAGTTGTGTCAAAACAATATACTTTGAGATTAATAATCCAACACTACTCAAACCTGAAAAGTTATCTAAGTGATATTACCATTGATAATAACAATTTTATTATACATATTATTTTAAAAAGTACGTAGTTTTACAGGAGAATGATGAGAATACCATGGACCGAACATGTGAGCAACGACGAAGTTTTAGAGAAAATAGAAGCAAAAAGAGTACTTACACTTAGGATCAGAAAGAGACAATCGAAAATTCTAGCGCACGTAATGAAGAAATATTTAAACATCCATAGGTCATATTGAAGGCAAGATGGACAGAGTAAAACAGAAAATAACCTAACGGGCTTGTGCAAATGGTTGGCTGAAGAAAGATTAGGCAAGATAGCAAGCATTTCTAGGTGCTACAAGGAACAGAAAATTGTGGAGAACCATGATCGCCCAACGTCCTATATTTCACCTGCACATATAAAAAAACACACATACATTGATCGAGTCAATTGCTGGGTCTACTACTAGAAAGGTTGGTTCCCTGTTTCGTGCTAGACAATTTTTCTAGCCAGAATCTTTCTTGTATCTTTAGAAGTCAGTCAGTCACCCGTGCATTGAATATTGTTGACACATCTGGTTTGGTGTTTCTGCTATATGTCCAGAGATGCTTGACAAAATCAAAAGAAGAATCTGCAATATTATTGGTCCTGACCTGGCATCTCGGTTTGAATCATTTTTCCCACTACCATAACGTAACTTCCCTAGGCGTTTTCTATATAAAAGAAATTAATGGCAATTGTTCTGATGCGCTTTCCGTTTTGATACCTCGACTGCGTAGTACTAGATTGGCAATTCGGTCTCATCATTTTACTGTTGAAATTACTGGATGTAATCGTAAGTTCTATTGTAGTAGTCTTTTTTCTCTCGCACTTCTCGCCTGGAAAACTTTTCCGGCTTCTTGCTTTCCTTTGAAGTACGATTTTCGAAATTCAAAAGCAATTTTAATCGTCAACTTTTGTCGTTTTTACTTCTGTTCTTTTATTGTCCTTTCTACTCTATACCGTTTTCTCTGTTTCTTACGCTTTCAGTAAACCCTTGCATCTTAGTGGCTTTATCGCCTTACATGAGATGAAATGATCTTTTAAAATCCCAGTCCTCTATCTTTCTCTCCCTGAATATATATATATATTTGTGTGTGTATGTGTGTGTGTAAGTGGCAAGAATTTATACAGCTAAGTTTTTTTTTTGTATTTAACTGACAAGATAGCGGTATTTTCCTTTTTTTCTTATTCCATGAACAGATCTTCTTTCCTTCAATAGACTCGGCCTCGGATGACAGAGGAAACAACAAGAGACACATATATAGAAACGCTGGCACGAGCGCGCACACACCCATGCACGCACGCACGCACACACACACATACACAAATAGCTCAAATGTTTGCTACCGTTTCTGCTTTCAATATTGCCTGGTTGTAATTGCAACTTACAGACCTAAGCCACGTGCCTGTTTGTAGCTCACAAGTATAATTAACCCACTTGAGCTATGATTTCAGCTCAACTCTTGATATTTCAGCTCAGTCGATGCGAACATTATTGACTCTCAAAATAACCTGTGAATTGATACAGCTTAGCCTTGGCGAAGAGACATACTATGCAGCTAAAGAAAGGATGGTTTACATTAACTCGATGATCCCCACTACGGTCAACTCCTTTAAGCGTAATTACTTTGTTAATATTTTCTTTACTTTTTTTTTTCAAAACACCTTTAGAAAGTGAATTTATTTTGATATTTTATGCAAGATTTGATAAATGTTAGACTAAACGAAACCCAGACGTTTGTTTATTTTTCCCATAAATATCCTATCATGAAACTCTACACGATTTCCAATGAAATCTTTGATGAATGATATTTCGTAAAAATCGAATTTCATCTTTTTTCTCCAAAATAATCCGAATCAAATTTGATATTTATATTTATTTACCCTTCTACGTATATTTGTTGATATTAGTAATAATATTGTCTGGATTATTTTAATTCTTCCTCTTTGTACAATGATCTTTATGACTGTCTCAAATATGTCAATAATGTTGATTACAGTTGTCAGCGTCAGATTTCTGCAGGTTCTTCAATTTGTTCCATATTTTCTCATGGACACATTCATGATATGTCACATCAATTTAATCATTCTTTAACTTCTTCAAGTCTAGGGTCAACCATTATCTTTTCTACGTGTCATCATGACCTTCTCTTCTTAACTCTTCTTTTTACGTTCATACAACAACCTCCTTCAGCAACGCTCTACTTTAAGTGGCACTTGGGCCTTGTATTGGATGAACAATAAGTTAAAGAAAACGTTTAATTAATGTTGCCTACCTGTTCTTTTTTTATTAGCTAATAAAAATGACAATGTATTTCGTTTTCTGGCTTAAGCTGATAGAAGTATGGCTTCCGTCTCCCATTTGTAACAAGTCATTTTTTCAACTAAAAAGTTAATTATGAGAATGTAGATTGTCGATATTTTCACAAACTAACCTTTTTTCTTTATCTATCATTGTGTTTGACTGGGACAAGCCCACGAACCAGATGAATGGTGATGTAACAGTGTTGGATTCAGGCTTTGTAAAGAACATTTATGTGAAAGTCAAGTCGACTGTCTCTTCCAGAATTCTAAACCATTTACAAAACTGGTTACATCACTTCTCACTTCTACATAAAGATATACAGTATATTATTATTATTATTATTATTATTATTATTATTATTATTTCCTTTGATTTGTGTTGCGTACTCTATTTAAATGGGGTGAGGAAACTATTAATGTATATTTTTGTGTGTTCGGTTTAAAGAGATTGGGGTGAATGGAGATCAAACTATAACAAGGCGGACCGTAAAAAATGACGAGATACTCAATGAGCACTATTTACATTATTCGGACTATTGTCCTCATCTTTGTCGCCATATTTATTACAACGTTACAACCTCAAGGACACATGGCACAGTGGATAAAGGCGTTGGTTAGATCCAGTAACAAGACCCAAAGAATGTGGGTTCAATACCCTGTTAAGGCAGTGGACAACTTGGAGAGGGGAATTAACAGGAGATAACCGATAACTGACATAGATTAAACATGGCACGTGGAACTAGAACAGTCTACCCCATTGAGCGAAATAAAGGGTTAAGTTCGACATTCCAACCAACTGAAGAAGACCGGAGCGTACAACGGCCGAAACGTTGTAATAAATATGGCGACAAAGATGAGGACAATAGTCCGAATAATGTAAATAGTGTACATAATACCTCATCTCAGAAATATAGACAGATACTCAATGAGATAAAAAAAAAAAAGATTTGTTGGTTTGTATGACCTGGAAATGGGATAATAAATTCCTGAACAAGTGATTTATTTTTCTAAAATAAGGCTCAATGGTACGTGTGGGAAAAAAGATCATGTTTACAATCAAAATCAATGAAATAACATGAAATATCACAAGAAAAATGCATGTGTATACAAAACAATGCAAATTACAATTAAGAAGGTACAATGAAATGGTTTCAGCGAGGTCGAACCCAGTTAAAAGGGTATATTTACATTGAAGGTATAAAATGTGAATGTTTTTAATAGTTCTTGTAAGAAAAGTCCTTGTTCTCTGTCGTGGAAACGACTATTTTGTTACAATATTCGGGGTAAAAATGAGACTTAATTCTATCGTGAAAACGACAATTTGGTTAAGGAATAGGTTTTCGCGGCCGCTTCTTTGAGTCTACGCTCGGTCAAGTTTTCAGATGTTTTAGAAGCCGTCGCGTCTCCCACTCCATTGTAGGGATTTTATAACCAAAGGTCGGCTCCGATTTACCCGAAAGATTTTGGCGGTCAACACAAGACTTTCAGATTTCAACCGGCTTGAGTAACCATTTGTTAAAAAATTACATTTATAAAACAATTTCTTGTAGCAGAAAAACATTTGTTTTTTCTTTTTCCTTTTTTTCAGCTTCAATTGATCCTCTCCACTCCTTGGTCAAAGAGATTTGCACGCAGGGTGGAAAGGTACAGGTTTCAGTAATTATTTTATTACCTTCATCCTTTCCCCTAAACTTTCGAGAGCCGAAATTTGCTCAGAGGGAAAAGAAAAATAATTAACAATTCATTTCTTTCCGGGTCCCAACCAGAGACCTAAGGTTTGTAAAAAAATAAAAATAAAACAACTTAGATCACACACATTTTACGTTGATAACGTCCTTCGTAACGTATGAGCTGTACTCATGAGAACAATTTTTGTATTTCTTTAAAACATGGTAAGAATAAAAGCATTTAAAATCTAATTACGTCAGTGAAATAGTTTTTTGTGGTTGTTAATGGAGACACATTTGCAAACTAATTGGTTCATTTTATGACGTTCTTAATTCTGTGTGTATTATATAATTTTTGCTTCAATTTTATAAAGCAGTGTAATTTGCTTTAAATGCTAATGAAAAACATTGCATCATTTCCTTATGTAATCATTTTATTTAAGCATTTATCTTTTTGAAAATACCGTATGAACGCGATATTATAAAGATTTTAGCCTTGAATTGGCTGAATGCCAAGCTCTCTTTATAAGAAACTTGTTAAGCTCACCTCTTAAAGCTCTAATTTTTGTTATTATCTTAACAAGTGGAACATAACATGGCGATTGACTTTTTCACCAAACGCCTAAATTATAGAGCCTTGTGTATTTAAAAGGATTTAATCCACTTTCATCACAAATGAACATTCATCATCGCTATGTTTCTTTTTAGGTTCTTATTTGCTATTGACTTACAACAGTATTCACAGAAAGAAAATGAAAGAAAAAATTTACAAGTGAAATAGTGGGACGATGTAGGGAAATGAAAACTTGATATTTGATTAATAATTATTTCAATAAAATATAATTTCTACTGATATTTCTAATGAGTACAGTTAAGTATTTCAGTAATGTAATTGTAATATATTATTAAAACCTCAGATATCTCAAGTTTCGTATAAAAATTGCGTTGACTGAGGCAGATTGCCAAACATTTGGTTTTCAGTTACATCTGACTAGTCTAGTAGTAACTAGTAGCGGTCTCGGAGATAATAGAAGTGGAAAAGGAAGAGAATTATTTCAGTCTCAGAAATGACTCACTTGTAGATTTTGGCACTTATGTATGAGTGAAAGATGTGGACACTTCCCTGCCACAATGAAAGACAGAAAACTGAGAGAGATTAGTAGAGTACTAGTTAACTGGGAAAAATTGTTCGCTTTATTAACTAAAAATAAAAGACAATTATGTTTATTCTCTACATTAATTTTATTTCTGTTTTACTTTGAACAGCAGTATTTTCAAACAACTTTATAATTATATCCTTCTAGAATTGTTTACCTTTCTCAGCAAAGAAATACCTTTTGCAATCGTCCACGGAATTTTTTTTTTATTTTTCGTTAAGAAAATTCTCTAAAGAGCATAATAGTTGTTCAATGAAAGTGAAATATCTGTTGAATATGGCGGATTAGTAAGAGCTTCTCAGTTAACCGGAAACAATTTTTGTTTGGTCATCAAAAAAATGTTCCGTTTCTAGAGTTATCCTGATGGAATATTATGACCTTTTTCTTAACTAATTTCGGAAGAATATTTTCGTCGATTACTGCCTTTAATTATTCTGATTTCGAGTATTATTTGTTCGAATCAATTGTTTAGTTCTCTAAAATGGGCGCATGGTAATTGACTCTCTTTCAATTGCATCATCTACATAGCAGTAGCATCTTTGGACAAAAAAAACAGCTTTTGGTAAGGTTAGAAGTGTTTCATTTTAATTGCTCGATGATCTTTTGTGATTTACGCTGTTGTAAAATATCCATTTAGCATCATCCATCATCATTTGTTTTAAAATATTATCCCCAATAGTTCCGTTATTTTTTTTTAATTATGTGGAAGCCACACATCAAAGCGACTAACATAATAAAGTTGGTGCATATTATTTTTTCATTTATTTGGAAATCTTACATCAACGCTGTTAGCATAACAATGCTGGTGTAAATGATTTTCAATGTTTGATTTGGATATTTTGAGCAGGTTGGTTACCTGTCGTGCCATATAACTGATAATTTCCAAGTAATGTTTAATTTCAGCATTACCATAAGAGAATCAACTCATGTCCTAAACATTAAAAAAATCGAACACGATCTTTTTTAATGCATTTAGTTAAAACTAGATGCTCCTAATGCCATCTAGCAACAAACGAAACAATCTTTTTGTCAACTCAATACTGTTAGTTAATAATGTGATCGCTGAAACAATTTCTGAAAGAGCTTCATTAAATTATTAAAAATACCTTACAAAATTTATGACCTCAAATTGTTGTAGAAATTCCCACAAAGGTAGCATTGAGATCAGTTGATGACTCCCAAAGAGTTTTATTACTTTATGAGTATCCTAACGTCCTACCAATGTTACCAAACAGAATTCAACACAGAAAACTTTTTCTTTTTTAATCATTTCACCCTAAGCAAGATGATAAAGTCACTAAGACGAAAGGGGTTACTGAGAGTGAAAGAATCTGAAAAAATCATTATTCAGGAGAGAGAAAAATGAAAGAAGAGGAATTAAGAAGGAAGAAGAGAGCGATTGACATTGTATTTAATTTTTTTAAATAAAATTTTATTGGAAAGCAAGAAGCTGGAAGAGAGTTCTACAAGCGAAAGCAGAAACTATTAGCATAGAACTTATGATTACACCTAGCAATTTCAACTTAATAATGATTAAACTTAGCTGCCAAGCTAGTACTGCGCTTAAATTCGTAAAGTCAAAGCGGAAAGCCTCTCAGAACAATTACCATAAAAATATTTATAGAAAAGTCACAAGGAAGCTACGTTTATGACGGTGCGGAGGTAACTGAATTCGAGATCCTTTTTAGTTTTTTCTTGGATCCATTTTGTCGAGGTATAAATACAACTCCAGTTAGTTCTGTAAACAACATTTACCGAAATTCTTTTCAGTAGGCCTTTCATCAACCCACAACTTCTATAAGCATCCTACTGAGTAACTGATGTATGAGTAAACTTTCACTAACATCATTGGCGCTCACCAATCTGTGATTGAAATTACAACAGCGTTTTATCAATTAGTTGTCATAACAAGAGTAACATCCATTAGTTATTCTTTTAACACTGAACGTAACAAGATCTATTGGCTTACATCTCTCTGAACACTCTCTCCAAATCGTACCTGGATGATTAATGATTTACGCGTGATGGTTGCTCCTTTATATTATTGTCGGCAGGCACATCAAACCATCTTTTAAAATTGTCGCAGGTTTCATTTTCCGTGCTTCTGATTGGTTAAAAATAATCTTGTGGATGATTAGTTTACTCAGAACATTCTTTTTTTATTACTCTAAACCAGACATAGCATCATCATAATCAAGCTCAGAAACAAGGCTTATCAAAAGAATTCCACCAGAAAACCTCATTGACTGGAATGTCTTTACTCTTGGTAGTAAAAAGAGGAAGAGGGTTGTATTTTTCGCATAATTTATAGTATTTCCAGTAGTTAATCTTCTTCAAACTTATAAAAAATTATTAATTCTCTCTCTCTCTGTCTCTCTCTGTCTCTCTTTCTCTCTCTCTCTCTCTCATTAGGTAAGTGACGCGTTTCGTTCCGAGAAAGAACTCCTGCCTGATAATAGTTTTATCGATGGAGTCAGTCTCTCTCTCTCTCTCTCTCTCTCTATATATATATATATATATATATATATATATATATATATATATATAGGATTACAGGGAAGTTGTGTATGGGGGGTCGTATAACTAATGATCATTGCAGTTTTTCATTTTTTTCATTAAAAACACAGAAACGTTCAGGTTTAAATTTAAATGATGACGTAAATAATTCTTAATAGTTCTGAATTGTTCGAATTTCTTAAATGAAATACTATCATTCGGATTTTTTTAATTTATTTTTATTTTGTTACCCATTTTATTTTTTATATTTACTAAGCTTAGCTAGCATGTATTAATTTGGTCTGTTGTACGGCGTATCAGCCTTTTCTAAGTTATTCAATACCAAATTCTATTCTATTTGCAAACAATAGATAGGTAGGCATAGGTCCGGTTTAACTGAGAGTCAAAAAGGTAGGCATAGATCCGAATTCTACGGGAAGTTTCTTCACGCAAGAAAGTATGAATATAGAAACATTTCACAACATTTTATTTCCTAAGCAAACTAAATAGAAACAATATACAAAGAGGTAAGTGAAGATGGTGAAACAATGTCCTTTTTCTTATGTATGTGTGTGCAAAATCTTTTGTTGGGAGACTTACACTTGAAAAGAGTTCAATGTTGGTTTGTAAGAATTAGGTATTGCTATATAATCAAATGAACTAAGGGCATTGTATGCTGTGTACTTTTTGTTGTGCTCAAAGCAACATTAGGTTTACTAGTGGCCACAAGCTCTTCCCTCAGAGGGAAAACGAGACATGTCTTGTCTCTACATCCTGTGGATAAAAAAAGAAAAAAGTGAAGAGAGAGACAGAGAGAGAAACTGTGAGAACTTTTCTTTTATACTGCTTTTTGGTAACGCCATCTAGAAAAGTTCATTGGCAATCCCATGGGTAATCCCATAATCTTAGCACAAATTCAATTACTTCTTACTTTTTAAGGAAAAGAAATCTAGAAAATGTACCTAAGGTTAAATTTAAACTTGAATGGCGTCTGTCAATATTGATAGTAGTTGTAATAAATTTTAATGTTAATAAAATCGTAGCCCTGTCTCAAAAAAAACTGCATTAATAAATAGACCAGTTATTCCATAGAGGAACATAGGCAAGCATATGTTGTAAAATATGAAAATTACCAACTTTTAAATTCGCAATAAAGTATATATATATATAACTGTTTGTTACAAATGGAATTTTCGCATTTATGTTCAAAGAGCGCCAAATTATTTTGTATGTTCTAAAGTGGGCTGTACATAAGAAACATTTAGAAACCACTGATTTATACTTTTATTTATTAATTAGAAATACTATAGTGAAATAGAGACGATGTTTTCTTAACCAGTTTGAAACATCGCTTACTTTTTTAACGAGAGTACGAATACATACGCGGCTAGAAAAAACAAATTCTGTTCTGCATGCGTAAGTTGTTCACTGACTGAAAAAGTTAAGGAAGCCGAAAGAAAGAGAATCTTGCTTATTTAGGCATTCTTTAATTTATCATAGTCATTGTTTCCTTGACTTAAAGAAATAGGAAAATTGTTTTCAGTGTTGTTGGGAGGATATTTTATTTGATACTTTATATATATATATACGAGGCACACGTATGAACAATTGAATATAAATGATCACTTCAGGTTCAGAACAATGTTAGTATTGTCAGGTAAGTTCAAAACTCTTGGCTATTGCTTCTCCAGTTTTATTATCAGGACAGTCAGTTTTGGTGATTCTCATTCTCATAATACAAAAATTATAGAAAAGAACAAAAATTCTATGTCTCGTATATATATACATATATATATATATATATTGCTTAAAATTTTCTATATTTATTCAGTACTCAATATCGGAGATACTGTGAACATTTCTGGCGGAGTGAATTGCGTCATGGTGGTCTTTTTCTCACAGACGGTGCCCAACTGACCCTAATCGACTGTGTAGTCAACAAAATCAAAAACAACACGCATGCGCAAAATTAAAAATATAAAAATTAAAAATATAAAATAGCAACAATTTACCCATCGCACCGTGTAAATAAGATCAAGCCCTACCATATAGGCACCTTCAAGAGATCGCTAAAAAAGAGCATAGCATGAATAAAAAGGGCCTTAAACTTGATGAAAATAATTTTTTATAATCTAAATGTTTATGTTATTATTACGAGGAAAGATTAAAGTATTTGGGGGGTATTTTTTTACATTTCTTAATCGTTCCTATCACGTCCGAAATTTTCATTAAAATCTTGTGCTTTTAGTCAGCAAAATTGACAAGATAATCAATCAAGTCAACCATCTTTTTCCATTTTATATTAAAAAAATGAAAATCTCAGTTTGAAATTCTTTTAAAAATTAATTATAATTTTTTCAAAATTTATGTTAAGAAAATTAGAAATTATAAAGTTTATTTAAAATATTTTGAAACAAACATTACTTTTGGTGTCACTTGTGACTCACAGGTGATGAGTAATGATTTCATCACATATTGACAGCTTACGTGAGGAAAAGTTATCGTACAGAAGGACAGAAATGACATAATTATTTAGATTTAAGTGAACCAATTATTTACCTCGTTATTTTTAAGGAAAACTTTCAGCGCTCTATTTTTTTTTTTGTACTTAGCTTTCACATTTACGTTTATGATGCTTTATGGAAAATATACTATAAAAACATTAAAATAAGACTGTTGAGAGTGAGATTAAATTTCATAAGAAAGGTATCTAATTAATTTATAGGTACCTTTCTTATGAAATTTTATCAGAAGTGTACATAAAATACTATAATTTATGTACATTTATTACATTTTACTGTGTTATTTGTATTTAGATTGATTTTATTATTAATTTTGATATTTCATTTATGGAAAAATTTCATAACTGAGATAATATAAAAATAAGATCATATAAATTTCATAAGATGATACTGATACTTGTACGTACCCTTCTCAGTTGAAATTGAAAAATCAAATTAACTTCTCCACACGTGTTTAGCAAAAATAAGAGAACAGAGAACAACCCTTAACTCAAATAACGCGATTTTTTATTGTATTTTTGTTGGTCTTCAGTACATTTGAATTACAGCCATTTTATGGACACAAAAGCCATCTGGAATTATTTTTTTATACTGTTCGGCTCTTCGGATTGTTATAAGCTATACAACTTATAATGCTAAATGATAGATGTACTTAATAACACCATTGACTAAAATGAATGCCATTTTCACTAATTTTAGAATATTTAACAACTTTAATGTAAAAATAATAAAATAATTTAAGAAATAACAAATAATTGTTTTAAAAATTCATTTTTCATGGAAAAGTTTTTTGGTTGCGGACAGTATTATCCATATTCATAAAAGCAACTAAAAGCATTTGAAATTAAATAATATCTTTGTTTTATTGAGTTTTGTATGTTACAATTCAGAGCTGATTTTCAGGTAGGGGGGGGTCCAATTAAAAAAAAATACATGATTTGCTTTCCTCAAAGCCTTGTACTTTTAACTAATATAATCAATTAACTGAATGGTATTGAATTTCCAGAGTTTTCATAAAATTAGTTGCGGGGGAGTGGGTAATAAATATAAAAAAATATTTTTGCCATGACTTTAAAAAAGAAAACATATGTATAATAATTTCCATCATTTGTGAAGAGTTTCTGAAAGTTTCACTAACAACCGACAATTTTTATTTTTGCAAGATTTTCCAAATTAATGTGTCATACAAAAAAAAACGTGCTAAAATTAAATGTAATTTAGTTGTTCCGCTGATATAAAGAGAAACAAAGTCTTTTTTAATCAAAAGTTAGAATGTTCTAAAAAGAAGAAATTTTTTTTTAAATAATTAAAAATACTTTGTTCTTTCCTCTTCATAATAACATAAACATTTAGACGATAAAATTTTGTTTTCGTCAAGTTTGGCGTCTTTTTCATCATGCTATGCTCTTTTTTTTTAGCGATCTCTCGGAGGTACCTACATAAATATATATCCCAAAACTTTACATCCATTTCGTCATGTAAAATAAAACGCAAACGATTTCATGTTCAATATAATCAAAAATAGGGAACAAAAAACAATTATAAGTGAGGTTAGTTGTTGGTTCAGACAGGGGCAGATCCAGCATTTTTAGTTCCTCAGAAAAAATCTCAATTCAAAATTTTAAATTCTGTGATCATATATATATTAGGCTATAGAAATGAATAGAGATTGTTCATATATATATATATATATATATATATATATATATATGTGTGTGTGTGTGTGTGTGTGTGTGTGTGTGTGTGTGTGTGTGTGTGTGTGTGTTATATGCGCGGTACTTAGTGAAAAGCGCTCAATATCAGTGATAGAGCTAACAATAAGTTGTACGGATATGAGTTTGTGACCCTGGGTTTGCGATCATTAGACAAATTGATTTATTTTTTAAAATTGGATCTATTTATGCTTGTTTGACTATGTTTGGAGGTGGGAGGGGGAATTTGACCTGTGTTTGTTTGGAGTGGTACGATAATACGCATAGACACATACATACAGGTGTACGCATTTTAGTTCACACCAACACATCAATATAAGCAATTCGAGGTTAGGCGCAGATATATGTCCGTGCGTTCGGGCATACATACATACGCAATTGTAATTCTATTTCGGTGTCGAGACCTTAGCTTTTTATGTGTAGCGATGTTCGTTTCAACAAGGAGCGGGTAGAGGTGTTCTTGACGCTTTTTAGATCTACAGCATGGGCCGTCAGGGGAACTTTCACTTCCTCACACACACATGTGTAGACGCGCACATACACTACAATTGGTCTGGGCCTTTTCACTGCCACTTTGGTTAAGCTGGGTTCTGTTTGTGGTTATGGTAATGATGATGTTTGCATGAACTGTGATGGATGGAAATAATTGCAAAATGCAGGCACGAAAATAAATATCTACTATCACAGTTCATACCAAATGGATAATACCTAAAACAAAACTGAACACAACCAGGAATGAAACTAAAAGAAAAAGGTACCAACACTACTACCACACCCACTAACGCAACCACCACCATAACAATCAACACAAACCGATAAAACTACCAATACCGTTACCTACACTACCATCACTCCTATCTTTCACTTTCCGATCTTTCACTTCATAACCATCTCCTCTACCATCAGTACTGCCTTTTAACACCGTCATTGTTTTTATTATCGTCATTATTGTTATATTATGTGTATTATTATCATCATCATTATCATGGTTACCACAATTATTATCATAGCTACGACTGTCATTATTGCCCCCCTTTTTATAATTCCGTCATTAAGGCTAAATTTACCATTAACACATCAATATCTATTATTAACATTATCAATAATAATTAATATTTCAGTTATTATCACTACCAGCATAACCACAACCGTCAACAACACACAAGCAGTTAGCGTTGAGAATACAAACACACACACACACACACACACACACACACACACACACACACACACACACGCACGCACGCACGCACGCACGCACACACACATATATATATATATATAAATTTAAATTTGCGTTTTCTTTTATTTATTTGATATATATAATTGTAAATTATTCAAACTTTTAGATTCAAAATGTGATTATATAGCGTTTATTAAAGAGGATTTACTAAAGTCAATTTTCATGGATTCTTATTTGCATAAAGGTTCACGATTTTATCATGTCTTTGTGATCATACAAATGAACAAACGTATTAAATCAGTCTTCACTTATTATAGCTTACCTTGTCTACTTTGCAACAAAAAATATTTTATAAGAAATCTTTCAGAAATTTTAGTGGGGGCGTTTACCCTCTACGCCCCCCCCCCCAACGATCCGCCTCTGGTTCAGAATACAATCTCTAGTTATAATACAGATTTTCTTTTCCTCGTGATATCAAACGTCAAACTTATTCAAGCTTAAGGTTTTACTCGGCTCCCTTATTGTGGCTTAGGTTCGTTTTATTCACACAATAAATAATACAGTTAAAAAAAAAATCAATGCTGTTTTTATTTTTGCAGAAAATAGGAATGGCTTCCAAAATTCTGGATAACAGAATATAGCAGGAAACTTTGCTTCTAGCGCTGCCAAATAGCACACGCAAGGTGAGCCTGCCATTTACGCACCGGATTCACACAATGTAGCAGATTGGATTTCGACTGACTACTTTTACATCACCGACATTCCAACAACAATATTCAAAGAATATTGGCATATTCGTGCATCGAACTGCTCGTGTGCGTGTAACAAACATCCATGCGTACCTAAAGTGGCCTGTCTACCTGATATGCGAATCTATGCGAATTTATCCACTTGTCTATCACAGACCCTGCTCTGTGAGCATCGGCATACGACCTGTCTGTTTTGTTATGTGATCATTTTATTTTTATTTTATGTTATCTATCGAAGGACCTGCTTAGTGGAGATATCAATAATGAACACTTTCAGAGCCAGAAATCAGTATTCATTACTAAGTAAATGCGAAGTATTTGAATATGACATACACAGTAGGCAGTTATTGGTATTAGAGACGTTGGTTACGTTAGCTAATCATCTTAATTCTAAATCAGGACAGTCATGTACTTCTGAAATCTTAGATACCTAAGTGTTGTAGATATACGTCTTTAGAGACTATATTTACTGCTCAATAAAATATATTTAGCAAATAATTCCGTTTTTTTTTTGGTTCCTCTTATGAATCGGTAATCGAAACAAAGTCTTTCATTTATTTTTTAATAGATTCTTATAATATCGTGTGAGTATTTTTAATGTGCACGTATGCTTGAGGCTACATCACGTTGAAACAGCTGTTCTCATACGATCACCGAAGTTAAGCAACGTCGAGCCTGGTCAGATGGATGACCTCTTGGGAATATCAGGTGCTGTAAACTTGGATGTGTGGTTGTTATAATGGATAATGGTTTGGAATTGTAAATTGGAAAGCCGAGTTCCAATTCCCTTTGTGTTCTTTATATTCACTTGTGCGCAAATACCTTAGGGAAAGGCATGAATCCACCTCTTCCCTTCACCCAGCTATGGGTTAATTAGTAAGACTTGTTTCACTAAAATCATTATTATCTAAAAAAAAAAAATCTTATCATCTAAAAATATTTTCTGGTTTTATATAACCTGCAAAAGGTTGATAAGCCGTAAAAAACGAATCATTCAAAAATTATTCTTGGTATGCGTTATGGACTGATAGCTAAGTGATGGTTAGTGAACTTACAGTAAAAATAATCTCACTTGATGTTATTAGTATGATCGGGCATCCCCTCCCATTTTTTGCTCTTTTGTTCTTAACCCTTAAACAGTGGGTAAAGATTACACGAATGTGCACACCAAACGGTTAAAAAAGCGAAATAAAAATTATTTTGAAGAGTCGCTTATTTTCGCTTTAATTACACGCAAAAAATATAAAAATGATACTTTAACACTTCCTATTATCGACAAGCAATTTTTTAAAATTAAATTAGTTTATTATCAAACAAAAATATTTAAAACAAAATATTTATTTTGCTTTAAATTTTATCTCAACAGTAATTATCTAATAAAAATTGAGATTCAGGAGGTCAAAACATTTTCAATGTTTCCAAAAGCGACTCGATTATGCCGTTGTCTCAAATGGCTGTCGATCATAGGAAAGTACCCATGTCTTTTTTTATGTACCAAGTGGTTAAAAAATCAATTTATTCTCTGAATGAATTGGAAAGTATGTAAATACATTCGTATGAAATTTATTCTTGTCATGAGTCCTGTGTACCATATATACTGCCAAGATAGTAATAATGGTGTATCTTAGGCAAGATAGCCTTACGAAGTCCATCCCTCTTCCGGCTGGCTTAGAATTCAAAGATTTCTTTCTTCGAGACTGATTGCCACCTCAAAAGAACCCAGTCTGCTCTGCTATTTAACCCATAGCTGGATGAAGATGGATTCATGCTTTTCCCCAGGGCATTAGCCGGAACTGAACTCAAGATGCAGAATTCATTTTTCGTGCCAATAACTGTCCGTGTCGTTTTCTATCACCAATAAAATCTATGGTCTTTTTCTTAAGGAACAACAACTATTAAATAAAGGGTTCAGTTTAAAATTCTTTCAAGATTACCAGTTTATATTGCTGTCTAAGAGCAGTATAAACTGGGTGGAAGTGGGAGGAAGAAACAGTTTCATGCCTCTCCCAAAGATATTTGTGTGAAAGTGAATGCAACAGAGTAGTCTGGAATTTAAATTTGCTTTGCTAATTCCACTTTCTGTACCAATATCCATTACACTATACAAGCATCCTCTCAATAAATAATTACTGGACATAAAAAATAAATCCAAGCAGTTTACAACAATTAAACTCCAGCAATGGGTGGATTTATAGTTAATTTGTCTGGATAATAAAAAGATTCCAAACAAGAGAAAAACAATTAAGAAAACAATTTTATTAGTTCCTCATACTAAACTAGAAACTAATTTTTATTTGCGATCAGACTTTACTTTGATCAAGTAAAGTAACGTAAGGGTTACTTTACTTGATCAAAGTAAAGTACCTATGGATTCAGTCATGATTATATTCAAATGGGAAAATCCTATCAAAATCCATTACAAACCTTTAAACAAAGTTGGAAAATATTTGCATTGTATAATTCTGGGTAACTTTACATTGCTGTTTACACATCTGGAGTCATACTGGTAGTGACGACTGGGGTCAGGCTAATCAAGTTAAACCCAAGTAGTCCAACTTCCAGGTGAGTGTTTCAAAGCAACAAAAATCTCTAAGAACACATCACTTGTTCTTGACTTCAGTTGGACCAAAAGTTGTGACACAAATGACATCAAGAATAAAATAATCTTTAATTGTTTTAATTTACTACTTTTTATAGTTTTATTTTAAATTCATAAGAAGGTGACTTAAATATTTTTTGTTGAAAGTGTTCATAAGAAAGTTACATGAAGAAAGAAAAATTAACATGGCTAGCAATTGTGAGATAGTGATTACATTCAATCCTGTTAAAGCCAAAAAGAAATACTTCTAATATCATGATTAATACTACAATTTTATGAAAACAAAGGCAAATTCTGTATATGATAATAGTAGTGTTCATATTAGCTGTTTCCTTATAAGGAAACATTTGGCAGTCATTAACTGCAATGCTGTCAATTGAGATTTATAAAATCTTTCTCTTAAAACAATTTTTTCAGAAAAATACCTTTCTCAAGTCCAGTAGCTGTTATCACTCTTTCCAATACTTATTTGAGGTAGTGTAGAAAATCTGCATCTTGATTATGTCATTATTTTCTCTTAGAGTTACATGTGATATCAATTTTAGTTGTTGCTGCTGTTGTTGCAAGAGATGGTGTTTTTGTTATTTGGTACAGTTCTTTCTTTGGGATTTTGTATGAGTCAATTAAGATAAATAAAGAATAAAAGCTCTAGATTTAGACTTAAATTCTGTAATCTGTTTGGTCTTTATAGCCTAATTGGTAGAAGGTAATGGACAGTCATGCTTCCTAAGGACAAGCTATGCAAGTTTGAATCTCACCAAAGGCTTAATTTTCATTTTCAATCTGCATTGCTGAGTAATGATGCTAGAATAACTGTTGGCAACAGAAATGTTGTTCTACAGAAGGATATTGAGAATACCATAGACTGAACATGTAAGCAATGACAAAGTTTTAGAGAAAATGAAAATGAAAAGGGTGTTTATACTTAACATCTGAAAGAGATAATTGAAATTTCTAAGGTACATAAAGTAAAGAGGAATTAGAAAATTTTGTATATTGAAGGGGGGGAGAAGGGTAGAAGAAAGTAGTATATAACCTACCTAACTTGTTTGTGCAAATGGCTGGCAGAACAGGGATTAGCAGAGATGGTGAAAAAAGAAAACTTTACTAAGAACTCTAAAGGACAGGGAATTGTGGGAAGCTATGATTGTCTATACCTGAAAGGACACATCCTATAGAAGAAGAATAAAAGCAATACATATACAAACTCCTAAGCATATGCACCAACACTTGAATATTAAATAACACAAAAAATTTGTTAAAACTGTTAAATTCAAAATTAAGAATTGTTTACATCCATTAAAAAAATAAAAACTTAGTCAAAAATAACAGTTGCCACATTCCTTTTAAATTAGGAACTTGAGCCATGTTCTTGATCTCATCAGATCTATGAAAGTTATCCTGAATGTCCATTCATCTACATCCTTTTG